>OZ023262.1:251138257-251738257 GCA_964006375.1 Tillus elongatus | reverse complement strand
CAGGTCTGGCACGCAGCGCTGCTTAATAAACTTCCGGCCTATGGCCTACCACCAAAACTTTATACCTGGACAGCAGATTTCCTCTCCAACAGGAGCATATCTGTTGTTGTGGATGGCCATTCCTCTAAACTGTATCCAATTAATGCAGGAGTTCCTCAAGGTTCAGCTTTAGCCCCTACTTTGTTTCTTCTCCACATCAATGACCTCCTCTCTAGCACATCCAACCCAGTTCACAGCTACGCGGACGACAGCACCCTCCATTAAAATATACAATATTCTAAGCCTGTCTCTTTAGCCCAATTAGATGAGGATCGCAGACTCATGGAGGGTTCTGTCTCCGTGGATCTCCAAAAAATATTAGACTGAGGAAGTAGAAATCTTGTTCAATTCAACCCCACCAAAACTAAGTCTTGCTTTCTTTCTCACAAGAGATACACCAGCCCTAGACCCATCACAATGAACAACCAAGTTATTCAAAGTAATGAGTCCTTTTCGCTTGTTGGCATTTCTGTAGATCGAAATCTTAATTGGCACCAACATGTCACATCAATTGCAGAAGCAGCTGCTAACAATTTCCTCTTCCGGGCTCGCAAATACTTTTCACCAGCTAATCTCTATACCTTATGTTCTTCACAAATAAGGCCAAACCTCGAATACTGCTCCCACATCTGGGGTGCCGCTGCCGCTTCTACACTAGCTATCCTGGACTCCATTCAAAAGAGAGCTATACGTCTGATCGGTGACCCTACCCTCACCCAAAGGCTGCCATCCCTTGCCCACCGACGTGCCGTTGGTGACCTCTCTCTCTCTCTTTTATAGATATCTGCACGGGCACTGCTCAGAGGAGCTTTCCTCCATAGTTCCCCCACCTGCTGCCCCCAACAGATCTACCAAGGGAACAGAGCGAATGCACCCTTTTACTGTCCAGGTCACCAGACATAGAACATCTTGTTATGAACGCTCTTTTGTCCCGAGGACTTCCAAGTTGTGGAATTCCTTGCCGGCACATGTTTTTCCTTCTCCTCCGAACCTCCAAACCTTCTAGTCCAGAATTAACAAGCTGCCTCTTTCCTCCTTGTCAACACCCACGGTACGATAGTATTTAGGCTGTAAGCCCTCGCAGTGTGTTGATGAAATTAAAAAAAAATAATGTAAGAAGGCGACAGTGGTATATCGACCTCTATGAAAATTAACTTTATGAACTTTGTTACCTGTATGGTAACAAGCAGGTTGTAAATCAGTAACAGCGAATACTCTAGATTTATATTTTGATATTTCGAGAATGAACTAAAAATGACATATATATATATATATATATATATATTTATATATATATATATATATATATATATATATATATATATATATATATTGAACAATGTAGAAAGGTCTAGAACTACTCTATGAACGATATAAATAGGCGATCCGAAGATAGAGGGAGTCAGTTAGTAGTGAGTTAGTGTTCGTGTATAATAAGCGATCACAGAAGGCGTATAGTAAAACATATTCTATGGACATCTAGTAATAGAGAGAAGTATTTTAGTTGATGGTGGTGTTGGAAAATGGTTGGCTGTAATTAATTAGTAGTTTGAAAAGCTGTGTTTTGTAGTCAACAAATCCAAAACCGCGAAGAACGTAACAATACTAAAAAGTAAATCATCATCAAGTGTAGAAAAATCGAACATACAGAAATACAATTTTAGTTATTCGAGAATTATGCTTAAATTATATATAATTACCATAGATCTTCCTTGCGTGGTGGTGAATTCCAAATAATATTAAACAGAGGTCACTTACCTGAAAAAAAAAGGAAAATTTATTAATATTATTTTATAATAACTTTTTAAGTCAGGTAAATAAATTATAAGTATATATATATATATATATATATATATATATATATATATATATATATATATATATATATATATATATTCTCTTAATATACAGGATCGCAACCGTTATTCTTCATAAGTCAGTTAATCGCGTTGTTTAGTTTTGTATACCCCCATAAGAAGTCTTATAACGTCAGATCGGGTGATCGTGCTGGCTATTCTAACGATCCTCGCCTACCTATTCACCGATTTAGAAATATTTAGTCGATGTACTGTTTGGCAATGTGCTGGTGCTTCATCCTTCTGGAATCGTATCACATTATCTGGAACTTGTGGGTTTGCTCGACCAGGATATAACTTTGCCAAAGTTGGCACGACCTTATCTTGGGGCAGTGCTAAATAATTGTCTGTATTCAAATTTTATATAAATGAAAAAGGGACATAGTTTCCAACTACTCCTGTCCAAACATTAAACCTCTCCAGGATATTGCGTATGTTCTTTTCTCATCCAGGGCCGTGAATTGTAAAACTCCACTCATCAGAAAACCAAACATGTTCTAGTTGGATAACATTGTTATCTAAAATTTCCTTAAACTTATTCTTTCACTGACTTGTTTTATAATTGTTTATAACGTTTTCTTAGGATTCATTTTACTTTTGAACTCTGTATTTATGCAGTTCATTATTCACTTTAATTGTCCGTTATAGGTGCAATACAAAATTTCTATGGCTTATCAGGTAACTTAAAATAATGTCATGATCCCTTCACTGGCAAATGCATATAGTTAATTATTTGAAATTTCAGGTTTAGTTGAATAATAGTCTGTAATTTACCCCTTGACTCTGAATGTAGCTGTGACAATAATATGGATTACATACTTTCAGGTATTTATTTTATTTTTTTATAAGTATTTTTATATAAAACGTAGTGAAACCTATGAATGCAATTATATATATATATATATATATATATATATATATATATATATATATATATATATATATATATATATATATATATATACAGGGTGATTGCTGAGAAGTGCTCATTAGAAGTTTATGACCTTCTCATCCGATTTGACAGCTGAAAATTTGGATCCGGCCATTATGCGATATTCCCATTCTGATTAAAATAGTTGCACTACTCTAGCACTTCCGGTTATACCGGAAGTCGCTACCAACTTCGTTATTTTAAATGAAACACCCTATATATTTTTGCATTTTCAGAAAGAAGATCCAATTTGGGATATATTTTATGTAGTACTTTCTACACCTAGCGTTATTAGTTTTTGAAATATTGGCGATTTTTGAAAAATATTTGTTATCACAGCTCTTTTTATAATTTGATATATCCTTGTAAAGTGTAAATTTAGAAAATATATTTTTGGACAACAGATTGCTGGTAACTATGTCTTGCAAAATTATTGGAATGAAAATCTATTTTTTATACAGGGTGTGCGATAATAGCCTGACAAAATATCGAAATTCAGGCGGGTATAACTTGAATTTTTCAAATGGAACACCCTATATATTTCTATTCCAAAGCATTTTACAGACATAACTCTACAACTTTTATTAACTATGTCCTATACCTAAATAGCATAATTTCTGAGATATTGTTAGTTTCCTGAAGTGATATATTTAATATTGCAGCAGAGAATTTTAATTACAATGTTTTCATGGCGTTGGATTATCCAGTTTCTTTTTATATTCATGATGACACGCTGACAATTTGAGAACAATATTAAAAAGTCTGGACGCAATAAGTGCGTTATGGTAGTGAATTTTCATAAAAATATTTTAAATAACAAATATTTGTTTATTAAAAGAAAGCAAGCATTAAATTTGGTTACCAGTATGACCTATATAGTAGAAACATAATACCATATATCACCAAAATAACTTTATTGTTTGAAAATGTACAAAAATCTTTCGCAATTAACTTAAATTGTTCCCAAAAAAACTAGTTTTCTGGCCAACGACCCTTATTAAAAACCACCCACCCTTGTGTAATTTGCCCTCCAGAGTCCAAGGCACTTGTCAGATTCCTCCTAGCTCAAACATTTAGCAGGTTTTGTTAAAAAAAGAACGTCAATTTATTATGGCATTATCATTGCAAAAATGTAATAGCATAACTATTAAAGTAACATGACAATCATGCACTAATATTAAATGAATTTAACTCTTATTTACAGAGTAAAGTAACGCTAGATTAGATTATGTACAGTGAACGGGAAAAAGAAAACAACTTGTAATGGAACCATAGCTGAAAAATTCAAAGTAATTGTTCAATGTGACTTCCGTTTTGGTTCAAACACTCTGAAATTCTTTAATGTACTCCAACGGTGGTCGTTCTTCGTATCTCCCCTGGATCTAACTCGGCAAAAGCTTGCGTTATGCGTTGGATTAGTTCGTCTTTAGATTGGAGATGCACCTCATTAACCTTGGACTTTATTATACTCCACATATAAAAATCACAAGGTGTCAAGTCCGGCGATCTTGCTGGCCAGTGCAAGGGCCTTTTCTGCCTATCCATCTGTCATCAAATATAGCATTCAACTGATCATACACACCTATGGTGTTGTGCGCTGGAGCCCCGTCCATCTGGTACCAACAATTGAGTGATGAATTTACAGGCATACTCTCCACAAATGGCATCACCACTGTTCTCAGGATCTGAATATACTTCTCAGACGTGAGCGTGCCATCGTAAATATGAAAACACACTTGGTCGTCCATTATCATACAGAAAACATTACAGTTAAATCTCTGCTGAAAATTCCTAGTTCGTCTCATATGCAGATTTTCAGCTGCCCAGTAATGCTGATTTTTCATATTTCGCAAACCCTCTCTGCCAAAGTTAGACTCATCAGTCCAGATTATTTTACTCAAGAATGTAGGATCTTCCTGCACTCGTAGGTGTTCGCAATACTTTATCCGCATCTCGTAGTCGCTAACATGCAGGTGTTGCACGGGAATAAAAGAGAAATTATGCATTTTGTGCTTCTTCAATATTCGTTAAATGATCCAGTAAGGCATGTTTAAGTCACTAGACGCATTTCTTATAGAATTTGTTGGCATTGCATGAAAGTATGCAAGAACTGTGACTTGGCATGTTTCCTCATCTTCAAGTTTGCCTCTACAAATTACTCGTCTTGATGTTATACTTCCATACCTTGAAAACTTTGATTGAAGCCTCTTGAACCGGTGTCTGTCCAAAGGTGCCGAGTTAGGAAACTTTTCATTGAATGTACGACATGCTCTTTCAATAATTCTATTGCAGTCACCGTGACTAATGAATATATTACTGTAGCGTATTGCACTTCCCATTATCGTGCCTTTAACAAAGGCAAGTTACTAATTTTACTGCTGTCACTAGATTAAACTATGTGTCAAATTTCAGTTTTCTCACCTGACATTGCAACAAAAGCCTCCTATTTCCAAAAACGAACTCATGTATAAATTCCAATATAGATTCCCCGTTGGAGTGGTGGATATCTCAGAAATTATGCTATTTAGATATAGGACATAGTTAATAAAAGTTGTAGAGTTATGTCTGTAAAATGCTTTGGAATAGAAATATATAGGGTGTTCCATTTGAAAAAATCAAGTTATACCCGCTTGAATTTCGATATTTTGTCAGGCTGTTATCGCACACCCTGTATAAAAAATAGATTTTCATTCCAATAATTTTGCAAGACATAGTTACCAGCAATCTGTTGTCGAAAAATATATTTTCTAGATTTACACTTTACAAGGATATATCAAATTATAAAAAGAGCTGTGATAACAAATATTTTTCAAAAATCGCCAATATTTCAAAAACTAATAACGCTAGGTGTAGAAAGTACTACATAAAATATATCCCAAATTGGATCTTCTTTCTGAAAATGCAAAAATATACAGGGTGTTTCATTTAAAATAACGAAGTTGGTAGCGACTTCCGGTATAACCGGAAGTGCTAGAGTAGTGTAACTATTTTAATCAGAATGGTAATATCGTATAATGGCCGAATCCAAATTTTCATCTGTCAAATCGGATGAGAAGGTCATAAACTTCTAATGAGCACTTCTCAGCAATCACCCTGTATATATATATATATATATATATATATATATATATATATATATATATATATATATATATATATATATATATATACATATATACATATATATATATATATATATATATATATATATATATATATATATATATATATATATATATTTCCCAGGTCATTTTATAAAAAAAAGTTCCCATAAACATAGGTGCTAAAATGCATTGTTTCCAAGATACAAGGTGTTAAATTTTTTTGTAAAATAACGATTATTCTCAAATAATTGAAATATTTCCTCACGGATTGTTTTGAAATTTCGCAGAGTTGTTTGTAGTAATAATGGGCTGATTTGACCCTAATTAGATAAAGATTGTTAAGTTCATTGGAATAAGGGGGGACACCTGAACAAAAATTATTGTTCGTGTTTTCGATTTTCTGTATGATAAATGGACATGCCATAGGAAGGTTTGTTATTTTTTATCGTCTAAACGATTCCAAATATGAAGAAATTTCAAGATACAAAAAACTTGTAGTTTTAGTTTCTTTATCTCAATATAATATACAAATCATATTGCAGTCAGTGGAGTACATTTTTATGTCACTAAATTTTGTTGAGGTGCCCCCCCCCCCCCCTATAGCCAATGGACATAACAATCTGTATCTAATTAGGGCTAAATCAGCCCATTAATAATACAAACAACGCTGCCAAATTTCAAAACAATCGCCGAGGAGATATTTGAATTAATTTTAAAAAATCGTTATTTTACAAAAACCTTGTATCTCGGAAACAATGCGTTTTAGCACCTATGGGAACTTTTTTTCATAAAATGACCTGGGAAATCAACTCCTTAAATATTGCCCCATCTTTTTTAAGCACCCTGTAGATATAAACATATAAAAATTGAAACTGATGGGTCTAGGGGTCCTAGTTTGCGCATTTGAAAAAAATTTTGCAAAGTTTCACCATCGATACCTCTCTATTAGTGAATTTTCTTTAAATAAAATTCACTCATATGGAAGACAAAAGGGTGAACACATGAGATTAACCCTATAGCATTGTTTAATTTATTTTTCTTGTCTTGTTTATGTCTTTGTTCTGTTTCGCTGTCTATAGTCGCATTTCTCAGCTTTTGAAGGTTAAGTAACAATGATTTATGTTAAGGTACAAATAAGACAGAGGAAATGGCGAGAAGCAACTATATAAACCAAAGAAATTAATACACTTCGCATCGCATTCTTAATTGAAACTTGATCTTGCTAAAAGCTAAGGCAATGAGAAGATAATAGATTAATTTGTAAAAATCTCACGATCTTGCTAAGCCATAAACAATACCTGTCAAGACGATATTGTCCACGTACACACAAGGCTCCGTAGCTTCTTATCACACATCTTCCCAGTAAATGAATTCCACCGATGCCGTAAATAAATCAGCACTGGTAAACAAAACCACAAAAGATTTACTAACTAAAGAAACTCTTCCTTGAGTTGTCGGGAAGACAGAGACCATCAGATAAATAAGGAATTTAAATTCCAAATTAACTCGTAATGTAAACAATTGTATAAATCTCGGCTACAAAGCTTAAGAGGAATCCAAATGAAGAGGAAGGTGAATTATTTCGGGGAGATTATACATCATTCGGAGCAGCTCTCTACCTTGCCTGATGAAGATAACAATGATAATTAAATCCCTTCTCATTACTGTGCAGCAGGGAGTTTGAATGCCGCGCTAGGTTGCTACCTATATGACAATGACGAGTCTTATGGCAGCTCCTAATACCTGTCAGTGTCTCCCCAGTTCCTTATGTTGTAATCCTGCATCCTGCACACACAACATACATACTCGTATATTTGAATTGTAAGCCGGCTTGATCCGCAAATCTTTACTTGACTCTCTGTAGGAAACAGCTAATTTTAATTAAGCGTATGTCATAGCCAGGAACTTATTATTGTTTGAAAATAAAGACGGCTTTGGTAATGTTGATGTTTTATGCTTTCTAGAAATGTTGTTTTATCTTTATTTAGTATAAAAGAATGTATGACTGACATTAGCTTTCAAATATTTTTTGCTATATTTTATCTGGACAAAATTATTGGCAAAATCCAGACAATTTTTTTTGCAAGCACAAGTCATATGCTTATCTGTGAATAACGTTATATGGTTCGTATAAAAAATTTGTTATTGACGAGAATACGACTTTTGAGACTTTTTTGAGTGTGAGGTAAATTTAGAAACCACATTAAAGATCTGTTTTAGTTTTAGTGAATTTTCTTAAAGAAAAATTCACCAATGAAAAGGTACCGACTTTTGAATTTTGAAAAAATTTCTTCAAATGGACGCAAACTAGGCCCCCTAGAACCCATATCCAGGGTCAGTTTCATTTTTTATATGTATATATATATATATATATATATATATATATATATATATATATATATATATATAAAAGGAAAAACGTTAAGGGCAAGGCGACAACCGCATACACGTGTTTCCAGCTTATTAGCTACCATCAGTACGGTATAGCCAGGTGATGATGGGAACACTCTGGATGAAGAAGCAAAAATACAAGGAGTCACAACAGGCAACCAGTGCACATTTGCAGCATCATTCGGACTGCCTGTTGTGACTCCGTGTATTTTTGCTTCATCATCCAGAGTGTTCCCATTATCACCTGGATATACCGTACTGATGATAGCTAATAAGCTTGAAACACGTGAATGCGGTTGTCTTCTTGCGGCATTGCCCTTAACCTTTCACCTTGTATAGTATACAGAAATGCTGTGTTAAAAATCCTGTTATAAATAGTATGACTTCCGGGCTCCGGACGCTCACGCAGGTGATTTTTTTGCCTCCGTTGCGACTTTGGTTGTTGACCTCGAATTGAGAGTCTTCCGAATGATGCTGCAAATGTGCACTGGTTGTCTGTTGTGACTCTGTGTATTTTAGCTTCTTCATCTGGCTATACCGTACTAATGATAGTTAATAAGCTTGAAACACGTGTATCCGGTTGTTTCCTTGCGGCCTTGCGGCCTTGCGGCCTTGCCCTTAACCTTTCTCATTGTATAGTATACAGAAATACTGTGTTAAAAATCCTGTTATTAATAGTATGACTCCTGAGCCACGGATGCTCACGCAGGTGATTTCTTTGCCTCCGTGGCGACTTTGGTTGTTGCCTTCGAATTGGGGGTCTTCCGAATAATGCTGAAAATGTGCACTGGTTGCCTGTTGTGACTCCGTGTATTTTTCCTTATTCATCCAGAGTGTTCCCATCATCACCTGGCTATACCGTACTGATGATATGTAATAAGCTTGAAACACGTGTATGCGATTGTCTCCTTGCGGCCTTGCCCTTAACCTTTCTCCTTGTATAGTATACAGAAATGCCGTGTTAAAAATCCTGTTATATATATATATATATATATATATATATATATATATATATATATATATATATATATATATATATATATATATATATATATAACTTTATAAATGTAATTTTTACGTCATAAGTTGGCAATTTAAATGGTAAAATTAAGCTGTCCAATCGTTTTTATAGAAAAAATTAAAAAACGCATTATTAATTATATTCTAAACTTTATCGTAAGAGCCTCGCTGGTTCAGTGGTAAGAACGTGGACCTCTGAACCGAAGGGTACCGGGTTCGATGCCAGGGTTCTCCTTTCACTTTTACAGTACATACTGTGACACTAAGTTTAACCGAGGTTGTGGCATTGTATTTGAGAAAGTTGGATATCTGAGCGTTCTTACCTTTGGAAGGAGCGTAAAGCCGTCGTTCCCATATCCATTTGATGTTGGGCACGTTAAATATCCCTACTCTCCTAACAGAGAGACAGGGGTTCGTAAAATTTCCAGGATAGTGAGGTGAAACTGCTACCTGGCGTCGGTGATAGGCCATAGTCGCGGAAATAGACCGACGTTACAGAAAAAAAAACCGCTCTTATCACACAAGTAGTACAACAGTCCTGGTAGAGAGAGCAAAAGTGATTTCTTTGCATTAACTATTTACGATTAAACTAAACCTTGCCCCAGTCCAAAATTTTAAATTAAAAGAGATACTGGCTGTTGTGTAATACAAAGTTGTATTCGTAATTTTTTACTTTATTCAATGGTGTAAACATTCTAAATGGCGCTCATGAGAAAAACTAAAGTTGGACATGCTAACTCAAAATCTAGTAGGCCTAGATAAATTCTAAGTCACCTGTTTAATCGCTCGTAGCCAGCTACGAAAAGCCACAAATTTTAGCGACAATAGATTTGATATTGTATCAGATATCAATGAAATAAGAAAATGCAAGTTTTTAGTTTTTTCAGAATATTTTAGGAATGATCGGATATATTAAAAAAAATTTCAGATTATAAATAGGCATAAAATTGCGCACGCTTTTGGTAATTCGACCAACTGTGTATCTCTCATGGTTTGGTAGATCTTAATAGTAAGCGAGTTAAAAGGTACCACCGTGTATATATAAGGTGGCGCATTGAAAACGAAACAGACTGGTTTTCGTCCAGAGAATTTTTTTTAAGAAACGCTGAAACACGTCAATTTTAATATTGAGGGGGACATGTTTTGACATACAACTCAACTTTGTCACCCCTTAAGGGTGGTGATAACAACCCTTATATTTTAAATATGGAACACGTTTTATCAACTGGTTTAAAAATTATTCACAGTTGAAGATGCAAAAACGCATTTCACTCATTCCGATAAGAAATGTGCTGATAGTCAATGTTTTGTTGGTTTGTAAACAAAAAATTGAAGAGAGAGTTGAAATAAATACTTTTTTTTTCAAAACGCTGACTGTGCCAACCGTACCGCAAATTTGTTTAATGAACGACATCCGAACAGACATGTTAACAGAAAATACATTTTTGAGTTAGGGGCAAAGTTTCGACAAAGTGGTTCAGTAGCCAACAAAAAACGGGATCCTGAACGTGAATTTCCGGTTAGAAATGAGACTACTGAGATTGAAATTTTAGGATAAATTGCTGCAGACCCAACGTTGAGTACGAGAAAAGTGGCCACTGTTTCAAACATCAAAAGAAGAACTATTCGGCGAATATTGAAGCATCATAAATTTCACCCGTACAAAATTCATCTTGTACAACAACCGAATGAAAATGATTTTGATCGGCGGCTGGAGTTTTGTGAAGTTATGACTGCACGAATAGCTGATAACGGGAACTTTCTGTTCAATATATGTTTTTCAGATGGGCGTACGTTTTCACTAAACTCTACAGTTAATCGTCATAATTGTCGTTATTGGCCAGAAAGAAATTTTCACGAAGACCATACTCAAACTCCATAGAAATTGAATGTCTGGACTGGCATTTTTGGAGACCGTTTAATCGGACCAATTTTTCTTGATGGCAATTTGAGTGGCGAAACGTATTCGGAGTTACTAGAAGATATCGTTTACCCTCTACTAATTGACATTGTTGAAAATGAAGAACCTCGGTGGTTCAGGGGTAAGAACGTGTGCCTCTGAACCGAAGGGTACTGGGTTCGATCCCAGAGTACTCCTTTCACTTTTTCAGTACAAACTGTAAAATTAACATCAACTGATGTTCTGGCATTGTATTTGAGCAAGTTGAATGTCTGCACGTTCCGCCCTTCGGAGGGGGCGTAAATCCGTCGGTCCCGTGTCCATGTGATGTTGGACACGTTAAAGATCCCTACCCTACTTACAGAAACACAGTGGTTCGGCAAAATTTCCAGGATAGTGAGGTGAAACTGCTCCCTGGCGTCGGTGATTGGTCATAGTCGCGGAAATAGGCCGACGTTAAAGAAACAAAACACACACACACACACTGTTGAAAATGATGATCCCTATCAAGAAAATGAATTAGTGTTTCAACAAGATGAAGCTCCTCCGCATTTTTCGCAACGTGTTAGGGAGTTTTAGAACAGAGAGTTTCCAGAACAATGGATTGGGCGTAGAGGTGCTATTGAGTGGCCCCCTAGATCACCGGATTTAACTCGTTTAGACTTCTTTCTATGGTGCCATTTAAAGAGTAGAATTTGCTCAACAGAACCGGAGTCTCTGGAAGAATTACGATGATGCCTTGTTGAAGAATGCCGTCTAATAACTCCACAAATGCTCCAGAATGTCAGAGCTCGTTTTGAACAAAATTTGTACTTTTGTATGGAAGCTGGTGGTCAACAATTTGAACACTTACTTAACTGAATAAACATTTTTGAACGTTTGGTTTTGTTTTTTTAGTTTTTTTAACGAAAAATTGACTAATTAGTGCATTTCTTATCAGAATGAATGAAATACGTTCTTCCAATTCCAACTGTGAAGAATTTTTAAACGAGTTGATAAAACTTCCAAAAAAATTAGTGTGCTGAATTCAGAAAAGAAAGGGCTTTCAAATGATGTAACACTCGACCCATGTTCCCTATTTAAAATATAATGGCTGTTATCACCACCTTTAAGGGGCTGATGTGACAAAGTTGAGTTTTATGTCAAAACATGTCCCCTTCAATTTTAAAACTGACGTGTTTCAGCGTTTCTTAAAAAAATTCTCTGGACGCAAATCGGCCTGTTTCGTTTTCAGTGCGCCACACTGTATACTGACTCTTAAGTCGTCTATTTGCTTCCAAATATTAAAATTTTACTCATTCGCGGTTTGATACAAATGTTTATGATAATTTCATTAGTTAAGGAGTTATATGAAAGTTGGTAAAAACCTTGAGTTCAACGAATTCTTCAAACAACAATCAGAATGTCAGTAAGAGTGATAACCAAGACATTAATAAATGCAATCAATCCGAGATAGTATTATTATTATGTTAGAGTTCGCGGTAAATAAATGAGTATTTAGCAAACTTATCAAATAATATAAACGAATAAACTAGGTTAAGTCCATAGGTTAGCACGCATAAATAATCTATACCATAAGAAAGTGAAAATAAATTTCGTTTCCGAATTACAGAAGCATTTTACTTGCACACGACGTTAATGTTAGCTAAAGCCAAAATAAGAAGTGTACATTCCCGGCGTTTGTTTGCGAATAGTATTATGACTTACAAATTTACCGTCGTATAAATTCTCTTCCCGTATGCTTTCATTACCAAAAAACTAAGCAAATAAGGGGATTTCTTTGCCAGTGGAAATCAAATATACAGTCCTAATTTAAAGCTCCCAGGTGGAGGTTTTTGTTTCGGATTTATTTTCTCTCATCTGTCTCCCTTTCAGTGGCTTGCTTACTTTAAAGATTTTAATTGCAATTAAGTTGTCGAGGAAGTCCGGGTTCATTTAAGTTAATTACAGTTATATCTACACGTACTAACCAACTCAGACATTATTCCACAGTATTTTGGAATTCAATTAACTTATAAAAACACCTCGCTTCATACAGAACTGTAAACGAATATTAATTTGCTCTGCATTACATAGAAAAGGAACTATATAACTTACAGACCAAATTTTATCTTACTGACCGAGGCTTTCATCTTCAAGGATTTCTTTAATATTTTGCATCCTAATGGTAACCTCTTTTAGTTGCGAAAGTTTAAAATATTTTAATTTAAGGGTAGTTTACTCTTGGCGTTTTAGTGAATTTTCATCAAGAATATCTACTAGTAGAGAGGTATCGACGGTAAGATTTTTGATTTTTTCAAATGAGCGCGAATTAGGGCCCCTAGAACCCAAATCCAAGGTCAGTTAAAAGTTTATATATACATATATATATATATATATATATATATATATATATATATATATATATATATATATATATATATATATATATATATATATACAGGGTCGCTGATAAGTCTGGAAACGGTCGATTATCCGGGAAAATATACAAGGTGTCGAAAAAAGTTTTATACAAAAGTTTTTGGGTTCTTCAATGTCTACTAGGCGGTGATAATTTCATTTATACAGGGTTGGTCATACAGGCGTGGCACACCAATATTAATTTTTTTTTAATGGAACACCCTATATATTATTCGATATTTCAATCCTTCTCTTAATTTTGAGCAACATTTATCAGAAGCATGATGTACATAAACTCAATCGTTTCCGGGTAAAAAAATAAATAAAAATAAACGCTATTGTTTTTAAAATCTATTGGATGAAGAACAAAAATAAATGAAAAGTAGAATATCTCTTGAAAACAATCTGTGAGTGTGAAAAGAACCGGTTGCGATGTTTTTAACATTGTTTGAAATCCTATTTTATAAGATGTTCAAAGTGTTCTCCATTGACCTCCTGACAATAATGAATTCGCTTAACAAAACATTGCACTGCATTTACAAGAGCGTTTTGAGGAATGTTATTAATTTCATGCACAATCCTTGCTTGCAACTCTTCAATATTCTGCGGTCTATTTTGGTAAATTAAATTTTTTACATGACCCCACAAAAAAAAGTCAAGCGGCGTCATGTCGGGAGACCTAGCAGGCCATTCAATAGTTCCCCTGCGCCCTATCCATCTGCCAGGAAAGGTTTGATTCAGATATTCCCGTACCTCAATTCCAAAATGAGGGGGTGCCCCATCCTGCTGAAACCATATTTCTTCCGCTGGTAGATTTGGGTCGTTATTGTTCGGAAATAATCGACTAACGTCTGGAACAATTGATTCTTGCAAAAGTGTGAAATATCGAGCAGAGTTCAAATTACCGTGTATAAAATAAGGTCCTATGATATGTCCACCAATAATAGCACACCAAACATTTACTTTTTGCGGTCTTTGGGTGTGAATTTGTTCCATCCAATGTGGGTTTTCGTCTGACCAGTACCTACAGTTGTGTCGGTTGACTTGTCCATTCAAACAAAATGTAGATTCGTCGGAAAACAAAATGTGGTTGGCAAAGTTAAAATTTTGGCGTAACTTCTCCATAATAAGTTCACAGAACTCGATTCTGCGATCAAAATCGTCTTCACTCAGTTCTTGCAATAAATGAATTTTATATGGACAGAACTTTTCCCGCTTCGTAATCTTTTGAATTGAATATCGACTCATATTGTGATTTAAAGCCAATTGCTGTGCCGAAGTTTTCGGATTTTCCACCACATCCAATATTACATTCAAAGAATTTTCTTCATTTGTAACGGTTACTGGCCTTCCAGTTCTAGGTTTATCCTTGATACCGCCAGTTTCGTGAAAACGATGCAAAGTTTTCGAAACTGTGGATTTGGAGATCGATTCCCGCTCAGGATGCAACTCATTGAACATAATCACCACTTGAGCAAAACTTCGTGTTCTATCACCGTACCCTATCATCATTAAAATTTCGATACGTTCGGTTTCACTTAAACTTGCCATTTTGCACAAAAACTGTTGACACTAAATTACTAATGTTTCAAAACTGTTGACACTGAATGAATGTTTGACATTCGTTGTCCTGGAAACATTTTAAAACAAAAGAATAATACTGCGTTTCTTATGGGCATCTTATCTTATCTTGGGATTCCAAACAATGTTAAAAACATCGCAACCGGTTCTTTTCACACTCACAGATTGTTTTCAAGAGATATTCTACTTTTCATTTATTTTTGTTCTTCATCCAATAGATTTTAAAAACAGTAGCGTTTATTTTTATTTATTTTTTTACCCGGAAACGATTGAGTTTAGGTACATTATGCTTCTCATAAATGTTGCTCAAAATTAAGAGAAGGATTGAAATATCGAATAATATATAGGGTGTTCCATTAAAAAAAAATAATATTGGTGTGCCACGCCTGTATGACCAACCCTGTATAAATGAAATTATCACCGCCTAGTAGACATTGAAGAACCCAAAAACTTTTGTATAAAACTTTTTTCGACACCTTGTATATTTTCCCGGATAATCGACCGTTTCCAGACTTATCAGCGACCCTGTATATATATATATATATATATATATATATATATATATATATATATATATATATATATATATATATATATATATATATATATATATATATATATATATCTGTGTGTGTAAGTATCCAACCGATAACTCAAAAAATACTTCACCAATCGAAACGAAATTTGGGGCAATTCCCTTAACTTTTTTAATAGCTTAGATGACATTGTTAGACAGTTGTGACACTCAAATACTTTTAGAAGAAAATGCGAAAAACTGTTTGAAAACGCATTATCTTAATTACTAAAATTATGAAACTGAAAATTTACACGCATGTAGATACCGTACAAGTAGTCCTCTCTACCAAACTTGGACTTAATCGGTTTGGTAAATTTTAAGTTATAACCAAACAAAAAATAAATAATTTACGATGTAACCTGAAATCACCTCTGAATGGGTGCCTATAATGCTATACAAGGTCAGACAGATATATCAGGGTAACGCTGCTATTGCAAACAAATGCTCCAGATGAAACTTCAAACGAACAGGCTACAAAAATATGTCACAATAAAGAATCAGCGGAGTTGCCATTTAGCAAAACTCTCAAGATAAACAACTCAAGATATCAGAGAAATATATAGTATAAAATATATTTTTTTAATGAAAGTGATTAAATTTGTTTAAAGGCAATCTAGAACTAGGTTTTAATATGTATAAATATTGAGCTTCCCATTCTTCAGGCTCTCCTAGTTAAATCTGACAACACCAATTACCTATTTGCCATTTGTTATTGTGCCAACTGACAGTAGGGGGGGTCTAATTCGAAGTTATATTCTTCTTCTTTATTTATTGTCATAAACAAGGAATAAGAAGAATATAACCTCTAAATCGACTGCGCTGCCGCTGATACCTCAGAATCTTAGAATAAGGAACTTATTGTTTACTTTTAGTTTTTATTTACTCTCCATCTCGTATATAGAAAATGGAAAAATAAATTACATAATATGCGGTAGTTTAGGGTATAAAAAAGTCCGCGTCTTTGCCGCCCCGATAGCACTGCAGCCTTTGGTTTATTGTGAATGTAGTTTAGGGTATGCCTATAAACAGATGTTCAGCGTAAATGATTTAAATCTCGGGACGCAGCAAGTGCGTTATGGTAGTGAATTTTCATAGAAATGATCTGGCGCAAAATATTTTATTATAACTTTTTTTTCTTGTAACATAGAAATCTAAATTTTGGTGTATAGTTTACTTTTTCTATCGTAAAGCTACCTACCAAATTTGGTTATCATAGATTTTTTATTTTTAAAGATAAAAATTTTTTTCAAATGAAAACTCAAAATTTTTTCAGAAAACCTCGTCCGATTTTTCTGATTAACAAACTTATCAAAGCCATTTACAAAAGGAAGGTACATGCCAAATTTTATTAAAATCGGCTTATTATTCTTTGAGACAAAAATTTTTTTCGAATGAAAACTCAAAATTTTCCCGAAAAACCTCGTTATATTTTCCTGACTAACAAACTTATCCAAGCCATTTACAAAAGAAAGGTACATGCCAAATTTTATCAAAATCGGCCCATTATTTTTTGAGTTATCGGTGTGATACATATATATATATATATATATATATATATATATATATATATATATATATATATATATATATATATATATATATATATATATATAAATATATATATATAAATATATATATATATATATATAAATATATATATATATATATATATATATATATATATATATATATATATATATATATATATATATATATATATATATATATATATATATAAACATATAAAAATTGAAACTGACCCCGGATATGGGTTCTAGGGGTCCTAGTTCGCGCTCATTTGCAAAAATTTTTTCAAAATACAAAAGTCGGGATCTCCCCATTAGTGAATTTTTTCTACGAAAATTCACTAAAATTTTAATTTCAAAATTTTGTATTGTTTATATTTGTTTATTTCATTTTCAAAAAGTATGGATACAGCAATAGTGAATAAGTGTTGCAAAGAGTTTAGGTGCAGTAACTGCGTTATGGTAGCGAATTTTCGTAAAAATATTCCAAATCCTGATAATTCAATTTCCCATTAAACTAGAATCTTCAGTTTTGATACACACTCAAACCTATATAAAAACAGCGTGGGTACTAAATTTAAAAAAATAACACAATGAGCTTCACAGGCAACGACAAATTTGTTTTAGAAAACCATTTTTGTTATTTTGTTTGTACAAACTGGTTCGATTGAGTTGGCTAAAGCGGATCATCCAAGCGATTAATAAGGAAAAATACCTCCCACATTTATAATTTGGCAGGTACATTCGTTTTGTAAATAAAAATGAAATTTTCTGTAAATTTGCAGATTAACACACGGGGGCTTTTTAGAAAAAAAATTAAAAACATACTTAGATATCCTTCTGGATACACAACTCACAATAAATATTTCTTGCGAACAGCCCCCATGAGAGCAGGCGTGGATAGGGGTGTTGGGTGGGGCAGAAAATAAAAAGGAAATTTAACTTGCTACCAGAGGTTGACTCAAAAATACACTCATTTGGGGATGGTTTGCTCTTGACACGTTTCAGCCTATCACTGCTACCGGGACAAGTGTGCAACGGATTGAGGTTAAGCTAAATATTCGATCATCACTTTTAACAGTAAACTTGTTAAGTATAATTTGGAGAACCCAATTCATCACAATACAGTTTTTAGACCTGACGATCGTTTTGCTAACAAAGTTAGCGTCATCAGATGGATGTATAAACTCAGTTGGCGAAACGATCGTCGAGTCTAAAAACTGTATTGTGATGACTTGGGTTCTCCAAATTGTACTTATCAGTGCTCATCACAGGTTCCAATCTTCACTCAGTAAACTTGTTACCAGAAGTCGAATTAAAAATACGCTCATTTGGGGGTAGTTCATTTCTGACATATTTGAGTTTATTACTGCTACCGGAAAAACTATGCTACCGATTTAGATTAAAATAAAGATACTATTACTACTATAAATAGTAAACTTCCCGCCAGAAGTTGATTTAAACATGCCCCCATTAAGGGGTAGTTTTCTCCTGTTATAAACTACGCGTCAATTGAAGTAGAACACCCCAAATTTTGAATGCTGTTTGATCGTTTGTATCTCAAAATCAAGTTTACCGAATCTGCTCTAATTTTCACAGGTTGGCAGATATTTTTGGGGCTTCTGATTGGTAGACAATAACAAAATTTGCACTTACGTGCTACAAGATACAGGCTGGAATATAAGTAGGGTAGTGGAACCAGTGATAGACATGTTAAGGTTTACTATTGGTTCCAATAGCCATAATACATCTTTGAATTAGGTTAGGGTGATTAAGTTATATACATAAATACAGCTCGTTATATACTTTCAATTCTTCAATATCTGCGATCTTCAAAATTAAATTAATATATGATAACTAATTTTTCTTCTAATAATGTTCATTGCTCTAGTGTTGGACACCCCAATTTTTTTTCGTTCCTAATTTGGACACTCATGGATGCAGTAATGGACATCATTTTCTAAATCTATTTTTTTCAATAAAGGTAGACAATCATATAGTTAAGCTACTGCCATGTCATGTGTAGGAAGATATGTAAGTACCTAATATACAAAGGTAGGAGCACATTTTCCTAGATAAGTGAGTTTTTGAAATGTTTTTTTTGCTTGTGGACATTCATCACCCAACCTCCCTTTGTACCCAACTATAATATATTACTTTTGATATACCTGTATAGGTAGTAGATACCCAAAATTAGAATCGGAATGTATGCACGTGAATGATGAACTTATTTATTTATTTGTGAATTATTAGCGGTAATACAGATAGAAGCCTACATGAAATACAGAAGTATTCTTAATAACTTTGTCTAACTTTTAATCTTCGTCTGTTTCGTTGTCCCAATCTTCATTTACGTCACTGCTGTCTACAGTAATTCCACAGTCTTCACACACAAACTGTAATTCGTCTTCAGAATCACAGGTACTTAAACCTAGTGAATCCATATATTTTATCGGAACACAGATCTTATGAACCTTATTTGGGCAACTAATACAACTTAACCATTTTGCCTTCCTCTCAAAAAAATGCTGATCTTTCCAAGCCAGTCTACATTTGCTACATTTCCAATCCAGTTTATTATTTTGTTCTACTTTCTTCGGTGCTGCTTTTTTATCTTTGGTTTCAGCTTTCTTAAATTTTTTTGTTTGGTTATTTTTTAATTTTTCTTGTCGTTTCTCTTCTCTAGCTCGTTTCCTATTTTCTTTTAATTGTTCTCTCTCTAATTTAAAGTTTTCCTTCTTACGCTGCTCGTTTAACCAATAGTCAGATGTAATGACCGAACGGGATCTTTCTTGTACTTTTTTTTTACTTTTTATTTCATCTTTAGGCCAAAATAGGTATTTTTTAAAAGGGGATTCTTTCGATTGCGTATGTGCCTCTGCTAATGTCTCTTCAATTTGTTGATCATTAGTTTGGTTTTCTGGATGGTAATACATAATATTCACTTCAGGAACATTGGTTCTCGACGTTGAGGGAATTGCCAAGTCTGGAGTATGCTTAACATTTTTGTCAAGTTCAATTGCTTGGGCCTCTTCAACATGTATGTCTACGTTCTCGTCTTCTTGCAGAATTTCAAATGATTCTTTGTTGTTCTTATTTACAGTTTCAATTATATTTTCAGTCTCATTTGAAACTGACATGCTAGTCAATTTGATCATCTTTTTCCAAACATCATACAAATCCTTTGACGATTCAGGTCCCTTCCATTCCTCCTCAGGATGCTCTTTCATAGCTTTAAGTATTGACAGTGGAATGTTCGATTCTAGAACGCTCAAACAACTTTTGATCTCTTGAACTGTGTGATGAGTTTGGTTAGATGTTTTGTCATATCCCTCTTTCTCGTTTCCATTTGACTTCTGTATCATTTTAGAATAGTCGACATTATTTGGATCAAACGGAAAAAGCCCACAAACTCGAAAACCGTTTACAATGGTTTCTGGTGAAAAATCGTTTAGAATATTTTCTAGCAGTGGAGCAACATTCTGCCTCATTACTTGTCGGTTCTCATGTTCTGTTAGCCACTTTCTGACATATAATTTCCATTTACTTTTTAACGGATAAAACACGGAAACGTCCAAAGGTTGTAACACATGTGTCGCATTTGGATAAAATGCTACTATAATTATCTGTTTTTCTCGCAAAAACATACTTAGGTGTAATGTTAGATGTGACTTGTGTTTATCAACAAAAAATATTACAGGGCGTTCTACATTGGTCTCTGTTAGCCACGGTTCGAAAATATTCGCCATATATTCGAAAAAAACCTCTCCCGTCATCCATCCCGATTCTGACTTACCTAGGCCCCAACCTTTCGGAAAACTGTTTACTATTTCGGAGGGGACTCTCTTATATGGATACACTACCATAGGTGGAGCAATTTTTCCAGAGGCTGACACTGTTAACAGAACTGTAAGGCTTTCCTTTTCTGAAGTCTTAGAAACATCATAAATATTTTTGACTCCTTTAGGTGCCAGTACTTTTCCCGTTTTAGGACATAACGAAATAGCTGTCTCATCAGCATTAAATATGCGATTTCCATTTTCTAAGATTTCGTTATAATGGTTTTCTTCAAAGTAGTTTGAAACCTCCTTAAACCAATTGCGTATATCAGTCCCAGTTAACTGATTTCGATAACCAGTGAGCTTCTCAGAGGTTTTCAACGATATATTTGGATGTCTTTTTAAGAAAGATTTGAACCATTTTTTCCCCGGAATGCCGTCAGAAAATGGAGTTTCACGATTGAGTTCTTTAATTAAATTTGCGACTGTGTCCATTAAGGATTGTTTGGTTACTGGAAATCCAGCTCTTGCAATATCAACAATCCAGGTGATAATGCGACTTTCCTCTTCTTCTGAGAGTACCGTAGGAGGACCCATATTGCACACCTCAGGGCTTATGCCCTTTAACTTATTTCTTAATGTTATACGGGGCACATTGAATCTTTTGCTGGCAGTATTAACGGGCATACCAAGCTTAGCAGCTGCTAAAGCTTCAGCCATTTGTTCGGGAGTATATTTCTTGAACTGCTTCTTCTCCATATTTAACAAAAGAATCTGGAAAAAAGAATAAAAATCACATTCTTGCTGGTACCAGTAATGGACACACTCAAATGCCCTTTGATGGACATCCTGTCCAACACTGGATCCGGTTGTTAGATAAGTGTGTGACTTATAGCAAAAGAAAGCAATATAAATTTCTAGCTAGCGGGTCAGTAAATATTATTAAAACATCTTTTTTCCTTAAATGGACAGTATGTCCATTTAAGGTTCTTGATAGGATTATGTGATCCAGTGTTGGACACCTAACCTAAAAGCATTAAAACACGAAGCACAGTCGAAAAAAGCTTATATTTAGTTAAATACATACCTTAGGAATTAGATATAACTTGTAAACTTCAAATAAACAAATTATTGCGGCTATTAAGGCTTAAGAAAACGATTGTCTTTCTTAAGTCTATCACTAACAAATTCACTAACTTGGCGCCAATTTGAGAACTGATACCTAAATGTTGCTTTTCTAGATAGTGGCGACATCTGTCATAACTAGTGTTAACGAAATTACAGTTTATAAGGTTGAGAGAACGATTTGTAGAGTTTACAGAAATCTGTACCTAACGTAAATGCTTATTTAAATGCGCAAAAGTCTTACATGTCCATTATTGGGTACATGTCCAAAACTGGTTCCACTACCCTAGATGTTTTTTCAGCAACATTTCAAACGATGGCCATTAGTCTACGAGTAGAGTTATATATAGTTTTGGTATGAAATTTAGAAATATACCTTGATACCTCTGAACGTTTTCGAGATTTTATTAATACCGCAGCCCACTACGTTTTTATAATCAATTTAGTATTTTAGGTCAAAGCCACCCTAAGTAAAAATGCAAAGAAACACCATTGGTTGATAAGACGATTATGTTCGCTTTTGGTATTGAGTGCTGAAGATTATCTCTATACTTCGACACCTTTCCAAGATTTTGTTGCTATCGCGTTCCACTACGTTGCTGCCATCACTTTAGTCGTTGAGGTCAAATTAAACTCTTAACCATATTGTTGTTTTTTTTTCGTAAAACGTGCACTTCAATAGTCAAGGCGTTGGGTTAGGTGAATTTTCGGTATTCAATTCAGAGGAACACCTTAATAATTCGGGACAACAGAATTGCAATAACAGTACGCAGAAACAGAAATTGCAGCTTCGAAGTCTACAGTACGCAGACGACTCCATGCCAGAAATTTAAGAGCCAGACGACGAGTGGCGTGCTCACTCTTGAAAACTATACACCTCACTGAGGGCAGCAACTGGGCTAACCAGCACAGCCACTGGGAAGTAGCAGAATGGTAGAAATGTCTCTTTGTTGATGAAAATGAGGCAAATTTGCTTACAACAACGTAGTCTAATGCGATATTAACAAAATCTCAAGAATGCCACAAGGTATAGAGATTTTTTTCAGAACGGAATACCAAAAATCAGCGTGAAATTCCCTGTGGACCAATAATTAAAAAAAAGAAAGAGAAAAAATTTATAATATAAACGTAGTGGGCTGCGATAATAATGAAATCTCGAAAACGTCCCGAGGTATTCAGGTGTTCTTCTGAACTGGATAACGAAAATACACCTAACCCAACTCCTTCACTATGGAGGTGCGCGTTTTACGAAAACAGCATTGTCGTTATGAGTCTAGTTTGACCTCAAAGACAAAAGTGATGACGGCAACGCAGTGGAACGCGATATCAACCAAATCTCGAGAAAGATCCGAGGTATAGAGATAATCTTTAGCACTGAATACCAAAAGCGAACATAATCCGCCTTATTGACCAAGTTGAGTTGCTTGCACTTTTACTTAGGGTGGATTTGATCTAAAATACAAAATTTTATATAAAAACGTAGTGGGCTGCGATATGAATCAAATCTCGAAAACGTCCCTAGGTATTAAGGTGTTCTTCTGAATAGGATACAGAAAATTCACCTAGCCCAACTACTCGACTATTGAAGTGCGCGTTTTACGAAAAAAAAAACAATGTGGTTAAGAGTCTAATTTGACCTCAAAGACAAAAGTGATGACAGCAACGTAGTGGAACGCGATATCGACAAAATCTCGAGAAGGTCCCGAGTTATAGAGATAATCTTCGGCAATGAATACCAAAAGCGAACATGATCCACCTCATCGACCAATGGGGTATGTTTGCATTTTTACTAAAGGTGGCTTTGACCTAAAATACAAAATTGATTATAAAAACGTAGTGGGCTGCGATATTAATGAAATCTTGAAAACGTCCCGAGGTATCAAGGTATGTTTCTAAACTACATACCAAAAATATATATAACTCTCCACGTAGACTAATGGCCATCGTTTGAAATTTTGCTGAAAAAACATCTACTTATATTCCACCCTGTATCTTGTAGCACGTAAGTGAAAATTTTGTTGTTGTCTACCAATCAGAAGCCCCAAAAAAATCTATCAACCTGTGCGAATTAGAGAAGATTCGGTAAACTTGATTTTGAGATACAAACGATTAAACAGCATCCAAAATTTAAGGCGTTCCACTTCAATTGACGCGTAGTTTATTTCAGTTTACTGCTCTTGCTGCGAAAAATATCAAATTTATTAAGCTTAAAGTACATATATAACCCGTTCTACGAACACTAAACGTGCTACCTGAAGTTTTTTTAAAAATAACCCTATTTATTAGTTTACTGTTGACATATTTCAGTTGCAACCGGGAGAACTATACAACCGATTGAGGTTAAAATAAATAACTATTACCACTAACAACAATAAACTTGATACTAAAAGTTGACTAACACATGCCCTGAGAAACGCTAAACTACCCCTAAAGTGGGGTATTTTTATGTTAACTTCTGGTAGCAGTCTACTTCCTATCAATTAGTACATTTTGAGGTCAGTGGGTTGAATAGTTTTGGTGGTAGTAGCAAATAACTGAAATATGTCAGTAGTAAGCTACCGCTAAAAGATGGGGATTTTTTTTTTTGTAGCAGATGTGGATTGCGAGTAAGATCACAAATATCATAAACAACTTCTGTCTTTTAGTGGTCGGTCAGTAGAAGTAACTATTTTGCTCAGCAAATTATTTTTCCCCGTAGGGAATGTGGTATCGCTTCGTTGGTATCTTTACTTCAATAAATATTAAAGATTTATCCTTTGGCAATATGAAATTTCAAACCGGACTGGTCAATTAGAATAACCAAATTCGAGTCAACTATTAGGTTTTAAATAAAGGTATTAAATTTGGCTAAATGGTCAGAGGAGGTCAGGTCAGATCAGATAAGGTTTTTCTGAATAGGTAGATTGGGAGAAGGTCTGCTCGTATTAGCCCTATGGATTTTTTATAGAGATATCTCAAATTCCAAGTGAACATGAACAGGACAAACAATTTAGATCATTTAATGAAAAAAGTTATCCAAAACTGGTTTCTATATGCATATATATACATACACACACATATATATATATATATATATATATATATATATATATATATATATATATATATATATATATATATATATACATACATATATTTATATGTGTAAAGTAGTCTCACATATACAGCATCTGATCGCAGACGAACAGCATGTCTTTCTACCGCGCAGGTATACTGCTACCAATCTTGCTCTTTGCGTCACCCTGTATATACGTAAACAGATAAAAACGGAAACTAACCCCGGATATGGGTTCTAGGAGGCCTAGTTTTGTGCTCATTTGAAGAAATCTATCTAAAATTCAGAGGTCGCGTCCTTCTCATTAACGAATTTTTTCTATGAAAATTGTTCAGAAATTAAAGACGATTAAACGATAAATTCTTTAAGTAAAACTACTACCTGAAACTTGAAGCTGTTTAAAATACAATTCTTGAGACATTTTCGCTACATAGCCCGCGTTTAGGTTGTTTGCCTAAAAGTTTTCAATTGTGACGTTTTAAATCTCGAGTTTGACGTTTTAGGAAGAAAAACTGTAAAGCTTTTAACGTTATATTTCTTGACTTTTGTGCCAAAAAACTTTTGTCTGGGACATACATTAGATTTTGTTATCCACACAAAATTATTGAATTTCGTGTGTTTCTCTGGTCACCACTGGCAGCTAAAATTTGTTTTAGTGAATTTTATTAAAATTCACTAATGGGAAAATTTTGACTTTTGAAAACATTTCTTTAAATGAGCGCGAACTAGGCCCACTAGAACACATACCCGCGGTCAGTTTCAATTTTTATATGTTTATATATATATATATATATATATATATATATATATATATATATATATATATATATATATATATATATATATATATATGTATCACACCAATAATTCAAAAAATAAAAGGCCGATTCTGATAATATTCTTTTTGCAAGTGGTTTAAATAATAAATAAATTCGTTAGCCAGGAAAATCGGATCAGTTTTTGCGGGAAAATTTTAGATTTTCTTCTGGAAAAAATTCATATCTCTGTAAATAACAAAGCTATGGCAACCAAATTTGGCAACCTGGTTAATGTTGTAAAAACCAAACTCTGCACCAAAATTTAGGTCTCGTATGTTGAAAGGAAAAAAGTTATAAGCTATAAGCACTTAACGAAGCAAAATTTTAGTGCCACTAAAAGTCAGAGAAGACGCAATACCAAAATATTGTATGTGTTAAACAAAATCTATTAAATATTACAGACAACGTTTATCTTTTTATGGCGCAAAAAGTTCAAAAAGTACTCTCGCAGCCAGTAAACAATTTTCTTAGCATTCCCCAATAACAAGAATCATATCCATTCTTTCCTGTACAGGATACTTTTTCATTTTTATACTACTCTTGAACAATTTTATTAAAAATACCTGACACGACACAATAAAGTTAAAATACTTGACAAATGTCAAATAAATTGATAACAACCGTATATCCAATATCCATGCCAGAGCCCTCTCGCTTCCCAAGTAGATATTGACATTTATTATGGAAAACAAACAATTTTAAATATCTGGAAAACTGTTTGAGTTAGGTATAGAGAACCCTAGTTTCAATTAAAAGGTAATAAAATTTTGTAGGAAGAATAAGCCATTATATGCAGGGTGTGCTATTTGAAATAAGGGAGTTATTTGCAATATTATGCGTCAAATATCACTAGTAGGTTACTGACCAGCCTGTATAACTTTACATTAAATTTTTTTTTATGTTACATGCAACAATCTTCTAAATCCTAATAATCCTACGTTGCCGAGGGTAAGAAAATTTTTTTTTGCGTTGAGGCTTCTATTTTCAAAAATTGCTGTATTTCTCAAAAATGGTAGGCTTTAGGTATAGGGAATCCTATTGTAACTTACCTTTATTTTATCTGTAGATGACAAAAACCGAATAATATACTGGGTGTTCTATTTAAAAAAAAATCTAACTTTGATATGTATCTGTTTTGTGAACACCCTGTATCATCGAGAGTATTTTCAGAAGATGCCCCTGAAGACCCTGCATATGCTATAAAAAAAACAGAATTTGTAAATTTGAACAGGGTCCATTAGAGAGACCGACGCGTATGTGGTGCTCCACCCTATATATATATATATATATATATATATATATATATATATATATATATATATATATATATATATATATATATATATATATATATATATATATATAATACGCTGAGGTCCTCTGCTTCCCTGAAAGTAGAAAATTTATCTTCCTTGTTGTTTTTCATATACATTTAAATAAAACGACAAAATTAGGTTAGACTGGAAAAGAAACTTAATGCTATTCGCGTCTAATTCAGTATATAGAAAAAATGTCTTGAAGTAATACAAGGAATGAAAAAAACGTCGCTTTATTTGACATCCTGTAATTGAATTAGCAGAGTTTTATAGCGTATAGCGTTCCTGAGCAATGGCTTTCTTTATTGAATGGTTCCTATTGGAAGACCTGTACCTGGAGTCCTGAAATCCTAAACGAGGAACCTGCATACATTTGACTGGAACGCTGTGACATAAAAGCAACATAAAACGCGGCTGTTTCCCGTAAACCTTAACTCTAAACTTGGCAATAAACATGACAAGCAATTAAGATGTAGATTGGAGCAACTTACTGTATTTACATGATGTAGGTGTGTACCGCTGTATTTGTTCTGTATCCGTGTGTTTGGAATAAACTTAGAAAAGGCCCTCGACTTTATGTTAATTTATTCTCTTCATTTCGTGTTTTCCTGGTTTGCTTAGCATACACACCAACTTGGAATTCCTTCTTGTGTCTCCGCTTTGACTTGCAATGTGTTTCCTCTTTCGTTATGTTTATTATCAAGTCGAAGAAGCAGCCAAAACAATATTTGTTTTACTCTTGTTTAGACGCAGAAAGTTGAGGTAAATATGAATAAATAATTGCTTCGTTTGCTTACATAAAAGAAACCATGAGGTAAATTGCAGATGTGACTTGATTACTAATATTTCAAACTTAACAAAATTTGTACTTAGTATGCGAATCTTGCAAAAGTTATGATTATGAGTGACGGTTTGCTCAGGTGACATTAGATAGCTATTGTCCAAATTAAAAACAGCTACGGAAACGCTGATTAAAGAATATTATTATAACAACATATGCTGATTGTGTTAGTGCCATGAATAGACAGAATAGATATAACAAAAAATTGCCATGAAGTATTTAAATTACGGACGCTGCAAAAGCGTTATGGTTGGTTTTTTTATTATTAGAGTTTTGACTTTGAGAACTGGCTCATTCAGTCACTGTCAATCTTTGAAATGAACACTGACCTTTCTTTTCACAATGGCAAAACCTGTCTTAAGAATGTTACTCCAGCAAGCTCTTTAACTTTTTCCTTTATCTTCTTTTATCTCCCTATACACTTGCTGTTTACTAAAAATATATACTAAAATTAAAACTTACACACATATCCACTCACACACGTACGCGAGCGCATATACACTCATGTATACGCACCCACGTCAATAGGCTTTATACGTCCAGTACTTAACACTAGGTGCAGGACAGAAAATGCACATTACTTCTTCATACACACACATACATATGCATGCATACATCTACGCTACAAGTTATTGCAGGAGAAACACTGGGACACTTTTCACACCAATGGAGTCTGTCATGGTGACTTTTTAACGTACTGGGGAGGCTGCGGTCAAAAGAGGTTAACACAAGGAAAGACACAAAGGAGCTTACTTTCATCTCTCTGACTATACATTAATCTGCTAAGTTTATCTAGTATCCCTTAAGACTATATAGTATATTGCCACTGGTACAATATTTATTGGAACAGTCCAATTTTCAGAATATCATCTTTTTACTAGGAGCTATATAAACCTAGCTAACTTAGAGTCTTTAACAAAACACATGAAAGCTACCATGACACTTTTATTACAAACAGCTTCATACATAAGTTGTGTCACATCAAGTGGAAAGGAAACATTGTATTCTATCAAATTACAAAATAGAATTTTTCTTTGTTCATGATGTATAATACAGGAAAAAATCAAATGATTTAAATCAGCTGGGCTGGTATTGTCGCATGAGCAAAATGGATTATCTTCAACTTTTATTTTATACAAATGAGACTTAAAAGCACCATGGCCTATGATAATTCTGTTAAGTGTACCGAGGAAGCAACAGTTCTTTGTAAATGGGCTGTTTTCTTAGATTAGGGATGATACTACTGAAGTGCTTGTTACAGCTACTTTTCAACTTATTCCAATGATCCTGCCATCTTATATTACACACATGTTTTACTTGCGGAAGTAGATCTCTGTTACTGTAAAAGTCATGTTTACAACCTGTTTTGGTTGCTTTTTTAGCAAAATAGTCGGCCTTTTCATTACCCTCAAGCTTTGAGTGCCCTTTTACCCATATGAAAGTAACTCTTTTGTGCTGTTGTTCCAAGACCTCTAATTGATAAGCAATATCACATATTACCCTGGACCGATATATAGCATTTTGAAGATTCGATAGAGTTCTTAACAGCGAAAGGGAATCGGTCCAAACAACAAAGCTACTCATATTTTAGTTACAGGCTAGTACTAACGCTTTTTGTATGGCAACAGTTTCAGCAGTGTAAATTGAAGTGAACTTTGGCAGACTAACTAGCTCAACATAATCTAATTGTTTAATGTACACTGCGCATCCCACTGAATCTTGAATTTTTGACCCATGAGTATAAATTTTGACCGCTTCTTTATATGGTTTCAACGCTTGTTTCAATATACAAGTATTTATATCTGGTATGTTAGTTAATATGGGTATAATAATGTGAGGTTTTATCAGTTGTATCTTATAAGAGAAATCAAATCTAAAATTAAGGATTTCTTTCGCATACCATTGAGAATTTTCGATTTCCAAAGAATCGTCAAATAATGATGGTGAAGTTTTGTTTCTCCAATAGTTGTACGTAAGATGGATCACAGCTAGCTGTAGCGTTATGGTTAAAAACGCTTTATATGAATGAGCTAGCTACTTAATTTCAAAAATGAATGAAAAAATAATAAAATATGGTAAAAAGTAAATATACACTGTGTCTATAAAATAAGGCATAAATAAAATAAAATTGAAAGTACCCATTATTAAGGAAAATTTAAAACAAGTTGATTTTTATTGTCACAAACTAACTTTTGATATAAAGATCTCACCCCTATTATTATACCTCTTCAAACGGTAGCTACCCCTTTGAAATTTTAAAATTGGAGGGTGTATAGTGTGATACATATTTTTAAAGCCAATTCAATTCTCTATTTAGCAACGCCAATTTTTTTTGTAGGGAAAAAGTAAAGTGATAACATTTTTATTATCAGCAGCGCCTAACACAAGTGAAACCAGTAAAATGTTTCATAGTCCAGTCTTATGATTAGTGATGGGAAAAACCGCTATTTTCTGTTAACAGTTGAAGCCGCTAACGTTATTTAATAATGACCGTTGAAAATAGCGGCTTCAGCTATTTTAAACTGGATAGTCGATCGATAGTATCCTACATTCCCAAAGCTGTGAGCGAGAGCGAGCACACTAGTATAAATGCATTGTATTTTTACCCCGTTATTTCACGTAGTGTATAAATGTGAAATTTTGTCGATATGAAAAGGAAACGAAGGGTTAAGAAATTATAATAAGCGTGTCGTAAATCTTTTGCCACTCTGAAGTGAAACTTTTAGAAATCAGAAATGAGAAAGGAGTCTTATATTAGTATTTACTTAGATGTTTTAGGAATTATAAACTAGTCATTTCTAAGAAATTTATTTTATGAGGGGTCTTTACGTAAATGTCAATGCCACAGCAAGAATCAATAAATATCATTATTTATCACGTCTTGGGACGTTAGACGTTAGAACTTTTGTTGCTACACAGGGAGTGATTCTAGGAACTATAACATAAGGCAGTTCTTAAAATTTCGGTAAAGAAAGGTTTGTTATTACTTATTACATTATGCTTTTATCTTTCTTAGAAAGATCTCTATCTCTAGTTACATTTTCGGTTCACTGGTCATTTTTCACCCAACATTTTTGATTGTTAAATATTTGGCTTTACATACTAGTGAGAAACTCAACTGTTTGAAAAAAACCGCTTCTCAGTTTAACAGAATAACTCTGTGTAGTAGTGTCCTTGTACCGAAGATCGAAGATCCTACGTCGCTAAAGCTGTGAGCGAGAGCGTCGTTAAATGGTTAAATAGCAGTTGCCGATGAAAACCGATGTTTATTCATCGAAGCTAGTAGCAGTAGCAGTGGAACTGAAACAGACACGACCTTGAATTCTAGTTTAGTGTAAAAACCGCTATTTTTTTAGCCGCTACTTTTATAAGTCGGTAACTGGTCGCTACTGCTACTGCTCGGTAGCCGCTAAAAAATAGCTGACAGCTAAATAACGACCCATCACTACTTATGATAGTGATATGATACTTATGATATGATACTTCAAGATTTCAAAGTCTGTAAACAATGTTCAACATGTTGGGCTGCTTGTATGAAAAGAACTCTAGAGATTTTAGTGAATTTTCGTAGAAAAAAGGCACTAATGGGGAGATAAGTACACTTGGAGAAACCCAAATCACCACAACACTTATTTCAGAGACATTACGATTGTTTCGTTGACAAATTCAACATCTTCAGAGGAAGATAAATTCTAAGTTAAACAACTAGCTACCGTGTATTTCTATCGCGTCAAGGTAAACGAACTAGTCCGAAGTAAAATTGTCGTCCAAGAACGATCGTTTGCTTATTGTGTAGTGAAAACTACGAGGTTAAAGACCTGCTTTAATCTTCTTGTCGACAAATTTATGAGCCATTATCTACGGATAATAGGTTTAAAGGAACCGAGTTATTTAAGGAATCTGCACGTTCCCTTTCGATCTAGAAATTTATTATGTGGATATTGGACCAAGCCGACAAACATCTGGCGAAATTTTTACTTAACGGAAATTTAATCAATCTGTTTACTAAGAAATTTAAACTATCCGTTTTTTGTGCAAACGAATGATGTGAGTCGTTAGGAATATAACTAATAGTAGCCGTTTCCTTCCTATAGACATCGAATTCAAGCGAGCCATCATTTTTATTTTTGATAACTAGTACATCTAGGAACGAAAGTTTATTGTTGATTTCTATTTAGTGGGTAAATTTTATCTAATCAAATTGACTATATAGTTCAGTAAATTCTTCAATCTTACACATATATTTGTGTCAAACACTGCAAAAATATCGTCGACATAACGAAACCAAACTCTAGGGAAATACCTTTTTGTTTTTTTAATAGTAGATTTGAGACGGATTTTGGACCAGTGACACCAAGTAAGGGTAACAACAATCAATAAAATATCTGGAATCATTAGTCTCGAGAAATGCCGGGTAATCAGCTAGATAAAAATTGTGCAAACCAGTTTGATATGCAATAACAAACCACTAACACTATTCATATAAAAACTTGTTTTATTACGTTTGTTGTCATTAGGTTTGTATGCAAATAACGTCACGAAATACAGATCCACAAAGTCTCCTGTTGTTTCCTCCCAATTTAACAAAGTCGGAGAATATTTATAAAGCGAGTCAAATGCTCCCTGAGCACTAATTGGAATAATACAGTTCCAATTAATTCTGCGGCAAGTTCGACACCACCTTCTGCGAGATTAACTCTGCGATATGCCTTCTTCTCTCCCAGTTTTCCCAGTTTAGAACGCTGTAGTTCGTCTTGTAAAGGTAATTTGAATTCGTGTTTTAATTAACTAATAACATTACATTATGCGGTGCCACTTGTTGGTGCTCTGCTCAATTAGCTTTTCCTTTCTTGTTCACGCGATTCCGCTTCTCAGGACCTAAGACAGTGATGCATATGCATAAACTGCATACTGGAATTTGGATTTGCTTTATTGGAATTTGAAGTGAAACAAAGATTAATTTTCACAAACGTTTCCAGTTTATGATGTTAAGGAATAATTAATCTTTTGGTGTGTGAACGTACAAAGGGTAGGTAGCAGTTTTTATGAAAAGTAAAAGTTACTGAATTTTGCTACTGCCCAAGAGGTGTAAAATGTCAAATAAAAATGTCAAAATTATAGGGATGAGAATTTTAATATTAGTTAAAAAATTTGGTGTTATATTGGAATGAGTTCTCTTATAATGGTAGATGAATACCAGTGGCAGCTGCAGGAATGTTATTGATACAAATGCCGAAAAAGAATCATACCTTGAACAACATTTTTAAAGTGACATTTTATAAAAATATTTTGGCAGTTTAGTTGGGAACATAAAAAAAATTTGTGTTAACTGCAGGCACAACCTTATGCTTATTTGTAGATAAATTTAAATCAATAAACAGACTACTTAGGATAAATTAAGTAGTCAAATTAAGTTGTATGGATTTGCAGAATATTATAAGAAGTCTGGATGCAGCAAGTGCGTTATGGTAGTGAATTTTTATAAGAATTTTACACTACTATAATACGGCATATTACTTAAAAAACTCTAAACTTACACAGACCTTGAATATCGATTTTAGAGGTCCTACCACGCGCGTATTTGAAGAATTCTTTCAAAAATATTACCATAGATATCTCTCTATTATCAAAAAAAATATTGTGTTTTAACTCCTTTTGAAGAAAATACCCAAAACCAATTTTTTTATTAAGCTAGAAAATTAAGTTTTGCTGTATCTAGTAAATAGTGTAAGTCTCTTTAAAATATACTTGTATTACAAATTTCATTAAAAGGTTACAAAAGCTTTCCATAGGGAAACTTAATTTATATTTAGAAAATTCTGCCAAATTATTAACGTAGCAGTTATTTTTCCTGATTAATCGCCTAAATGATTTCGTTTTGGTCAACCAAATCAAACTGGTTTTTCCAACAGCAAAAAAACTTTTTAAAAACAAATTCTCTATTAGCGAATTTTCTCAATAAAAATTCAATATTAACAATAATAAAATATCTGCGTAAAATTATAATTTTAGACTCAAAGGTGACAAAGTTATCCAGGCTTTTTAAACAAAAAGCCTGGACGCAGCAAGTGCGTTATGATAGTGAATTTTCGTTAAAATGTTTTAAATAGCAAATATGTTTTTTTTTTTTAAAAACATACATCAAATTTGGTTACCAGTATAACATATATAGTAAAAATAATGTACCATATTTCATCAAAATAACTTTATTGTTTGAAAATGTAAAAAAAAATTCGAAAATAAACTTAAAATGTTACCGAAAAAACTAGTTTCCTGGCCACGAACCTTATAGGTTAATAACAAATTGAGCTATTCTAATTTGAGGCATTCAATAAAAATTCGCTACCATAACACACTTGCCGAGTTCCGAATGTATTTTCTTACAAACATGCATTATAATTTCGTGGTCTAAATTCCATAGATTTAAGGCTGGCTCAGAACTGACACTGATAGGGGGAATCCGTCTGTCTAATTATAAGAAAACATTGTTTAATCTATTTCAACTGAGCAGATTTTCCTGGTTAACGAACTTATCCAAGCCATTTGCAAAAGGAAGGTACTCATATATATATAATTATATAAAAATTCAAACCGACCCCGGATATGTGTTCTCGGGGGCCTAATTAGTGCAATGTGCCAATTTGAAGGATTTTTTTCAAAATTCAAAAGTCGAGATCTCCTCATTAGTGAATTTTTTTTAAAGAAAATGCACTAAAAATGATATCTTGTTAAAAACGTATGAAATCCGTCACTACCGTTTTTCCAAATGTCAAAGTGCAACAAAAAATGATACATTCATCCACCGGGAATCGATTCGAAACCTTCTGCGAAGAAGACAAGCATAACACCACTAAACCAGCTCAGATACAACTAAAGCTTTGTTTACGTGATACTTGACGCCGACTTCATGTCGCGGCATATTTTATATTATATTAAAAGTAAATGTAACATCTAATTACATAATTAATTGAATTGTCACTGAAAACACATCTAACGACTGTTTCAATCCTAGATTGTTTTATGTTTAAGTTTAAATATAAAAGAACAAACTGTTTTAAAATCATTTTTATAATGAGGTGACTTGATTTTTTGAAATTTTCACTATAATATGCCACACTCTTAGTCTAACACTGTAATGAGGGTCATATATCAAGCTACCAATAAAGTGTATTTTAAAAATTGATTGAATCCCGCAGTTAAAAAACAATCACTTGGTAACTTTTTAATTTCATGTCGTCTATCATTTGGGATATTTGTAACCGAGTTTTAACGATTGTTGGTTCGGGTAGTATGTGTGTTTTGGGCTTGTTATTTATATTGTTTGGTTACCGTTGATGTATAATTTATGCCGATTGTATGAATAAATCTACGCATGGCTATTAACTACCCTGTCTGTCAGGCATTTGACTTTAACCACTTGGTTGTTTCAAAGCATGTCTTTCAGATTTTATTTTTAATTTGGAAAAAACTCTAAATGTTTTGAACCACATAACTTAAAAGTCACAACATAAGTTTAATTACACCATATGTAGAGTCTAATTCCAGCTACTCTAATACTTTCAAAAAGATAGCCTTTTCAAAAATATTGTTGTATGTTTTTGGGGGGAAATGTCCCTTATACCTGATTTACGAACTCATCCGTGGTCTTAATACAATGAAGATATGTGCCAAGGTTCGTTCAAATCAGTTCAGTATTTTTTGAGTTATGGCTCGAATACACACACACACACACATACATACACACACACACACACACACATATATATATATATATATATATATATATATATATATATATATATATATATATATATATATATATATATATATATAGACATATAAAAATGCAAACGGACCTTGAATATGGGTTTTTGCGGCCCTGTCCTATATCAAGCTCATTTGCAAAAATTTTATGAGTATCTCACCATCGTTACCCTTCTATTAGTTAATTTTCTTCATGGAAATTCACTAATACTAAAATAAGTGTTTAAGTATTTAAGCGCATACAATATCATTTACGCCAGCTAGTATTTTTTTGTTTCAAGGTTCAACAAATGGTTTTGGTGAAGTTCTTGTCACCTAATTTCAGTTTAACGTTGCATCCAAAGGGAAAAATGTCGCCCTATGAATTTTTGTTTTGTTTTGTTGGATATGGGTTCTGGGGGTCCTAGTTCACGCTTATTTGAAAAAATTTTTGCAAAGTCTCACCTCTCTATTAGTGAATTTTTTTTAATAAGAATTTACTAAAAAGCTATGGTAATCAAATTTGGTACACAAGATTATGACATTAAAAGGAAACTATTTACCAAAATTTAGATGTAACAGGAAAAAAAGTTATAAACAAATATTTGGCCGCTAGATCACTTCTACAAAGATTTACTACCATAACGCACTTACTGCCTCCAGACTTTTTTTGTATGTTAATTTGTTGCAAAATTTTCTTGTTTAAAAAAATGTACTTTATTTTTCTTATTTTTCTATGCTCTTTCCAAATCTTAAAACATATTTTAAAAATTTTCAATACAGAGTGTTTATTTTTCTGACCTGACCTGTATTTTTATTGCGCTAAATTAAGGAATCGATATAGCTGATTGAGCAAAATATACAAACCAACTTTAGCTTCTTTATGCCTAGTGGTTCTGAAATTATGGTCAAATATAAAAATAGCCAACATGAATAACACACCCTGTATCTTGGTCATTAATAATTATTAACTCACTAACGAAAAGTTTAGGCTTTAGCTTTAGCTCCTATTTTGTTCCTTCTCCACATCAATGACCTCCTCTCTAGCACATCCAACCCAGTTCACAGTTACGCGGACGACAGCACCCTCCACTCCAATATATAATATTCTAAGCCTGTCTTTTTAGCCCAACTAGATGAAGATCGCAGACTCATGGAGGGTTCTATCTCCGTGGATCTCCAAAAAATATTAGACTGGGGAAGTAGAAATCTTGTACAATTCAACCCCACCAAATCACATTCTTGCTTTCTTTCTCATAAGAGATACACCAGCCCTAGACCCATCACAATAAACAACCAAGTTATTCAAAGTAATGAGTCCTTTTCACTTGTTGGCATCTCTGTGGATCGAAATCTCAATTGGCACCAACATGTCACATCAATTGCAGAAGCGGCTGCTAAGAAATTAGGTTTCCTCTTCCGGGCTCGCAAATACTTTTCACCAGCTAATCTATATACTTTATATACTTCACAAATAAGACAAAACCTCGAATACTGCTCCCACATCTGGGGTGCTGCTGCCGCTTCTACACTCGCTATCCTGGACTCCATTCAGAAGAGAGCCATACGTCTCATCGGTGACCCTACCCTCACCAAAATGCTGCCATCCCTTGCCCACCGACGGGACGTTGGTGACCTCTCTCTCTTTTATAGATATCTGCACGGGCACTGCTCAGAGGAGCTTTCCTCCATAGTTCCTCCACCTTCTGCCCCCAACAGATCTACCATGGAAACAGAGCGAATGCACCCTTTTACTGTCCAGGTCACCAGACATAGAACATCTTGTTATGCCCGCTCTTTTGTCCCGAGGACTTCCAAGTTGTGGAATTCCTTGCCGGCACATGTTTTTCCTTCTCCCCCGAACCTCCAAACCTTCAAGTCCAGAATTAACAAGTTGCCTCTTCCCTCCTTGTCGACACCCACGCTACGATATTATTTAGGCTGTAAGCCCTCGTGGTGTGTTGTTGAAATAATAATAATAATAAAATGGTGCTATCGAAGCGCCCAAGTGACTTACATATGCAGGTGAAGTATGTACACTTACCCATGAATCACCCTGTGTAATTTTCGTAAAAAAATATCGTAGATGACGTGACCGGATCTGACCTGAACTTTTCTATGGCTTTAGGTACCTCTCTATAAGCTATTTCTTTAAAAGTTGCTAAAAAATTGCACAAGTTAAACGTTTGCCGTAAACAATATTTGGGAAAAACCGCATGTATGTGGAATTAACTTTATTGTTTTGACTGACCTGATTTCACTAGTTAAGAAAGCATAACCAGACTGTAACAAAGTAACGTCCTTATTATGCTTTATCTACTTAAAATAATAAATACCAGGTATTTGAAATGAGGAAATGGTTAATGATTGTTGAGGAGGAATGCAGTCGAGTGTAGCATTTATTTTAGAATCACTTCTCTTTCATGTGATCATAACATATCGGTATAATCATTCACTGAAGCTAGAACAGGGTAGACAAACTAGTCTTAATATTTCTCTAACAGTGATTAAGACTGCGCGTTTGAGAAAGATGTGATGAATTACATTGGCAAGCCTGAAGGATATGACGTGGTTAAAGTTTCCGGCAAATCACTCGGTTCTGGACGATGCGGGGTCATTTGTCTTTGATACACCTTTCCGTCTTAACCTACTCTAGAATTATTCATATTTAATTGTCGCCATTACACGAATTCTAGAATCAAGTCTCGAGGATCTGGAATGGCATTTGTCAAAGCTATATGCTGCGCTTTTGGAGTTTTATCAAGCACTCTATTTATCTTCTACCAGAAATTAACTCAAGGTGGTGACAAGATTATCTGATGTGCTTTTTCTCTGTATCAACGTGGTTGTATTGTGTAACTGGTCGTAAATATTCCCAGAGAATAGTTTTGTTACTAATTAATTAACGTTTTATGATGATTCTAATAACAGTTATAATAATAACAAATCTATTGCTCAAATTATATAGAACCATGAACAACAGTGTTGGTGTTTTCGAACATTAGTCTAAACTTAAAGAGGTATAAACTTAAAAAATCAATTAAACCAAATACTGACACAATTTATCATTAAATTCCTTTTAAAAACACAAGTTTAATTCTGTGTTACATATTAAATAATAATGGCAAATATTTTGGGCATTTAATTATTAGTTCTTATTATTAGTAGTTTATTCGTTTATATTATTTTTACAATATGCTATACAAAAAGCATGAGCCCGTTCTGTTTATTACATAATTTTGGTAATTATTATTATTGTTGTTTTATTTTATTTTTGTATTGTCAGTTTATTTTAAAACTAAGGTTAATGACAATTTAAAGAACCCAATTCATAACATTAAAGTTTTAGCTTTAGTTAAGTTAGCGTCATCAGAGGGGTGAATAAACTAAACGATTCGAATCTCTCCGTTGACGCTAACTTACGTCTGAAAACTGCATTGTGATTAATTTGTATTTATCAGTGCTCATCACAGATTCCAATCTTCACGCATCAAAGTTAATTTTTCCTAATTTTTTTCTTATGGAACCCGATTACAATTTTATAGTGCCGTAACAAACCAGATACGTCCTTTCCGAGAATTCAAAAAAATTATATCTGAGCATTGAAAAAAAGTCTGAACGCAACTAGTGCGTTATGGAAGTGCAATCATGTCTCTCTAATGCAAGCAGGCATCAATCTGGTTACCGGTATAACCTATAGAGTAGAAAAAATGTACCATATTTTATCAAAATTACTTATTGTTTGAAAATGTACAAACATTTTCTGAAGACAAACTCAAAATGGTTTCCTAGCCAACAAACCTTAGATAGCAAATTGAGTTATTGAAATTTGAAGGATTTAATAAAAATTCGTTACCAGAACGCACTTACTGCGCCGCGATTTTTTTCTTACAAACATGCATCATTTTCGATAAAAAAATGCAAAAATGTAATAATATAAAGGTGTTTTATTTTATTATACAAGTATAATAAGAATTATATAGAGCTTTACCCTAGAAATGTGTCACCTTGTATATATGCAAACAAATAAAAACTGAAAGTAAACCCGGTTATGGATACTAGGGTGCCTAGTTTGCACTCATTTGAAGAAATCTTTTCAAAATTCAAAAGTCGCGGTCTCTAGCGAATTGTTTTCTACTAAAATTAGCTAAAAATTATAGACCCTTAAACCATAAACTTAATTAAACCTACAGCCAAAGCATCAACTTAACTAAACCTACTGCCAGAGCATCAGAGAAAGGGTCTATTTAAAATGAATTTTCTGTAAATATTTTAGTAAAATGAAGGACAACGGCGGGTGAAGCTGAAACGTAAGGGTTTGCAGAACAGTCTTCTTGCGACATTTTCTTCACATAATTAGTATTTGTTTCAGGTTCTTTGCATAAATGTTGCGAATTTTGACGTTTAAAATCGCGACTTTGACGCTTTTAGGAAAACTCCCACTTTAGTGAATTTTCGTAGAAAAAATTCACTAAAGGGGAGATCCCGACTTTTGAATTTCGAAAAAAATTTTGCAAATGAGCGCGAACCAGGACTCCTAGAACCCATATCCGGGGTCAGTTTTGTGTTTATATATATATATATATATATATATATATATATATATATATATATATATATATATATATATATATATATATATATATATATATATATATATATATATATATATATATATATATATATATATATATATATTATTATTATATTATTATATATATATATATATATATATATATATATATATATATATATATATATATATATATATATATATATATATATATATATATATCACACAAATAACTCAAGAAATAATGGGCCGATTTTGATAAAATTTGGCACATACCTTCCTTTTGTAAATAGCTTGGATAATTTTGTTAGTCAGCAAAATCGGACAAGGTTTTCCGGGAAAATTTTAAGTTTTCATTCGAAAAAAAATTTTATCTCAAAAAATAATAACTCTATTTTATTAAAATTTAGCACGTTCCTTTCTTTTGTAAATGGCTTGCATAATTTCGTTAATCAGGAAAATCGGACGAGGTTTTCCGGAAAAATTTTGAGTTTTCATTCTAAAATTATTTTTTTTTAATAAAAAAGCTATAATAACCAAATTTGGTAGGTAGGTTTACGATATAAAAAGTAAACTATACACGAAAATTTAGATTTATATGTTACAAGAAAAAAAAGTTATAATCAAATATTTTGTGCTAGATCATTTCTATGAAAATTCAATACCATAACGCACTTGCTGCGTCCAGGCTTGTGCTGCCCATAACTTTTTAGTCTTTCAGGTTAGACCTAAATTTTTGCACATGGTTCACTCTTTATAATACAAACACGTGTACCAAACTTGGATGCCCTCACTTTGTTATCTCCGGAGATACACATTTTTTACGAAAGAAAACACAACAATTTCTGGCAAAACCTGGGCCGACTTTCCTGGCTAACGAGCTTGTCCAATCCAGGTACAAGAGGAAGGTACTTACCAAATTTGATCAAAATCGGCCCATTATCCTTTAAGTTATCAGTGTGATACATACATACATAAATATATATACTCATACTCATTTATTACTGGTCAAAATTATACATTATGCCTTACACAGAAGCTGTGCTTGTGCTTGTATTAACATAATTTTGTCAAAATCCTCTAATAATCAAACTGTCAAAATTGTATTTTAATGTCACTTTCTGAATTTTGATCGATCTTGCCTTTTCTTCTCTTTCTCCTTCCACAAACATTTCTATAGCCGTTACAAATATTTATCTTTACTCTCGCCTCACTATTTCTCTTTGTTTCAACCAAACAATCTTTAAAAAATTTCGGGACGCAGCAAGTGCATTATGGTAGTGAATTTTCATTAAAATATTTTAATAGCAAATATGTGTGTTTTTTTTCAGAAAGCAGGCAGCAAATTTGATTACTAGTATAACATATATAGTAAAAACAATGTACCATGTTTCATCAAAATAACTTTATTGTTTGGAAACGTACAAAAAATCCCGAAAGTAAACTTAAAGTGTAACCGAAAAAGTCCGTTTCTGGGTCAACCTTATAGGTTAATAGCAAATTGAGCTTTTCAAATATGAATCATTTAATCAAAATTCGCTACCATAACGCACTTGCTGCGTCAAGAATTTCTTTACTTATAAACATGCATTATATTTCGATGGAAAATGCAAAAACATAAGGCGTTTTAGACTAAAAAAATATATTTGTATCACCAACGACTTATGGACCACCCTGTAATTGTAGAAATATTTTTTTAAGATGTAGCTCAAGACACCCTATAATTAATGTAATTTTTTTTTCATGTCTTGTAGAATAATGGATATATTGAGCTTTATTGATTCTTTACGAAAATTCGACAGAAGGTATATATAACATTAAACGATAAACTCTATAGCTAAGACTACTAAAAATCATCAGAAAAGGGGTCTATTTTAAATGAATTTGCTGGAAACATTTTAGTAAAATGAAGGACAATGACGGTTTAAACTAAGACTTCAGGGTTTGTAACTTTCTTCTTCAGACATTTTCTTTCCATAGCCCGTATTAGATTGAAGTTCTTTGCCTAAATATTGCGAATTTTGACGTCTTAAATTGTCACTTTGACGTTTTGAGTGAAACCCCAATTTATTTTTCTTTAAATGCCTATAACTTTTTTGTCTTTTGACCTACAAAGTTGAATTTTGGTAGGTAATTTACCGATACCTATATAAAATGATGTACCAAATTTTGTTGCCCTCGCTTTGTTATTTCCGGAGATATGATTTTTTTCTAAAGAAAATACAAAATTTTCCGGGAAAACGTCGGCCGATTGTCCTGGCTAACAAACTTATCCAAGCCAGTTACAAAAGGAAGGCATTTACCAAATTTTGTCAAAATCGGCCCATTATTTTTTGAGTTATCGGTGTGATACATACATACATATATATATATATATATATATATATATATATATATATATATATATATATATATATATATATATATATATATATATATATATATATATATATATATATATATATATATATATACAGGATGCTACGGATGCTTCCAACCCAGTTTTGGATACCAAGTATGCAGTTTTACCTTACATCAGTGGCCTAACACATAGACTATTGAACCTCTTCAAAGTTTTCACAGACATCAAAGTGGCAAAATACAATGTTTTGACTAACAAGAATTTCTTCACCAGCAATAAGGACAAAATTTCGGTTCATAAACTACGTGATGTGGTCTATAAACTAGATTGTAAAAATTGTTCTCTTTCTTATATAGGTCAGACTTCACAGTCTGTTAGTAGGAGGATCAGCCAGCATAGGAGTGACTCCAGACTGAGACCTGACAGGTGTGCACTGGCACATCATGTGTCTACTTTAGGCCATAATATGGATTTTGAAAATGTCAAAATATTAGACAGGGAGAAAAATTTAAAAAAAACGTTCCCTTCTTGAAATGTGTCACATTCTCGAAAATGACACTATGAACTCAAAAACAGATGTTCAAAATCTCAGTAGCATTTACAGCTATGTTTTACTTTTTAATAAGTCTGATGGCGCCTCTGTGTTGGCCGGTTCTATAACTTAAAGTAAGAATATTTGTTCACATAATTCACCAATAGAGAAACATAATAGTCTATGATCATTGAGATCTTCCACTGTCATTTATATTTCTGATTGACATTCTAACATGAAAAAATGGGGTTAGGTGTCCATTTTGTTACACGCGAATTTTTCAAAGCTTTTTTAGTTTTTTAACATTAATGACAACTTTTTTATACTTTTTCATGACTAGCTTTGAATGTTTTGAAAGTAGAAATGTTCGTGTGAGTTTCACATGTATTTTTTGGATGTTTTTTGCAATGTTGTTTTTTAGCATGTTTTGTGGCAGAGCTGCCCTGTTTTCAATGTTTAGGCCTTGATTTTATAATTAGTTACAGTGCTGTAAGTGTTTTTTAATGCATAATCTAGATGTTTGTGCTGATTCTGTTCATTTTTAGTGCTCCTGAAGATGCCAGGAACTCCTGGCGAAATATATTGAGTTTTAGTACAGAGTGACTTTCTTTAAGATATAGCCCTCAATTGTTGGTCGTAATTGCCCTTAATATCATACATATATATATATATATATATATATATATATATATATATATATATATATATATATATATATATATATATATATATATATATATATATATATATATATATATATATATATATATATATATATAGATATAGATATATATATATATATATATATATATATATATATATATATATATATATATATATATATATATAAACATATAAAAATCTAAACTGACCCCGGATATGGGTTCTAGGGGGCCTAATTAGCGCTCATTTGAAGAAATTTTTTCAAAATTCAAAAGCCGGAATCTCCTCATTAGTGAATTTTTTTTAAGAAAATTCACTAAAAACATAATTCTTTAGCACATAAATTTTGACATTTTACATGACATATCTTTATATATATAAATTGAAACCGACCCCAGATATGTGTTCTAGGGGGCATAAGTAGCGCTCATTAAAAAAAAAATTTTAATTGAAAAGTTTGGATGTCCACATTAGTGATTTTTTAAAAGAAAATTCACTAAAATATTTATTTGCCATAGCAACGAAGTTGTTTACACTAGGAAAAACTCAAAAAATATAAGTACCTTTCAATATTATTTTAATAACTTTGTACAAATAAACATAAAAATTGAAACTGATACCGGATATGGGCTTTAGGGGGCCTAGTTCGCGTTCACTTGAAGACATATTTTTTTAATTCAAAAGTCGCGATCTCATTTTTTCTACGAAAATTTACTAAAAAACTTGACATGAAATGCAAATTTTTATTTTTATATTTAAACAAAAGGATCTCTCAGGTTATTGTAATTATAAGAGCAGAAACTTTTTTTATTTATTTTTATTTAAACACAGTCATCAAACAGTCTAGACAATGTAAATAGCACATCTCAGAATTATACGTGGCTGCGTTGTACCTAGTTTATCACCTTTTCAACTTGTTTTCTAACAGAAAACAGGTCAGCGAATGACAATGATAGAACAAAGATTAATGTCTCCGAATTTTTTTAATTTGTCTAGATCAGACGCGACATTAGCATCATATAAAAGTCGTTCTTTAAATATAATTTTAAAAAAACACACATGAGAGTGTGCTAATGACTTACAAAATAGTTTTCATTCTTTTGTGGTGTGTAACATGGGTTACAGAATGATAAGTCACGCGAATTGCTTTCTATTATTATTAGTTATTCGTCATTTGGTAATTGTGAAAAAGAGTCCAATTTAAATTTATAAACTGAGGTGGGCCTTGACCAACAACAAAATGTCTGTTTTTCAGGAATCATATAAGAAATGTTAGCCTAATTTTAATCACCCACCTCTTTGAGTCTTGAACAACACTACTGTATCTCAAATAGATGTTAGAAAAGTCTGGACGCAGCAAGTGCGTTATGGCAATTAATTTTCATAAACATGTTTTTAATAAGTACACTCGAAGAACCTGGAGTTTTTAATGGCAAATATGTATTTTATTAATGGAAGGCATGAAATTTGTTTAACGGTAGAACCTAGATAGTAAAAACAATGTACCATATTTCAACAAAATAACTTATTTGTTTGAAAAAGTTTTCCGACAATAAACTTAAAATGTTCCCGAAGAAACTACTTAGATTTTCCTGGCCAACGAGCCTCCTCTTCACGCTATTTACACACCTGCTAAGATATACTTATTCGCAAAAGCGTTTTGACATTAAAAAAATTCTTCTTTTTTTTTACAAAAATTGGTTTAAGTAAGGATACACGTAAATTTGATTTTTACCAAAATTTGATAAACATATTTTTTTCGCCGAAATCCTGAACCTTTTTTTTACGATAACTTAGTAAACATTAAATATTAATTACCAACATTTCGCAAAAATGTTCAAAAAATGATTTTTACCGAAACAAAAATGTTTGCGACAACTGACTACATCTTTTTTACACGAAAATTTGCTGAAAAAATAAATAAAATTTAAATTATATACCTATCAAATCCGTAATTAAAACTCAACAAACAAAATTTGTGAAAGTTGCCTTCTAACATTTCGGGGAAATTCGAAACAGTAAAGTGAAACAAAAACAGTAAATAAAAATATAAGCGGAAAAATGTCATTTCTGAACGTCACAACGTCTGGGTTAGACATATTTCCAAGGTAGAAAAGAACAGAACAAGGCTATGCTCCAGACTGATTTTTTATTAGGTAAAAGCCCTACGCGTTTCGGCCCATAAATCTGGCCATCATCAGGGACTTCCTGAAACATTATAAAAGGTGGTTGTGTCAGAAACAAAGTTTCTGGTAGGTCGGCAAGTATCACACGATACCCGCTGTTACAGAATTCTAAACAGTCTTACAAGCAAAGTCTAAAAACACAAATTATAGTCAAAAACTAACATTCTTTACAACAAATTACACTAATAAAATCAAAGCTAAAAGTTAAGAAGTTAAAAACATCAAATGTCCAAAGCTCAGTCGAGGACCTCTAAGCAGCAAAAATAGCAATGCAAAAGCAGTGAAAGTTACCAAAACAGGCAGAAACCCGTGTAAATTAAGATTTAAATTGCAATGACACACTACAATGTAAGGTCTCTAAATAACTAAAAAGCTGCAAAGGCAGGCTGCACAACCAGAGCCGAACTTTCAGAGAAAATACTGAGTGAAACCTATGGTATCCAATAAAAGTAAAAACAAAATGGCCAAAAACACTTACGTTCTGTTTTTCATATAACAGGAACTGGACTTTACAAGAAATCTATCATCGTGGCTATTTTCATCGACTGTCGCTATTGTTTCCTTGAACTATATGGGTGAAGGCGGAATTAGAAACATTAAACCTCAAATTACAGCAATGGACAAACGGCGATACAAATAAAATTTCGCATTTGAAATGGACGACGGTTAAAAGCCGAATATCTGAATAGAACAGGAGGGGACGAACAATTGCGCTACGACTTTTAGCCAAAAGTGACAAGTGACTGACAAGTGACAAACGAAATGACACATGACATTTAACTCAGCCATGCCGAGCAGCACAGAACACGTACCATTTCCGGGCTCCTTGACTCCACAGAATACTTAGGTTTTTCACTGTAGATGGCACTAGTCAAGTATATTTCTATAAATTGGTGGTAAGTTAATTTCACTAGTATTAGAAGCATTTATAACAGTGCTGTTGGGGCTGTAGGTGTATCTGTAGATTTCCATATCTTCAAGAACGAACTGTTCAGTACCAAATGTGGATGGGTGAAGGATTCTAACATTGTTTTCCCTGTCAAAGACATGACCAGTCTCTCTGAGGTGGCAACCAAAAGCTGAAGTGACATTATCAGCATTGTTTCTGCTCCTCAGATGTTATGAAATTCTGGTGTTCAGGGCTCTCCCAGTTCTGCCAATGTACACAGTGTTGCAATCAGGGTCTCCACAGCTAAGGCAATAAACTCCTGACTTCTTCCAGGGGGGGATGTCGTCTTTACTGTGAACTAACATCTTGTTCAGGGTGTTCTTAGATTTGTAAGCAAATTTTAGAATATCTCTCTTCAAGACTTTTGTGATGGCATTGGTAATGGGTCCACAATATGTCAACGGAAAATAGCAAGTGTTGTCAGCACGAGATTCTGGAATGAATGAGCTGTCTTCTCTTAGAATTTGGCGACTTTTCTTCCTGATCAGTCTATCGACAATGCTGATAGGATAATCGTTGTTAGTGGCTAGTTGTTTGATAATATTTAGCTCATTATCAAACTTTATCTGTGACATAGGGATTCTAAAAAGTCTGTCTATCAAAAACCTCAACGACGCCAGTTTATGAGAAACGTGATGACATGATTTGAATGGAATTAAGTGGTCTGTTTAGGTTGGTTTTCTGTAAATTTCGAATTCAATCTTATTGATTGTTCTAGTCAATTTTAGGTCCAAAAAGCTAATGGAACTATTTTCTTCCAACTCCATAGTAAAGTTTATGTTGACATGTAAGCTGTTTAGCCAAGTCAAGAAATGATGTAGCTGCTCTGTGGGGCCCGACCAGACAACAAATATGTTATCTACGTAACGTGTCCAGGATGAGATAAAGTCTTTAAACGGATTCTAATCCTTGAAAATAAGATCCTTTTCGAAAAAGGTCATGAAGACCTTTGCACAGAGGGGGGACAAAGGGTTACCCATGGGAAGGCCATCCCTCTGTATTAATATTTGATTATTGAAGGAGAAGAAGTTCTGTTCGAGACAAACCTTGACCAAAGTATTCAAGGCCCTCTGTAAACCTATACCAAGTGAAGAAGATGCAATGAGAATTCTGAGTAGTGTCTGTTTTACTGGAACACTGGTGAAAAGATTGGAAACTTAGAACGAAACCAACACCGAAGTGTCATTTATTGGGACATCTCTATAGATTTACTTTACCCTGATTGCAACACTGTGTACATTCGTAGAACTGGGATAGCCCTGAACACCAGAATTTCAGAACATCTCAGGAGCAGAAATAATGCTGATAATGTCACTTCAGCTTTTGGTTGCCACCTCAGAGAGACTGGTCATGTCTTTGACAGGGAAAACAATGTTAAAATCCTATACCCATCCACATTTGGTACTGAACAGTTCGTCCTTGAAGATATGGAAATCTACAGATACACCTACAGCCCCAACAACACTGTTATAAATGCTTCTAATACTAGTGAAATTAACTTACCACCAATTTATAGAAATATACTTGACTAGTGCCATCTACAGTGAAAAACCTAAGTATTCTGTGGAGTCAAAGAGCCCGGAAATGTTACGTGCTCTGTGCTGCTCGGCACGGCTGAGTTAAATGTCATGTGTCATTTCGTCTGTCACTTGTCAGTCACTTGTCACTTTTGGCTAAAAGTCGTAGCGCAATTGTTCGTCCCCTCCTGTTCTATTCAGATATTCGGCTTTTAACCGTCGTCCATTTCAAATGCGAAATTTTATTTGTATCGCCGTTTGTCCATTGCTGTAATTTGAGGTTTAATGTTTCTAATTCCGCCTTCACCCATATAGTTCAAGGAAACAATAGCGACAGTCGATGAAAATAGCCACGATGATAGATTTCTTGTAAAGTCTAGTTCCTGTTATATGAAAAACAGAACGTAAGTGTTTTTGGCCATTTTGTTTTTACTTTTATTGGATACCATAGGTTTAACTCAGTATTTTCTCTGAAAGTTCGGCTCTGGTTGTGCAGCCTGCCTTTGCAGCTTTTTAGTTGTTTAGAGACCTTACATTGTAGTGTGTCATTGCAATTTAAATCTTAATTTACACGGGTTTCTGCCTGTTTTGGTAACTTTCACTGCTTTTGCATTACTATTTTTGACTATAATTTGTGTTTTTAGACTTTGCTTGTAAGACTGTTTAGAATTCTGTAACAGCGGGTATCGTGTGATACTTGCCGACCTACCAGAAACTTTGTTTCTGACACAACCACCTTTTGTAATGTTTCAGGAAGTCTCTGATGATGGCGAGATTTATGGGCCGAAAAGCGTAGGGCTTTTACCTAATAAAAATTCAGCCTGGAGCATAGCCTTGTTCTGTTCTTTTCTACCTTGGAAATAAGCGGAAAATACTCGTATTTTCATGCCACAAAGTGTAAAAAATAAAAACGTTATTTGTCTATCACTTTTAAGTTTTATTTCACATTTGCGAAAACAATTTATCAATTACTTATGTATTATGAAAACGTAATCACAGATAATCCTGTTAAATTAATATCAAATAGCTAATTTAAATATTTTTACTTTTCTTTTAGATAACCCGCTAAATAGTCACGTAATCTAATTTGTTGAAAAATAACTGAAAAAAATATTTTAAAGTGATCTCTACATAGTAGTGTTATACAAAAGTTTCACAAAAGTTAAAGCAGAAGGCATCCCTTCCATTCCTGAAACATAAAATATAAGCTGTTCCGTTTGAAAAAAAAATGCTACGAAAGTTTCTGTTTATTTTTATTAATTCTGTATTATGAACGTTTTTTTTTATGAATAATAGAAACGGAAACCTGCCTGCATGCGTCGATTTCATAGGACTCCGCTATATATTGGTAAAAACGCTGTGTCATAATATTTGGTAGTTGCCAATAACATGAAAATCTGCAGAACAATTGGAATAACTCACAAACGATGAACGATATTAATTTGTTTTCTTAGAAACGTGCAAACATATAAACATTGTAATTGGATATAAAACGCAAAAGTACAATAATATAAGAGGTGCTCCATTTATAAAAAGAAAAATTGTATCACTGATGACTTATGGGTCATTCTGTGATTGTCAAAATAATTTTATAAGATGCAGCTCGAGACACGTCCATCATTTTTTCTCGTATCTTGTATAATAACGGATATATTGAGGTTGACCGTAGAAATGTGCCAGCCTGCATCTAGGTAAACATAAAAACTGACACCGATCCACGATGTGGGTTCTAGGGGGCCTAGTTTGCGCTCATTTGAAGACATCTTTTCGAAATTCAAAAGTCGCAGTCTCCTCTATGGCGATTTTTTTTCCACGAAAATTCGCTAAAAATTTTAGACTATTGAACCACAAACTTTATAACTGACACAACTGCCAAATACCAGAGAAAGGGCCTATTTGAAATGAATTTTATACAACCATTTGAGTAAAATGATGGCTAAATCTGAACCTTGAAAAAACAATGACAGTTGAAGCTGAAATTTAAGGCTTTGGAAAACATACTTCTTACGACCTGTCTACTACCTAGCCCATATTCTTTCAGGTTCTTTATTTAAATATGCCCATTTTCAGGTTTCAAATTGAGACATTGACATTTTAAGAAGAGAAACTATAAAACTTTCCAAATATTTATTCTGATATTTCTTAACCTTTTTGCACCAAAAAAACCTAATTTTCATCCGAAAACCTGGCCCGATTTCCCTAGCTAAACGGAAGATAGGCACGTATGAAATGTGATCAAAATTGGCGTCGTTTCTTTCATTGTTTGGGTATCAGAAAAGCCAGATTCGGAAGGTGGACTTAGTATGACATAAAAGTTTGTATGCAACGCTGGTATAAATAGAGGTGTATGCCCTTGAGCGACTTACAAACACTCGGTTTTAGGGCATAAGCATCTATTTATACCCTTGGTACATAAATAACTATTATTTCTCTCACAGTTGTAGGAACAAACGTGTTCCTTCGCTTGGTAGTATAAAGATTTGTTTAAAAAACAAGATGTTCTATAATTTGTTGACTTCCAAGATAACTAAAAATATCAACTGGCAATTCAATGTTATCACATATGTTAGCGGGCCCAACTTTTTCTGAAGAGCATCTCCGTGATTACTTGTTTCGATGACTGTTTGGGGCTTATTCCAAATAAATTTGTCATTTGACACAAGATGTGATAGTTGAAGGTCGTCTTCTGGATCTTCATCATATTCTGAATAGGATAAACTTTTTGTAGAAGTAGCTGCAACAGCCTCTGTATCCATGGGAGAAACAGCACATTCAACTTTCTTCTCCTCTTCAAATTCGTCAACAGATTCTCCTTCAGAAGCTATTTCTGTCAGGAAAGCATCAAATTGTTCGGTATTTAACTTTTCCAAGTCACTAAATCTGAACGTTACCTCTAACAAACAAAAATTATCACAACATTTTAATGATGGCGTTGGAGACACCACATATAAATGACAATCAGAAGCAACATTTTATTTAAATATTTATAATTATGGTATAATCGGCTACCAGTGCATTATAATAATCATATGTAGGTACTTGCTTGCCATTAGTTTTTGTTTTAGTTCACACAAACTTGTAACTAATAATTTGGAATGTCAAGCCACAACAACGCATTACAATATATATATATATATATATATATATATATATATATATATATATATATATATATATATATATATATATATATATATATATATATATATGTGTGTGTGTGTGTGTGTGTGTGTGTGTGTGTGTGTGTGCGCGCGCGTGTGTGTATACAGTGTGGGACAACCAAAAGGAATAAATTTAGTATCTCAATTATCGTGCTTATCTATAAAAAACCCTGAAAATATTAATTTTAGATTAAAGAATAACAACCTGCCACGTAAAACCTTTACGCCTACATTTAACCCCCTTGGAGTGACAGTTGCAAACCCCATATTCCTAAATAGGAATTAGGGGCTTGGTTTTAAAATTTATTAAGTAAATTACGAGTAAAAAAAAGAAATTTATCTGAGTGAGGAACTTCGCTACAACACACAAAATAGTGCTGCAAATTGAATAATAACTTCCACATAGCTGTGATAATCTACTCTCCCCAGAAAGACATTCTCATGAAATGAACTTATGGTCCATGACTTGATCACAAAGAAAATATTCATATGTTTGTACCCAAAAACTTCTGAAACGTCATATTACTCGGGAGTTTTAAAAGAAAAATGAAAATTTTCACCAAATCACCCCCGATCTATCCCCTACCCCCTGAAGCAATCTTACCCATTAAGAAATCTCAATTCGTTCGAAAATTATTGGGCCTACCAACAGACAGGCGTACAGGACGACAGACCGACCGAGCCACAGGCCGACAGACCGACCGAGCTACAGGCCGACAGAAAAAAATTCGTTCCAGGCTCAAGTTTTCTATATGTTTTGAAACTTTTTACGCCGTTTTAGCAAAAAAAACAAATTTCGAAATTTTTGTCATCGATATTCCACCCCACACATCCAACCCCTAATTGAATTTTGGCACAGAATACCAGACGTTTGATGAAATTGAAAGTCTTCTAATAAACAAACCCCAAAACGTTGTATTACTCAAGTTGTAACGGAAAAATGTCCATTTTTACAAAATCAACCTTTCATTCATCCCCTACTCTCTGAAGCAATTTTTACCCAAAAACAATCCGAGTAGTTCGTTTGCCGGGTACTAACTGAGTACCAAACTTGAAGACGATATCTCAATTCGTTCTAAACTTATCGTGGCTACAAAGAGACAGACATACAGTTCGACAGACCAACAGACAAAAAAAATTCGTTCCCAAATTATGTTTTATGTATGCTTTAAAACTTTTTACGACATTTAGGGGAAAAAATTAAATTATTGTTGCCGATGCCATACTTTCACACGTTGTGACGATGTGGAAGTAAAAATTATAAGATCTTTCAAATGAGGTATCACAAGCTTCTACCTCCTATTTAAACATTTGGGGGTGGTAACTGTCACTCAAAGAGGGTTAAATGTAGGGGTGACGTTTTCACGTTGCAGGATCTTATTTTTTTAACCGAAAGTTAAATGATAAAGAGCGGAAGCGACAATAGAGTTGAAATAACTGCTAGAGACAGAGTCATGGTTCTTATGAAAAAGCTGCATTGCCTTTAGAATGTGATTTTAATGCATTTTTATGCAATTTTGAATCATCGCAAATATAATAAAGCTTTTACATCTGTAAAAACTATTTAGTAAGCGCCAATAACTAACACAACACATCACAATTTAAATAAGCAAGAGGATTAACTGGAGATTGAAACCTATGATTGGCACCGAGAAGTACACTTGGGTAACTCAAATCACTACAACACATTAAAGAAACCAGACGAACCTTTCACTTTAACCCAGTCAGCGCCATCAGAAGATGAAAGTACATATCTCAGATATTTTTATCCCACAGGACCGTACGAAAAACTAAATAAAAACCCACTACCAAAAATGATTTCGGATGTTAAAAAGAGTAAAAGGAATTGCCAGAACCTTATAACAAAAGACATAGGGAAAAAGTTACTAGTTGCTAATCCAAAAGTCCCCAAAAAGTATTGTCTCTCAAAAATCCATCGACCGGGAAAATCAATGAGATCTATTGTTTCGGCTATAGATTCCCCGACATACAGTGTGGAACAGCCAAATGGAATAAATTCGATAACGGATAAATGAGGACGTGTTGGGAAAAACGCTTGGACACGTCGATTTGTATTTTTAACTGCGCATCTTTTTCAAGAAAAAAAAATTATATAGGGTGCGTCATGTGACAGTGGCCAATACCAACTTTCTTATTTTAAATACAAGCCCCTGTATATTATTAATTTTTTGGATTCTTCAGAAAATTCTAGACATAATTCATGTACAATGTTATATACCTATCTTCAACTGTTTCGGAAATATTAAGTATTTTCAGATTTATTACAAAAATTAACATTAAAAATAGAAAATTATTTTATTTCACAAATTCTAATAAGAAATACTGATTATTTCTTAATAATTTAAAAAAACAAAAAAAAATTAATGTCAATGTAGTAAATGTTCAAAATGCTCGCCACGAACATCTTGGCAACATGCTAATCTGGTATAGAAATGTCTTCTAACATTACTCAACATCTCAGGCGTGACTGATCTAATCGCAAGCGTGATTCGTCTTTTTAAGTCATCTAAGTTGAGGGGCTTAGTTTTGTATACAATACTTTTGACATATCCCCACAAAAAGTAGTCTAATAGCGACAGATCAGGAGATCGTGCTGGCCATTCTATCGATCCGCGCCTCCCTATCCACCGATTTGGAAAAATTTGGTTCAGGTACTGCCGGACATTGATTTGGTAATGGGGCGGTGCTCCATCTTACTGAAACCATATTTTATTGGCAGGAACTTGTGGGTTTGCTGAATCTGGATATAAGTTTGTCAAAGTTGGCACGACATTATTTTGGAGCAGTTCTAAATATTTATCCCCATTCAAGTTGCCATCAATGAAAAAGGGACCTACGATATGATTTCCAACAATTCCTGCCCAAACATTAACTTTTTCAGGATATTGCGTATGTTCCTCTCTCATCCAATGAGGATTCTCATTAGACCAATAGCGGCAATTTTGACGATTAACATGACCGTGAAGTGTAAATGTGCTCTCATCAGAAAACAAAACATCTTCTAATTGGATCACATTGTTATCTAACATTGCCATTATTTGTTCACAAAAATACGTTCTCCTATCGAAATCGTCCTCCATGAGCTCCTGAGTTGGTATCATTTTATAGGGATGCATTTTACTTTCCTTTAATGTTCGAAAAATTGCTGTGTCGCTAACGTTGAATAGTTGGGCTGCTTGTCGACCAGAAGTATGTGGGTTTTCTTGAAACTCAAGCGTAATATCCAATTTCGTATCATCACTTAGTGCATTGGCAGCTACTTTTTTTATCTGTCTCACATGACCAAGCTCGCGAAACTGCTTTTCTATTTTGCTAATTGTTCCTTGGGATACAGGCGGCAAATTTGGAAATTTTTCGTGAAATAAGCGAGACACTTCCATCTGTGTCCGTGTGTTATCTCCATAACCAATCATTTGTAGAATGGTTATTTTGTGCATTTCTGTTAAATGAACCATTTTTCTGATATTATTACGTACAGTTAACGAAATTCAAACGACAATAGCACTGACACTAATCACTACTGTCATGCAGGCAGACAACAAGTTGCTAAGGCTACGAGTTTTATACGAACAGAAAGAAAACTGTTTTTGTTTTTGTTTCATTTCATATCAGTAAAAAGAAACGCAGGAATGGTTTTTGTTTACTTTCTCATTATCAAGAGCTGAATGGGAAATAAGTATTGAATGCAATGTAGCGAATTTGTGAAATAAAATAATTTTCTATTTTTAATGTTAAATTTTGTAATAAATCTGAAAATACTTAATATTTCCGAAACAGTTGAAGATAGGTATATAACATTGTACATGAATTATGTCTAGAATTTTCTGAAGAATCCAAAAAATTAATAATATACAGGGGCTTGTATTTAAAATAAGAAAGTTGGTATTGGCCACTGTCACATGACGCACCCTATATAATTTTTTTTTCTTGAAAAAGATGCGCAGTTAAAAATACAAATCGACGTGTCCAAGCGTTTTTCCCAACACGCCCTCATTTATCCGTTATCGAATTTATTCCATTTGGCTGTTCCACACCATAATTTAGCAGACTGGTGGACAAATAAGCTTAAATGTTCGCCCGTCAAAGAAACAAGTTTCTTAGTAACAAATTCACTTGAATTTATTAACAAAATTGAAAATGTTAAGTTGGTTCAAGGCAAGGTTTTGATTTAAATTCATGCAACCTCAGTGTTTCGTAGCGTACCCACGAAGAAAACGTTAACGCAATTTTCACCAAATCACCCCTTATTTATCCTCTACGCCCTGAAGAAAACTTACCCAAAAACAATTTAAAACGTTCCTTTGCCCGGTGCTAACTGGATACCAAATTTGAATATGATATCTCGATTCGTTAGAAAGTTATCGCACCTATTAACAGACGTACATGCCGACATACCGACAGACCGACCGACCGACAGAGCGCCGCAAATAAATTTATCGTGCCAGAATCAAGCTTTTCTATATGTTTTCACAGTATCTAGGTCGTTTTAGCAAAAAAAAAATTCGAAATTTTTGTCAACAATTTGCATCCCCACACATTTAACCCCAGATTTAATTTCAGCACAGAATATCAGACGTTTGATGAAATTAAAAGTTTTCTAATAAATAAACACTGAAACGTTATATTACTGGAGTTTCAAAAATAAATTTCACTTTTCACCAAATCACCCCCCATTCATTCCCTACCCCCTTAAGCAATTTTTGCCGAAAACAATCGGAACCGTTCGTTTGTCGGGTGCTAATGTATACCAAATTTGAAGACGATATCTCAATTCGTTCTAAAGTTATGGTGGCTACAAACAGACATACAGACCGACAGACAAAAACAATTTTCGTTCCCAAATCATGTTATCTATATGTTTTGATACTTTTTACGACGTTTAATCCACAAAAAAAAAATCGAAATTTTTGTTGCCGATGCGATACTTCCACACGTTGTGACGATGTGGAGGTAATAGTTGTTAAAAATGAATAACATAAATAAAAAGGTCTGCCAAGAATATATAACCTTAACAAATCTTTGTATTAAACAAAATATTTTTCAATTTAACAAAGAGTTTTTTAAACAAACAAAACGGGCAACCCCCTATGGTTATTTATTGCGGACCTTTTCATGAGTAGATTTGGAACAGATCTTGAAAGTGAATGTAAGGATTTTCCTGAAGTATGGTTTCGTTATGTGGATGGTATTTTCTCAGTGTTCAACAGAAACGTTTGAAAAATAGACGATTTTATTGCCAAATTGAACAATACATTTGATTATATGAAATTGTCCCGCGAATTAGAAACTAATAATAAATTACCCTTTCTGGATGTACCAGTTATTAGAAATAAAGACAATTTAGAATTCTCTGTCTATAGGAAGGAAACCACCACTCTACGTTACATTCCGAATGACTCACATCATACGTACGTACAAAAAATAGCCAGTCTGAATTTTTTAGTAAACAGACTAATTAATTTTATATAATTAAATATAAATATAAATAGCAAATAATTAGGGTATATTAAGAACTTGGCCGAATGTAACGGATGCACTGCTTGCCTAGTGCAGAAATTAATTAACAATCAGAAAACAAAAAAAATGTTAGCAAAATCAACGACTTTAAGAATATAGAAAGCCGAAATAACGTCGTTTGATAATCATTTGAACTTAGAATCACGAGGGTTCTAGATAGCATTTAAAAAAAAAGCCAATTTGCAACAAACACTTTTGACCAAAAAAATGCCTTAAAAAACTTCCTAGGTGACCCAAAAGACAAGGATAGTACCGCTGAAATGTCGGTGATTTATGAAATAAGTTGTAAAGATTGTGATCTTAAATACATCGGACAAACAAAAAGATCCATTGAAATTAGATTTAATTTAGCACAATTAAGATATGGTACTATAGATAGACCTTTCGTTGCCCGGCATATTTGGAATAGTGATCACCACGTAGATAAGGAGAATCTAATATTGATTAAAGATGTAGGACAACCGGGACAGCTAAACGTGTTAAAAGTATATATATATATATATATATATATATATATATATATATATATATATATATATATATATATATATATATATATATATATATATTGCTAAATATAATAATAATAAAAGGTCTATGAACTTGGCTCCGCCGCCTATGTGTGAGTCTGTTGATAGATCACTTCACCAGAAAGATAATTTACGTATTGCCGCCAAACGAACTATGTTAATTTTTGTGTTGGCCACACTCAATCCTTATGGACCGACTACCTGAACGAGAATAGACGCAGAGTTGTAGATGTAAGATATTTAGAATTATTCATCATCTGATGACGCGAACTTGGTTAATGAAACGATATTCAAGTTTTCTAAAATGTGTTGTGTTGATTTGGGTTCTCCAAGTGTAATTAAAAGGATTTCTTGTGTCGGAATTGCAAACCTTGTGCATTAACACGCTCTATTATCTGCTTAAATAAAACTATATTCGAGTTGACCCGTCCAAATCTCAAAACCTAAAATGTATATAACTATTTTTAAAACAATTTATTATACTTTCAATTATCAGCCTACTCATTAAAAAACTACGGTGTTATGAAAGCGGTATCGACACCGAAAAGTGTGTAGGTGTGTCCAAACAGGTGTAATGGTCTATCTGGCCTACTTCATTGAAATTAATTGGCTTGGAATTTTAACGAAACCACAGAGCACCGGTGTGTATTAGCTGTCTGCCACCTAAAGAACATTAAGAGTTATTTTCATGTTATAATTAATGATTTATGGGCCCCATTGTAGCCAGCTATGAAATGATTTTCACCTATTAAATACCTTGGCACGGAAACAGAGAATCAGTGAAATTTAACAATATGTCAAGCTTGATATTTTCTTTCCAGCATTCATTTATATTCGTCCAGTCATCGGTCGAGTGACAACAAAGAGATAATTAAGACACTGCGAATGTAGGAATAAACGTTCATTACGGCGTTGATCAATTGCTGACATGTTTATTTTTTCTTCTTGTGATTTTTTTTTATTGAGTTTGAAACCTGAAAGGTGGTGCAACGGAAATAACGCATTAGAAAAAACATATTGGTTGAAAATTGGAATTTGTAGCTCATTAAAATATTTGTGACAAATGCAAGTACCCCAAACCTTCACGTCTGACATATATCAGAACGTCTAAAATTAAGCTCGAAAGTGATTATGCAATATTTTATTACACATCTATCGGTTATTTACCTTACAAAAATTACAAAAATGTCGTGATGCATCGATCGCTATGGCAGCAAATTTTTATTAAAATTAGACTCAAAAATAAATGCATACGCTAGTAGTCGCAGAGCTGATGATTTAAAAATCGTTGACGTATAAAGAGTAAGACTTTGTATTATTAGAGCTGCTGACTGAACATAGTACCTATAGGTTCACACGGGGGTTCTGTTGTACATCTTAGAATATCCTCTGAGAATGGCTGCCTTAAGCCGATTTACTTTAGATAATGATAATAACTCTTGTTCGATACCAACCAATCCACAACAATGGTTGGCGACTTAAATTCTAAACACCCTGATTATCATTACTCTAATGTCAATACAATTGGTAACTTTTCCAATCCTCTGTCGACAGCCATGGAAACTGCATAGTTGACGCACCAACAAGACCTACAGACTTTGGTAGTGTAGAGCGGCCCGACGTGCTCGATATAGCATTTATGCCGAACACTACCCTTCTTCACGAAATAATCACATTAAACGAGCCCTTGTCGGACCACAACCCAGTCATATTGCAGCTTGGATATGACAATGACGAAGCCGACTGCGCAAGGAAAAACGTGGTGTGGCCAGTATTAACAGATCACCTTAGAAACGACCTTGGAAATATTCCAGTTATCCGCAGCACCCCTGAACTCGAGGCGCAGTGAATAAGCTACAGTCCAAAATCCAATATTCTATCGAACATGTATCAAGGACATAGTCCGGCCCAAAAAATCTGCCCTCTTGTCCGGTCAGTCTCAAAGAAATGATACTAGAAAAGAATCGCCCGCGTAGACTAGCTCAACGCACCCGAAACTTCGACGACAAACTAAACGCTGACAGACTCGTCAAACAAGTAGGATCTGCCCTACAAGAACTCCGCAACAACCGTTGGGAGGAAGGCCTACAAACTCTGTGCGTCCAAGACAATCCCATCTGGCAAATGGAAAAAACCGTTTGCTCCCAAAAATTCCGATCTCGCCATTCTATGGCCAAAACTGAATTGTTTGGACGGATGCGCATAAAGCAGATGCATTCGCGGATCATCTAGAGTTGCCAATTTAGCCAGAATTACAACAACGTTGACCTTTCGCAAGTCACAAGAACGCACAATTATGTTAGGAGTGCATTTCGAGTCACCCTAGACACTAACATCGAGCCTGCCACTTACGAAAAAGTTTACAAATAATCAAGTCCCTAAAAACTAGGAAAGCCTTGGGATACGATGGAATATTCAACGTAGCCCTCAAGAACCTACCCCGCAAAGCAGTTGTATTTATTGTAAAGATAATGAATGCTATGCTAAGACTTCACCATTTTCCATCCATGTGAAAACTTGCCGATATCATTAATATACCAAAACCCAGCAAAGACTGGCTGTTACACCAAAACTACAGGCCAATTAACCTACTCCCCGTCATCGTCAAAATCGCCGAGAGATTTTAATAGTAAAGGCAAGCGTCACACACATCTGAAAACAATATCCTTCCGGACAAGCGATTCGGATTCTGACACCAGCATATCACCACAGACCAAGTCCTTCAAGTGGTAGAAAATATCACCAATGGAGGATAAAATAAGTCAACTGGTGCAATATTCCTTGACATTGCTCAAGTCTTCGACAGCGCTTGACATGCAGGCGTGCAGGTCTCCTTAAGAAACTTCTATCACCTAATTACCCACTGCTTCTGATACTCCTTATCAAGTCATAACTGGAATAGAGGGGGTTCAGGGTAAACACCTGGAAATCAGATCTATAATCTACTCAGTCACGTCTGGGGGCCAGACGGGTTCTGCTATCTCCCATCTGCTGTACAATATATTTGTCGCAGACATACCGATACCGCCTCTTAACGTGATATTATACACACTGTACGCAGACGACACTAGCATCTTCAGCAGATCCATGTAGCGGAGGCTAATAAACCCAGGCCTACAAACCGCCGTAGACAAGCCGAAAATCATGTCTAGCCATAAACCCCGACAAACGCTCAGCACTCGCGGTAACATATCGTTAGACAATAGTCTAATTCCTTTGCAAGATTCCGCCAAATACCTTGGGGTTTTTCTTGACAAACGCTTAAAATGGCGTCCCCTTGCCCAACTTCTTAACAGAATTTGGACTTTCTATTAAGAAGTAAAAAGAACATCGAAGCTTTCCGTCGGGAATGTTGTAGATTCTTATTAAAAAATGTTCATCTCGAAGTTCTTTCCACTTCTTGACAGAAAGTCCAAATTGTCCATGAACAATAAAGTGCTCAGAAAGTCATAATCCGGCCAGCCTTGACCTGTGCATCTCCCGCATGGGCCGCTGCTGCCGACAGACATTAATACCCTTCAAATCTTTCACAATAAAATTCTGAGAATACTTGCCGGATCGCCATGGTTTGTTAGAAACAGATAGCTTCACTCTGATCTGAAAATTCCCTTAATACTCGAGTTTATAACTTAACTATCTACCACTCAGTTTGCCAAAGCCGCGTCTAATCCAAATGCTCTTTTCCGTAGTGCCACCGCCTACAATGAAGAGCTTCCACTAACGAATAAGCGTCCAAATCTTGTCCTGACGCGGTTAAAATGCTAACGTCGTGCGTGAAATCATTCCCACGGAGGCATGGAGCAAGAACTGGTACTCCAGGAAGTATGGTTTAGTGGGTGAAATTCCTCACACTACCTCAAATTCCCACACAGTGATTGAGCGGGTCTGTTAAAGATTCCTCACTCCCATTGTGATAAACAAACAAAAATAATAACAATAATAATAACAATAATAATAACAATAACAATGTGCAGGGATGCCCACAGATAGTATGACTTTAAAGTACCACTTGGATAAATATTCCAAAATAAAATACCGGGGAGGAAGATATGGGAAAATGTCTCTCCTGCAGCAGCACAAATATTTTGGTACACTAATGAAACGAAGTCTTAATTGGGTATTGAGTCAGGAAGCTAGAGAATACGGCGAAAAGTAAAATTTTAGTAAGCCACAAGGGATATATAGGAGATATTAGCATCCCCCTGTACGAGCAAAATATTTTTAGTAGGCAATATATAAGAAAAAAATTGAATTATTTGAATGTTTCAGAATAAAGAGAGTCCTTTACTTTCTATTTTGTAATATTAGATCTATCTACGTACCCATAATCTTTAATTTGACAAATAACTTTGTTATTATACAAGAAACAGTCATTTTATTTCTTATTAAAATTGGCACTTCTTGGAGCAATATGGACAAATGTCATCTCAGAATGTGTCGATAATTGTGCCTGTTTAGTCTTTCAGGTAAGAAAAAAGAACGAATTAGGCGACCTCGAAATATTCCAACCCAGACTGTTGAGGATAGCAGGTTTAAAATAACAAGGAAGAAGACTGTGAATATTACTACGGGAGTGCCCCCAAGATACGTGCTATGAAATGTTCTATATGGTGGGTGTTGAGGTAGAACTACGCGGAAAACGTCAAAACAGTAGCTTGCGCAGACGACCTCGCAGTGCTGGTTACAGCAGATGACCCAGAAGTCCTAGAAGGGGATGTTAACAAACCCCTGCACATGATAAGTGTCCAGATGAGGGGACACTATCTCGAGATAGCCGCGGCTAAAACTTAAGCTGTCATTGTCAAATTCAGCAGAAGATGTCGAAACCTAACACTTCAACTTCCAGGGGTCCGATAGTCCCGACGGCATCCATGGGTTATCTGTGAGTTGTACTAGATAAGTGCCTCATCTTTGGAGAACACATAAAATCTGTAATTATCAAGACAAAATGTCAAAATTTACGCTTAGAAGAATCGTCCCAAACATCGGAGCAGCTAAAGTCAAAGAGAAAAACACTGTGCGGTGTAATGCATGCTATTCTCCTATATGGAGCAAAGTTATGGCACACAATGGTTGAGACTCAGAAATACACCAATCTGCTGGCGAAAATCCAGAAAAAGACGCTGCACGCGCATATACGACGACATACACGGCGGCATTTCAACTGGTGGCAGGCGTGCCGCTTATTGATCTTCTAATATACAAGCGGAGGAAGAGAAGATATAATAAAAAAAACACCTTCACCAGATGGCAAGACTGTTGGGAGACGTCGACTAAGGGCCAATGGACAGCGATGCTGATCCCCATATTACTACATGGAAAATTCGAAGACATGGGGAAACTGAGGGAAGTACCACTTTACTCAAAAAATATATTTTCTTTTAGTTAATATCTGCTATCAGTAAATGTATTTATTCTATGGTTGTTTTTATTTCTGACTTAAGAAATTCTCTATCAACCATGTTCTATTGCATCTCACTAATAACATTTTACAAACCGTCACGAAATAAACAATGAACTGTCTCTTTATTATTCAATTTACTATTTTCAACAGGACTTTAGTATCGACATAATATCTTTCACGAAAATTGCACGTACAGTCTTGTTTTCATTAAAAATCAGACAAATGTTAATATTGTCAGCATTAATGAACTATATAGACGTTAGGTAAGCTAACCTCTAAACATTATAAATTGATGAATATTTTCCTCTCCTTAATTAACTGTACAACTTATCTGTCTTGCCACAGGTTCTTGACCATAATTTACATTACCAATTACATAACTCCAGGGTATGGGTTGACCACTAGCAAACCCTCATCAATGGAATTCCAGACTTTTAGAGCCCCAAGGCATTATATTTGACCAGCTAAAGCTCAAAATTTCCGAATCAAAGCTTTCACCAGACATTGATTTCAGCCATAAAATTAGAGGATAATTAACGAACAACACTCCGAGAAAAAAACCTACAACGTGTTAAACTGCTATTAGAAAAATGTATCAATTGAAACTGCAATAGCAATGACTTGCCCAGGCACAGGGTTTTTTCCTTTATTCAAATAGAAGACTAGGTTATCTAATATCTAACAGTAATTATTATCAACAGTTACTTTTCTATTTAATTTATTCTTTAACCAAAGGACAATGAATCGACCACAATAGTTAATGATAGAATAAATCTAAAATTTGTTTAGAAGTGTTGGAATTTCAAGTTTTTCTTATCTTGTGATAAGAGTGGCAGATAAAAATACGAGAATTTAAGAAAAGAAAAATTCGAAGAAGGCTCCGAAGAGGACACTAAAGTGGCATTGGTTTGTTATCAAAAGGTAAAACATTAAACGAACAATGAACTTTCAACTATTGAAAATATGACTGCTACTACTACTATTACTTTTGTATAAGGCGTTGTTGTTTATGTGTCCAGTGCTTTAGATGGAGTTTGATGAAGTTATATTAAATATCCTTATGCCTAGTTTTAGATACTTATAAACAGTGTGACCAAACCGTAAGATATTACGCAATTTTCACTCAAAACCATTGACATGAATTAACTAGCAAAAGGACATCTCAGGGAAGTAATGGTTCGGCGCGTTGAAGCTGATATTCTTTAATAGAAAATCAAGAAAGATCTTTAAAACCAGAATGTGCAAAATACTTCATTTATTTCTGGTGTTTAGGATCTTTATGGTTTGAATTTATAACTACTTCTGTAATTTCTGGATATCTTGCTGTTTGAATGCTACTTTTTTAATTGTTGTTTGCCTTAAAAGTACCTTTTTTAACCAATCTTTTATGTATCTGGCAAATATTTGCCCGTATAATATGTCCCTATTTGGAAAGCGGCCGTAATATAATCGACTAGCTTTTAGTATGCTGCCGGCAGCGAGGCCATACAAGTAACAAATGTACCATTTCCGCTTTAGTAAATAATAATAGAGATATTTTAACTACCAAATTAATTATTTTTCTTAGCGCATAGATAATTATCGTAAAAAATGAATGCGTAGATTATTTCTATGAAAATTCGCCACCTTAACATACTTGATACGTTCAGAATTTTTTGGTGAAGCAGTTCAATAAAGGAAAAAATGACAGGGAATTGGTTTGTATACACAATGAATTCCTAATCATAAAATATTTTTACAGCGGCATATTATACCTTTCACTAAAAACATTTAAGGTCATTTAAGGGTACGACTGCTCAAATTTGATAATTAGTTTGTTAGAAGATGTATCTCTGGCGCTACCTTATGTCTACCATGGTTTATAAACACATCTAGTCTTTCTAACTTACAAGGCAATTTCAAGTTTATACCTATAAACTATTTTGTTTGGATTTTGTACCGATTAACACTCCTCATTATTAACATTAAATGGCCAAAAACGGAACAAGCCTGAACACAAAGCAACTTGCATAACTTGCAGGGGCTGATGTTTTTTGGAATCCCTACAGCTGCAATAGAGGCAATACTAAATCTTACTCCACCGCAGATATGCGTAAAGAAGAAATTAGCACTAAGTGCCTGCAAGTGTCTCAACACTATTTTGAGCAGACAAAAGCAAACTTGGTTGGCCACTTGGAGATCCTGGAAATTAATCCATTGAAGTCACTCGACAAACCAACAGATCAAACACCAGCTAGACCGGACTTTATAGCTCAATTTGACGTGGTCATAAGTGACCGCAAAGCAGGAGACATAGACAGTGAATCTGGCGGTATGGTGTACCGCCAGATCTAAACAAATGGAGGGCGCAGGACTGAGAACAAATGTACCTACCTTTAGACACGCTAAGTCCCTAAGAAAAACCATCTTCTAACAGAAACGCTGGCTATTAATCTCTGTTTACAGGAGTGCATACCAAAGTGACTCAGAAATAAAAAAAAATGTAGATTATCCTAAACAATCAGGCAGTACCCAACACATAAATCTGCTACAACCGAGTCTAGACTGACCTGTGACTGAAAAAATACTTAAAGCAACTGCCTACGAACAACAAAGTATTTTTGATGTGGGTACCAGGGGAACAAGGTAATAAAAGAAATGATGGAGAAAATAGCCTTGCAAAAAGCAATAACACCATTCTATGATCCAGAGCCCTATTGTGGATTAACAAAATCCATGCATTAGTAGTAGTAGTAGCAATGGTGGGGAGGCCAACGCCAAGCAAGTAGGCCACAATGGGCCCTTTTTTCCAACCCCAGCAACCCAGCAACCATGCTCTACTCTTCATCGGTTCCGTCGCCAAACCGCCTCGACCTCGAGATGAAGGCCGTGACGGTCTTCAATTGGACGGTACTTACCTGACTCCTCTGGAGAGTCCTCGAATCGAACAATTCTGCTCGAAGACTCCCAAAAGCCTCGCATTCACACAGGTAGTGGTAGGACGTTTCTTCATCCTCGCTGCATTCCTGGCAAATGGGATCCCTCTCTACGCCTATCAATGTGAGGTGTCTTCTAAGGGCGCAGTGGCCTGTCAGCACCCCAAGGATGCGACTCCTTCCGAGTAGCCAGACAGTTTTATCTCTGTCAGGCCCCTCCACGAAGTCCCTCGCCTGCCTGCAGCCACTACCCGACCCCCAGTGCCTCTCAATTGCTTCCTCGGTCCACCTATCTAAGGCGACAGAGACTGTCTTCCCACTTATGCCTATCGCAGGCTCCGGGTCACAGAACGGCCGCCGCGAACCGAGTCTTGCGAGATTATTCGCCACCTCATTCCCCGCTACGCCACAGTGTCCCGGAACCCACACCAGTTGCACTTCCTTCGTCCTGGCTAGTCCTCTGAGGGCGTCAGCGCACTCCTGAACCAGTGTTGACCTGAGTTTGGCCGCACAGACTGCCCGGAGGACCGCCTGGCTATCCGAGCAGATGTACACACATTTCTCGGGACTCCTCTTCACATCCGGTCTATTGGCCACAGACAGGATAGCATACACCTCTGTTTGGAATGCCGTGGTATATGCGCCAAGAGCATAGCTCTTGCGCACCCCCAGGCCCTCGATGTATATTCCTGCCCCGGAGGATTGTTGGTCCTCCAGCCGAGATCCGTCGGTGAAACAGACCAGGCTTGCGGGCTGGAATGCAAACTCTCCTGTCCTTCAGCATGCTCGCCACCCAGTTTATTAGGGACCTCGGCGTTCCCCTATCCTGTAGGGCGATACAGACCGTATCTGTCCTTGGCTTATCAAAGTCTCCCTCCACATCGAAGAACACAGCTAATGCGCTCTCCCCGTAGTGTATGGCCCTTTCCACATTCCGTGTCACAGCATGGAGCGCCATTTCCGTCGACTTCCCTGCTGGTACGCGTGCTGACCTTTATGAAAGGGGTGATCCTTTAGGATCCCTCCCAACATAAACCTATCCACTAGCTTTTCTAATGCTTAAGCAGAAATGATGTAAGGCTGATTAGCCTGTACGCCTTGGCCAGCGTGTAGTCCTCCCTTCTCGGCTTAGGGATGAAGACCCCCCTAAAACCCATGCAAGAAATAAACTTGATACTTGCAAGAGGAACCAATTGCTGCCATAGCGAAGGAAAACGTCACGGTTAAGGCAGGTAAAACAGTTCATCTTTATATCAGCAGAGAAGTCTGAATTCTTTCTTGGATTGAAGAGGAACGACTTGACAATAATCACAGGACTTTTAACAAGACACTCTCTAGTCAGGTATCACCTTATGAAGACAGACAGGCAGTGAAAGCTGCAGATATTGCACTGAAGCAGCAGAAACAACAGAACACTTGCTATGCGACTGCATGGCTCAATTCTGGAAAGGGCTAAAATACCTTGGAGGGGTGACCTTAAAACCGCAGCAAATGGGTAAAATAGCTCCCAAAAAGATACTAGGCTATATAAAAATCTGAACGTTTTGAGCACAATTATAAAAAAGAATCATGTACAAAAGACCCATTGGGGTGGAGGTGCTGAGAGGCCAAAGCCCTATACGACTCATTGAAACAATCTAAAATCTAACATTCAACTATTTAACACCCTGTATATAAGGATTATTCAAGATGCCCTAATAAGCGCTTATTTGAGTTAATTTTTTTATGGCCTTGATCTCTCTATAAGCGTATGTTTTTCGCGAAAATTCGCTAAGCCATAAATACATCTTAATAAGTTTAACGGATGATCGAGTTTAGGTAAACAAATGCGATGGACTTATCAAATACAACAATAACAGTTCACGTTACCATAACTTCGGAAACGTTGAGCATATACAGAGATTTTGTAAATGTAGGTAGAATCGGAATTAATTAAAGGATACAGGGATAAGTGGCGTAAACGGTTTGATTGGCATAGTTATTGTCGGACATCTCCCTTTGGCCAGGTTGTTTTTAGCATGAGGCTTAACACTCGGGCCGTTCCCGTGCCATAGACCGACGTTTCTCTCCCTGGCAAAACAATCAGACTATTGTTCGAAATCCCTGCGGTGCGAGCTTTGCGAAAGGTACACTTTGCCAATGTCTAGATTACATTTAGTTGAGAACGTTTAATTACGCTTACACGATATCCATTCAACTACCCACCTCAATAGGACCCCTCCAAACTAAATACATTATTAAACTGTTCACATTTATTTACCTACTCAACGTTTCACCTATACGATTTCACTAAAAACAAATATTGTTATTTCAGTTTGTATTGGTTTAACGACAACTCAGTCGTAACAGCAGAAATTTAGTAATCTGTACAATGAGGGAAAACTCACCACTATAGTAATATCGCCAACATAATAGATCAAACTGCGACGTTCAAGCTTAAAAAACAGTTTTTTTGTTTGTAAATTATTTGGCATGCAAATATATATTCGGGGAAATTTTCCTATATTGGAGCACCTAAGTATATAAATATTAAAAATGTCTGGACGCAGCAAGTGCGCTATGGTAGTGACTTTTCATTAAAATGTTTCTAATAGCAAATATGTGTTTTTTTTTAAGAAAGCAGGCATCAAATTTGGTCCACAGTATAACCTATATAGTAGAAACAATGTGCCAAGTTTCATCAAAATAACTTTATTGTTTGAAAATGTACAAAAATTTCCAAAAGTAAACATAAAGTGTTCCCGAAAAAACTGGTTTCTTCGTCAACCTTATAGGTTAATAGCAAATTGAGCTATTCAAATTTGAAGCATTTAATGAAAATTCGCTACCATAACGCACTTTCTGCGTCCATAATTTCTTTGCCTACAACCATATTTCGATGGAAAATGCAAAAATGCAATAACATAAGGCGTCTTCGATTATAAAAAAATGTATCACCAACGACTTATGCGATTATAGAAATACTTTTTTAAGGTGTAGCTCAAGACACCCTATAGGTAATGTACAGAATTTTTTTCGTATCTTGTATAATAACGGATATATTGAGATTTATTGATTCGACAAAAATTATATACCATTAAACAATAAACTTTACAGTGTGTCCAAACTGGATCGGAATGTATGGCTATGTCCGTTATTATTAGCGATAGGGAGACGGTTAAATTAGCAATGTTTTGTACAATTTCATGATCGTTCCAAATATGACTTGTATTTTGCCCTGCCTCTTTTCGTTTTCGAGTTATTTTGAAAAAAAACTAAATTTGTCGATTTCTTTTTCCTTCAATATCTAAGTAGGCATTGATCTGACATGTCTAAGACTTGTACATTATCAGGACACTTTTTACAGACTAATATTTTTGTGCTATTCTCAACTTTGGATTGTCGTTTGTTTTTGAGCTACAGGTATCAATGTTTGTTTTTATTATGGCAGCCATATTGGATTTTTTGCTCATGTGATAGCCTGTGAAAAGAGCATGTTTCAAAAAGGTGTATAAAGTGCATTGAACAAAATGGTGGCCATATGGAACAATTTTCTATTTAGTGTATTTTTAAGTTTCTATTTTATTATTTGTTGAGTTCCGTTTTTAATTGTGTTGTTTTGTGGAGTTAAAATTTCTATTTGTTATTGCCGGGTTTTGTTATTAAACTATTTTACATAATATTACCTAGCCTTATTACCCAATTACGTATTGCAAATTAAATCACATTTTTTTTAAATCGTGAATCATTACGGAAAATTATGTTAAAAGTCTATTGTTAGACTCCATGGCCTACTGATTTTTTAACACTTTTTTTTGTCATTTGTTTTCTGGTATTGAATTTCATAGCCTACTATCCTCAAAACAGTTTTTTTTTCAAAATTGTCAGTGCAATTACAAGATTTCTCAAGAATGTTGTACATCATTGGAAAGCTCTTCTCACAGGCTGTAACATGAGCAAAAAATGGACTATTGGACGCACCAAGTGCGTTATGGTAGTGAATTTTCATACGAATGATCTGGCCCCAAATATTTTATTATAACTTTTTTTCTTGTCATATAGAAATCTAAATTTTGTTATACAGTTTACCTTATATATCATAAACCTACCTACCCAATTTGGTTATTCTTATTCTTTGATATAAACATTTTTTTGAAAGAAAACTCAAAATTTTCTCTGAAAACCTGATGCTATTTTCCTGGCTAGTGAACCTATCCAAGCCACTTACAAAAGGGAGGCACGTGCCAAATTTGATCAAAATTGGCCCATTATTTTTTGAGTTATCGCACGTATCACACCGATAATCAAAAAATAATGGGCCAATTTTGACAAATTTGGCACGTGCCTCCCTTTTGTAAGTGGCTTGGACAGGTTCGCTAGCCAGGAAAATAGCATCAGGTTTTCAGAGAAAATTTTGAGTTTTCTTTCAAAAAAATGTATATATATATATATATATATATATATATATATATATATATATATATATATATATATATATACAGGGTCATTGATGGTCGATGGTAGGTTAGACGTTTATGGAAAACGGGAAATAGGATTAATCTGAAAATTTGGATACTGCCATAAATAGGCACGACCTGTCTTTCTAAAATATTTTTATTTTGGCGGTGTTGCCGCTTCTACTAAAAAGCACTAACAACTTTCTTATTTTTAATGAGACACCCTATATATTATTTTGTTTTTAGAATTGAAATTTCTTTGTGATAATTTTTTATTAATAGTTTTCTATACCTATCTAGATCGGTTTTCGAGATAATACTTATTCAATTATTTTTTTCTCAGAACAATGGTCCCACAAAAAATTTAATTTAGCTGCTATTTGAATCCATAGAAGGCTGAAATTTTGCCCACAGTTTGGGAAGTCTGGTATTTACTAGTTACCTGAATAAATTCATTTTATGTTATACAGGCCGGTTTGAAATTGATGATTTTAACGTGACACACAAAAAAGGCAGAAACTTTATTTTTTCAAATAGAACACCCTGTATATTAGTTGAGATTCTGAAAGGCAATTAAATTTCCTCCAAATTGATGTAGCATAGCGGTATACCTAGCTCGTCAAGTTTTGGAAATAATCGCAATAATTACCAAAAAAAACACATGATCTTCACATAAGTTGAATTAGTTGGTCATGGAACGCCAGGTGATTTGACAATTGCTTAATTGTTTACTGTGTTTGACAGACGCCGAAGTTTTAAGATTCATTTGCTATTTTCCACTTAATATTTATTTGAAAACAAGTTAAGATGGAGCGAAATAGTTACTCAAATGAAGTTTTAATGACACTATTTATTCTTCATGGACAATGTGACAAAATTGTAGCAAGAACATGTAGAAAATTCAATGAAATGTATCCTGAATTGCAACCAATGAACGAAAGAAAGTTTATGTGAATACAAGATAATTTTATCAATTATGGTTCAAAACTGGAGGCAACTCGAAGTTTGCCAAGGCCTGTAACGTCGAATGAAGAAAATATAGTGAACGTTTTAGCCTATTTCTACGCATATCCACAAACTTCCATCTAAAGTGCAGCATATAATTTAGGCGTAACTTATTATGCGGTGCAAAAGATTCTGGCCAATCACAATATGCATCCTTTTAAATTTATAACACTTCAACACCTGAAACCAGATGATTACCAACGTCGCATTTAACATTGTGAGACACTCCTAATACGCATTGAAGAGGATCCAAACTTTTTGAGAAAAATAATATGGACAGACGAAGCGAAGTTTTCGAGAGAAGGCATTATCAATAGAAAGAATCTACATTTTTGGGCCGATCAAAATCCACACATGGTCAAGCAGAGGGGCTTTCAAGAAAAAAATAGTTTTAATATTTTTTGCCTCTTAAAAGACAACCAAATAAGATTTTTCATTTACAATGAGCCATTAAATAGCTATTAATACCTCCACATTTTAAGGACAGTAGTATCAAATTTTTTGGAAAATTTAACATTAGAAGATTTCCGTACTTCTTGATTCCAGTTGGATGGAGCACCCGCACATTGCACGCACGAGGTAACACGTGAGTTGTTTCAGATATTTGATGGCCACTGGTTTAGGCGTTTGGGCCCATGGGATTGGCCTGCAAGGTCCCCCGACCTTACACCCCTCGATTTCTACCTTTGGGGTACTTTAAAACAAAAGGTATACCAGACACCCGTGGACAGTAAAGAGGAGCTACGTCAACGTGTGATGAAATTCATCGACCAACTAGATGCTAATGAAATACATAAAGCGAGAACTGATGGTGTACATCGCCGGATTTTGGAGTGCTTAGAAGTCCATGGGGGATATTTTGAGAATTTGTTGTAAAATGTTTTGAATCTAATAATAAATAATAATTGAAAAAAATATCTTGTATTCGCATAACCTATCTTTCGCTCATTGGTTGCAATTCATCATACATTTCATTGAATTTCTTACATGTTCTTGCTACAATTTTGTCACATTGTCCATGAAGAATAAATAGTGTCATCAAAACTTCATTTGAGTAATTATTTCGCTCCATCTTAACTTGTTTTCAAATAAATATTAAGTGGAAAATCGCAAGTGAATCTTAAAACTTCGGCGTCTGTCAAACACAGTAAACAATTAAGCAATTGTTAAATCAGATGGCGTTGCATGACCAACTAATGCAAATTATGTAAAGATCATGTGTTTTTCATTAATTATTGCGATTATTTCCAAAACTTGAAGAGCTAGGTATGCCACTACGATACATCAATTTGGAGGAAATTTAATTGCCTTTCAGAATTTTAAATAATATATAGGGTGTCCTATTTGAAAAAATAAGGTTTCGGCCTGTTTTGTGTTTACGTTAAAATCATCAATTTTAAACCGCCCTGTATAACTTAAAATGAATTTATTTAGGTAACTATTAAATACCAGGCTTTCCAAATTGTGGGCAAAATTTTAGCCTTCTATGGATTCAAATAGCAGCTAAATTAAAATTTTAGTGGGACCATTTTTCTGAGAAAAAAATAATTGAATAAGTATTATCTCGAAAACCGATCTAGATAGGTATAGAAAACTATTAATAAAAAATTATCATAAAGAAATTTTAATTCTAAAAACAAAATAATATACAGGGTGTCTTATTAAAAATAAGAAAGTTGTTAGTACTTTTTAGTAGAAGCGGCAACACCGCCAAAATAAAAATATTTTAGAAAGACAGGTCGTGCCTATTTATGGCAGTATCCAAATTTTCAGATTAATCCTATGTCCCGTTTTCCATAAACGTCTAACCTACCATCGACCATCAATGACCCTGTATATATATATATATATATATATATATATATATATATATATATATATATATATATATATATATATATATATATATATATATATATATATACAGGCGTCCTAGTTCGCGTTCATTTGCAACATTTTTTTTCAAGATTTAAAAGTCGGGATCTCTCCATTATTGAAAACTCACTAAAATCGAGACACGGCAGTTTGAATTTGCTCAAATTTAGCCACTATTTGAGGGCACCTGGATATGATATATGAAACAAATAATGTAAACGAAAACCTCATTTAATGCGTCATTTGCATTGACTCCGTGATCTATTGGTAGAAACGTCATATCACCAATTTTGATATGTGCTAAAATACTAAAAGTTGCGAACGATTGCTATAACCTAAAAACGGTGACTACATCAATTTTTAGCAAAGTTTCATTTACAAATAATTGCTAATAGAGAGGCCACGATGAAAAGCTGTTGAAAAAATTTCTTCAGATGAGAGCGACTTTGGGTCCCTAGAAGCCAAAACCAAAGTCCCATAAAAAATGTATACCTTTAGATATATGTATATATATATATATATATATATATATATATATATATATATATATATATATATATATATATATATATATATATATAGTAATAGTAATAGTAATAGTAATAGTAATAGTAATAGTAATAGTAATAGTAATAGTAATAGTAATAGTAATAGTAACAGTAACAGTAACAGTAACAGTAACAGTAACAGTAACAGTAATAGTAATAGTAATAGTAATAGTAATAGTAATAGTAATAGTAATAGTAATAGTAATAGTAATAGTAATAGTAATAGTAATAGCAATAGTAATGGTAATGGTAATAGTAATAGTAATACGTAAAAATTGTACAATACTTAAAATTCAAAACTGCAAGTTACATTCCAAAATCACTACACTACCAATTTTGACAAATATCAATTTTATAATCATCATCACATTTTTTTCTTCCGTCTGTTACTCCATCCACTACCTTCATTATCCATTTATTTTGATACCTCGCATTATTACATTTTCGAATGAAAGTTATTTAAAGAGTGGAAAACACAAACTCTATTCATAACAACAATCAAAAGATTAAGGCTCTTATTCAACAAATTAAGGTAACGTTTCCTTTAAATATGATGTTCGAAATGCAATCCACCGATTTCTTAACAATAAGCCAATCTGTTGACACATTCCTCTTGTACATTGCGAATGACATCAGGGCTGCTGATTCGACTCATTTCATACCTAATACGATTTTTTAAGTCTTATACGTTATTTGGTTTGTTAAGATAGATTTTTTGATTGTAAATACCCCCATAAAAAATCTAGTGGCGTCAGATCTGAACACCTGGGGGGCTACTCTATTGGTCTTCGCCTACCAATCCACTTGCCAGGAAAGCAGTCATTTAAAAAATCGAGAAAAAAAGAAGTTTGATCATCAACGACTTATAAGCCAGCCTTTGATTGTCAAAATGATTATCTAAGATGCAACATAAGACGCCCTATAATTAGCGTACATAATTTATTTTCGGATGTTGCGTAATAAGGGATATATTGCGCTTTACAGTAGAAATGCGCCACCCCGTATACAGTGATCGGCAGAATTATGGAATAGATTTATTAAAATCTGAGCGATTTGTGTTTTGACGAAATGCTTAGAAACGTCAGTTTTAGTTATCGAAAATACAAATTTTTGCATAACATTTACATTTCTCCCACTCCTGCTTTTAAATGTCGACACGTTTGTTTAAATAACAACCCCCCCTTTTTTTTTTTTGATAAACCATTTAATTGTCTACACGGTACCATCAAACATCAAAGTTTTGATACGTCACATTGTCACATTTTCGAACGAAAGTCACTTAAAGAGTGGACAACATAAACTCTATTCAGGCTCGTATTCAACAAATTGCAAAAGTATTATTTCCTTTAAATATAATGTTGTGTAATCTACAGACGTCTTGACAATAAGTTAATCTGTTGACACATTCCTCTTGTACATTGAAAATGGCATCAGGGCTGCTAACTCGACTCATTTCTTACCTGATTAGATTTTCGCGAACAGGACGTGCAAAGTGAGGAGGTGCACACCGTCTTGCTGCAACCAAATATCACCACTTGGTATATCAGGATCATCTTCATTTGGAAAACTTTCAGCAAGACCAGGAACGGGCTCATTCGCAAGAATGTTATGATATCGCTGCCCAGTGAGAGTTTCGTCTGGCTTATTTAGAACAACTTTTTGAAGAGTTTTCTTCGGTAAAATACCAGATCACACTTCAACCTGACAGAGTCAATAACATAAGATTTTCCTCCGTATCACTTAGTAATTTGGTACGTCAAAATTCACATTAATGTCACTATTGAGGTTTTGGTATCAATTTTTGAAGCTGTTCCGTCAAAATTACATCTTGGACAAGAACAAGTATAAAACTTATTTGTCAAATGATGTGCTGTAAAATTAAAAACAATAAATATTACTATTACTATTACTATTACATACCATCCTCCATATAATTTACATCTACTCTTTTTGTCACAATTTTCTCTTATTATTTCTTTCAACTTTTAATTTAGCAACTAACAAACAGTGTTTTGTGGAAACCCATTGTTATGAAAAATCGCTATGATACCGAATTTGTTTTTTGTTTTTCGTTATAACTGCCTCATTTAACATATGATTTGCAGCAGGTATAAATATTTGATAAGCTATAATCATCAATTTTATAGAATATAGCTTACAAAATAAACATGAAAATAATTATGCAACCAACTGTAAGAACGACGTGTGCCTCTAAAGACAAGGATCGCGGGTTTAAACCAATGTACCAGCGTTAGCTCATTGCAGTTTTCATAAAATCCTGTTAATTTAACATCTACCGAAATTCCGACTTGGTATTCGAGCAAAGTGAATCCCTGTACGTCCCACCCTTCGGAGTTGACGTAAAGTATTAGGTGTGATGTTGGGTATGATGGACTTCCTCATTACATAAAGGACATAGTTCAGGGAAACTGCCAGGATGGCAACCTGAAGTCGGCGATTGGTCATAGTCAAGAAACTAGGCCAACGTTAAATAAATAAAATACAAATAACAAACGCTAGATATCTAAAACTGTTTCAAATGAACAATATATCGCAATCTCGCTTAGCTCGCAATTATTAGTTTCTTCATGTCAAATGTTGCAACGTGTGAGAATGTAATTTTGTTATTATTGACACTTTATTTGAGCAGCAGGATTTAAAGCTTGCACTTTCCCACATTCCTGTTTTCCAACCGGTTGGCACATCAATCTTTTTCCATGTGTTCCTGTTCAGGTTGAATATTGCAGAGTCCCAGGTGTTTGATCAATCTGCCGGTAAAATACTTTGTGATTGCTTTTATACTAAACTGCCGGGCTTTGTGTCACGGAACGCTACAACTTTCGAAGAATTCACATGTGTTTAGACCTATGTTGCCAAGAAAAAGGTAGACAAACAATTTATATTACAGCCACGCGAAACTAACATGAACTCTGGGGCAGCGCTCGTGTGTAATCTTTCTGGTACATAAATACAGGAAATACATGATATCTTAATTAAAAATTCAAACGAATGAATAAGCAAATTTCTTTATGGTTGGTTATAGTTGTAAGCTAGTTGTGCAAGTTTTATTTTATTTGACATATATTTCTTCTAATGAGCGTGAATTGGAACCCCTACAGCCTATATTCGGGGTCAGTTAAAATTGTTAATGTACAGGTTTATATATATATATATATATATATATATATATATATATATATATATATATATAATGTGGGTCAAATGTGATGAATAAAATCATATTCTCAGTTAATATTTGTATAATTGAAAAACCCTGAAACAGGCAGAATTTTATTTTTAAACTACACTTGGTAACGTAAAAGCTTCAACCCTCGCTTAAGCAATATCAGTGTGATGCAACCCCTAAGTTCTCAAATTGTAAGGCTAGGCGTATGACCCCTCATTTGAAAGGCATTTTCATTCTTTCGGTAGTGTCATTTATTTTATTTTATATTATATATTTATCATTTATTCTGTCGTCTAGTTACGGAAATAATCACATTTGAAAATATACCACATGAGAAGTAGGCAGTTTCTGCGGCTCGTCATTATCCAGATAAAATTAGTTCACTTTATGAAGATTTTAATCCTGACAACGTGTGGAAGTATGGCAGCGGCGACAAAAATTTCAAAAATGTTTTTTCGCTTGAACGTCGTAAAAAGGGTCAATCATATAAAACATAATTTAGGTTCGAACATATTTTTGTCTGTCGGTCTATCGGTCTGTCGGTCTGCCTGTCTGTCTCTTTGTAGCCGATAACTTTAGAACGAATTGAGGTATCGTCTTTAAATTTGGTATACCGTTAGCACCCAATAAAGTAACGATTCGGATTGTTTTTGGTTAAAATCACTACTGGGGTATTGGTTTGGTATTCTGTGCTAAAATTAAATTAGGGGTTGAACGTGTGGGGGTGGAAATCGGTGAGATAAATTTTCATTTTTTGTTTGTTTAAACGGCAAAGAAAGTTTCAAAACCTGTAGAAAACTTGATTCTGGAGCGAATATTTCTTTGTCTGTCGGTCTGTCGGCCTGTAAGTCTGTCTGTTAGTAGGCGCAATAACTTTCGAAAGAATTGATCAAGCAAAGGTTAAGAATTCATTTCATTTTTTTTCCAGTGACATTGCTAAAATAAACTTACGTAACATAAAAATGTGTTTACTTGGTGTGTAATGTACTTAAAAAAAAACTTCAAGTAGAATTAATTTACTGCAATTCTGTAAGTAAAGGATTTTGTAGGATAACACTTACAATCTAAGATGTCTAATAATTTAAATCCATCACTTTAGTATTTTTTTAACCATTCATTTTTAGTCTCTGATAAAGCTTTTTCTTTCTTTAATTAAATAGTAAATAATAAATATAAAACAACGAGCATTAAGCTCGAATTTATTGCTAAAGCAGGACATGTGGCTACTTCTTACCAAATAACCTATCTGGCCGGATCATATATATATATATATATATATATATATATATATATATATATATATATATATATATATATATATATATATATATATATATATAATAATAATAATAATAATAATAATAATAATAATAATAATAATAAATTTAATATTTGTGTTTTTATATCTTTCTGTCTTTGATTTTAAAACTTTAATCCCTCTTTGAAAATCCTCGCAATCTTAGTGACTGTATAGCTTGAAGTTCTGCATATCTATTATCTAGATCTCTGTAAAAACTACCAGTGTTTTGACTTGGGGCTCTTAAAAAACTACGACCCTAGAAAGAACAGAAATAAGGACGAGTAAGTATTTATTTATCTCTCTTCTTCAAACTAACTAGTGTGGTCTTTATCTTGCAATAACTATAAATCTGAAAGACAAGTATACCATGCTAGGAATTGGGGAGATGACTATGACCTACTTATCGCCCAGATTTAGATCCAGGTGAAATTTTCTACGATATATGAACCACGGATTGATACCTAATAAATACGCTCGCTTATCGGCTAGAAGGCAGAACCGGTAGATGTTTCAATGGGAATGAATTTAGGACGTTATATTATGAAGTTCATTGAGTATGAAAGCAGTAAATTTCATTGACTGAAAAAATAATAAATTTCATCTACTAAGAAAATAATGTGGTCAGGTACCAATGAACGTTACAACGCGAATATATGAGTTGTAAAACGTGTAGCACGTTACAAATTTTCCCCTAAGCTATTTAACGAAAAAGTAAAATCATGTTTCTTGACAAAAGCTGGAATTTATAAATTAGCTTGTACACATTGTAATGCAATCTACATCGGTCAAGCTTCTAGATATATTAACACCAAATACAAGGAACCATTTCTGGACTTAAAAATAACCACTATAACAAATCCACATTTGCACAACATAATATCGGTACTCAACATTGACCCACAGTAAGCAACTGCGTAGAGCCACCACATATTTGTAATGACTTTTTTTAAGCTTTAGAAGTAAAAAAGACATACGCAACAATAACTATCGTGTTTTAGATGAGCAAACTGATTTGATAGAAATCCCTCGCTTGGAAACCGTTTCTTCAAATTAAATATATCAACAAAATAGTTGTAGTAATGAAATATGTTGATGTGTGTTGATATTTTTAGTGAATTTTCATTAATAAAATTCACTAATAGAGAGGTATCGATGGTGAGATTTTTGAAAATTTTCTTCAAATGAGCGCGAATAAGCGATAACTTAAAAAATACTTCACCAATCGAAACCAAATTTGGCAATTCTCTTCATTTTGTTAATAGCTTGGCTGAGTTTGTTAGACAGTTTTGACTCTCAAATACTTTTAGAAAAAAAATGAAGAAAACGCAATCTCTTTTAAATTACTACAAATCATAAACTCAAACTCGACAAGCACGTACACATTGTACAAGTGGTCCTACCTGCCAAATTTGAACACAATTTGTTCAGTAGATCTTGAATTATAAATAAAAAATCAATAATGTACTATATGACCTGAAATTGCCTCTAAATGGATGCCTGTAATGTTAGACAAGGTCAGACAGATCAATCAGGGTTCCGCTGCCATTGCAAACAATTGTCACAATAAACATTTAGCGGGGTTGCCATTTACGACAACTCTCATCTAAATCTGCGGATATCAGAAAAATGTAACTAAATAGCAATTTTAATAAAAGTGATTGAATTTGTTTAAAAGCAATCTAGAACTACGTTTTATTGTATTATATGTATATTATACATATAAGTATTAAGCTTTCTATTTTCACGGTATTTAAAACCCATCTTCATCTCTCTAGTTTAATCTGACAACACCACTATTTGTGATTTGTTAACTGACAGGAGTCATGAGAGAAACGTGCACGTTCAGCGTATAACTCCGAATTCGACTTCGCTAATACCTTAGAATCTCAGAGTATAAAACAACTACCTATATTCAAAGGCTAATAGAAATAGTAGGTAAATAATAACCAACTTTCTAATTTTAACATAACTTTAACAAATGCCATTGGGCGTCGACTGTAACTGTAATATATTATGATTATAAATTCCAACCAAACAAATAAGAAAGTGGTTGTGCATATCAGATTCAGGTTCTTAATCAATGCATGTAGGTACTGAAACAAAATTATTTCAAAAAGAAATATACCCACCTCAAACTAATATAAGTATAATACCTAGGGTACCTAGTAGTCTAAGATCCGGCTGCTAAATTAGTACATTAATAATCTAGATTATCAAGATTTAATTTTTAAGTATTTTTACAACTAGGAGAAGTCACTTTTCATCAGGTGCCAATTAAAAATTACCCGCCAGTATTATTAATTGAAATATAATTAATTTACTTTTAGAGAAACATTTCGTTAACATCTTACGGAAATAAAACCTACACAACTTCACAACAGTGTATTTAAAATATCTGAAATGTCATAGTTGCTGCTGATTGCTTAACCGCTACCTCTACGCAGCCAGGTGTAAACAGGTATAATTTTATTAAAACTTTTCGTTCTTAATGTACACTCATTTCATTTATACCACATTAAAGCTCAATTTTTTCTGTAGTTAATGATATAAAGGTGCCTATATATAAAAAAAACCGCAAATCAAAGTTTCATACCCTAAAAGATGTTAGGTATGAAAAATAAAGTGACAGAGAGTGATCGCGCGACGCTACTTGTTAGACAAGGATACTCGATGCCAGCTGAACGTATTTTTTGAGCTATTGCGCATGCTCCGGTAAGCATCTGAGTCCAGTCATTTTTATTACTACTTAGATCCAATGACGTATAGAGGTCGTTGACTTAGATCGTTGGTTGAGAACCCTATTTATCGGACACTGTTGTGAAGTTGTGTAGGTTTTATTTCCGTAAGATGTTAACGAAATGTTTCTCTAAAAGTAAATTAATTATATTTCAATTAATAATACTGGCGGGTAATTTTTAATTGGCACCTGATGAAAAGTGACTTCTCCTAGTTGTAAAAATACTTAAAAATTAAATCTTGATAATCTAGATTATTAATGTACTAATTTAGCAGCCGGATCCCGTACTATAGGCACTTATCTTTTCCCTACTCTTAGCTTTTACAAGAGTAAAAGCTAAGAGTAGGGAAAAGTACCCTAGGTATTATACTTCCATAAAGATATGGAACATTTGAAGGAAATAAAACTACATGATATCATAAGGCAGTTTAAATTACATATATAATCAGATGTACAGTGTAAATAATTTAAATTATAATTTCAAAACTTTGTAGTGTTTATATTTATTTCATTTTCAAAAAGTATGGATACAGTAATAGCAAATAAGTGTTGAACAGAGTTTGCGCGCAACAAGTGCGTTATGGTAGGAAATTTTTGTAAAAATTTTTCAAATAATGATTACTCAATTTCCCTATAAACTAGAATCTTCAGTTTTAATACATATTGAAACCCATATAAAGGCACCGTGGTTACTATATTTGAAAATATCTACAAATTTATTTTCAAAAATCTTTTTTATTATTTGGATTGCAGGAACTGTATCGATTGAGTTGACTAAACTGGGTCATCCAAGCGATTAATAAGTAAAAATATTTGCTACGTTTATAATTTAGCAGGTACATTCCTTTTGAAAATAAAAATTAAATTTTCGGTAAATTTGCAGTTTCGCACACGGGCGACTTTTAAAAAAAAATCATAACATGCTTAGAATCTTTCTAAATGCACATACCACAAGAAAACTTTCTCGCAAAAGCCCCTAAGAAAGTTACAGGACCAGGAGTGAATAGGGGTGCTGGGCGGAGAAGAAAATAAAAAGGAAATGTGAGCGGAAAGTTCGAATAAATCAGCTTATCTGGACCTCTATAAGTTACCTTTTACCCATTTTGCAGCTATACTTCCTTGAAATCTGGTTTACTTCGCCCAAAACCCTTATTAACCGCAGTTCCCTCAACTTTCTTGGGGGTTGTTCCGAAGAAATTTTACTTCTTTATATTGTTCTTGTTTATGCATTGAGGGTAATTGCAGGTATGTAGAAGGGGTAGGAGAACTCCAGTGACGAAGCCGCGAACCACGATTTACAATTTATGTTTAAATTGTTACCTCATTTCATTTGTTTAAAATATTTTTCCAAAAATGTATTTGAGGTCACTTTGTTTGTCAATCTCACATAGAGAGCTACAATATTTTATTACTTAAAAAAATAGTGTATGCAGCAACAGTTAATAAGCGATGAAAAGGGTCTGGGTGCAGCAAGTAGGTTGTGGTAGAGAATTTTCGTAAAAAATTTGAAATCCGAAAACTCAATTTCCCATTATGCTATAACCTTCAATCTTGAGCCATAGTAAAACCTATGTAAAATACCTTTTTGGTTGTTTTGCGTTGCAAAAACTAGTTCGATTGGGTTGACTAAAACAAAACAATCCAAGCAATTAATAAAGAAAAAATATCTGCCACATTGATAATTTGGCACCTACATTCTGTTTGTAAATAATTAATTATTTCTGGAAAACTTTTGTAGCTAGTGAAGTTTGTAACCCAAATTTTAATTATTTGGCCCCATTGAAAATAGAAATTTCTTCAAGTAATCGCTTACTGGGACCTCTAGATCCAACCTCCAAGATCCATTTAAATTTAAAGAATTAGTTTAAGTGAATTTTCGTAGAAAAAATTCACTAATGGGGAGATCCCGACTTTTGAATTTTGACAAAATTTTTGCAAACGAGCGCGAACTAGGACCCCTAGAACCCATATCCGGGGTCAGTTTCAATTTTTATATGTTTATATGTTTATATGTTTATATATATATATATATATATATATATATATATATATATATATATATATATATATATATATATATATATATATATCACACCGATAACTCAAAAGATAATGGGCCGATTTTGATAAAATTTGGCATGTACCTTCCTTTTGTAAATGGCTTGGATAAGTTCGTTAGTCAGGAAAATCGGACGAGGTTTTCCGGGAAAATTTTGAGTTTTCATTCGAAAAAAATTCTTATCTCAAAAAATAATAAGCCGATTTTGATAAAATTTGGCATGTACCTTCCTTTCGTAAATGGATTTAATAAGCTTATTACTCAGGAAAATCAGACGAGGTTTTTTTGTGAAAATTTTGAGTTTTTATTCGAAAAAAAATTTTATCTCAAAAAATAATGGGCGGATTTTGATAAAATTTGGCATGTACCTTTCTTTTGTCAATGACTTCGATAAGTGCGTTAATCAGGAAAATTAGACAAGGTTTCCCGGGAAAATTTTGAGTTTTCATTTGAAAAAAAATTTTATCACAAAAAATAAAAAAGCTATAATAACCAAATTTGGTAGGTAGGTTTACGATATAAAAAGTAAACTATACAAAAATTTAGATTTCTATGTTACAAGAAAAAAAAGTTATAATAAAATATTTTGTGCCAGATCATTTCTATGAAAATTCACTACCATAACGCACTTGCTGCGTCCAGCCTTTTTAATAATATACCTTACTAATGGTGTACAATTCTAATGAAAATTCACTACTATAATGCACTTGCTGCGTCCCGAACTTTTAGTTATATAGAATCAGCTTTATAGCAGTTGTTTTTAATTGTTATTTTATTATTATAATTGTTGTTATGGTTATTATTATTATTGTAAGTTGGTTGTATTTTAATACTAAATATGTACATGCATCACTTAGACATTTTAAAGACGTCTTTTGTCATTTCTAGTTTATTTGTCTTTTCATGATTTTTTTGCCATCAAAACGCCAAAACGTTGCAACGTATTTTTATTTATAGTTGTCAGGAATGCATATACATAAATTCAACGACCGGTTACAGAGAATAAAATATGCACTTATGAAGCCAGAGAAGCAGTCTCTACATCTGTATTTATTATATACTGGGTGTTGCAGCATTTATGTGTACAGTATATCTTGCATTGTGCACATACTGCACACGAACGGTTATTCGTTGAACGAAGCAGTTTTAATAGAAGCTTTTTGTATCTGGAATAGGTATTAATTAAGTTAACATGTAGATGGTTTCAACACAGGAAATGAACCAACCTTTCCAAATGCCTCGTGTATTCTATTTTCGGATATAAAAAATGTTTCAATTATTGACCTTTCAAACAAAGTATAATGCATCGGTAGCGTATCCCGTCACCTGGTGTGTGTGTGTGATATTTCGGTAACAAAGTGTGACTCCGTGTAAAACCACGAAGGTAAATTAAAGAGGAAAGTATATTTACACGGATACAAAAATAAGCCTCCAGATTTTCTTTGTACTACAGTTATATTTTAAAACTGTCTTGAAATTCCATAAGGTGCGTTGGTAAAGGTGTCTGGCAATGTTGAAAATGTCTGAATGGACCAGGTAACAGACAAACGACGCGACATATGCAAGCTTAAGTGTCACTGAATTCTCGGTGGCAATGTTGCCGTTTAAATGAGTGTGACTAATAGCTTCAAAAATCACCTAGCCTATAACAAACACTAAATTAAAACACATGTATCGCAAATAATCTATCAAATAAAAAAGTCTGGACGCAGCAAGTGCATTATGGAAGTGAATTTTTATAAAAATGTTTTTAATAGTAAATATGTTTTCAATGCACATCAATTCGGTTACCGACCTAACCTATATAGTAGAAACAATGCAACGTATATAATCAAAATAACTTATTGTTTGAAAATGTACAAAAATGTTTCGAAAATAAACTTAAAATGTTTCCGAGAAACCTGATTTCCTAGCAAACGAACCTTAGGTTAATAGCAAATTGCGTTATTGAAATTTGAAGCATTTAATGAAAATTCGCTACCAGAACGCCCTTGCTGCGTCTAGATATTTTTTATTACAAACATTCATCATATTTCGATGAAAAATGCAAAAATGTAATAACATAAGGGATGTTCGAAAAAAAATTGTAGGTATCACCAACGACTTATGGCCCATCCTGTGACTGTCTAAATAGTTTTATAAGATGCAGCAAAATAACTCGAAAACGATGAATGTATTTTTTTTCTTCAAACATTTATTGTAATTCCATAGAAAATCCAAAAATTTAACAATATAACGGGTATTCGACTTAAAGAAATGAAAGTTTGTTAGCGATTTGTGGGCCATTCTGTGATTATCAAAATTATTTTGTAAGATGTAGCTCAAGACACCCTGTAATTAACGTACACATTTTTTCTCGTATCTTGAATAATAACAATTATACTGGGGTTTACCATAGAAATGCATCACACTGTATATATGTAAATAGATAAAAACTGAATTTAAACCTGGATATGGATTCTAGGGAAGAAATATTTTTAAAATTGAAAAGTCGCGGTTACCTTAGTAAATAATTTTTTATACGAAAATTAGCTAAAGATGATAGACCATTAAATCACAAACCTAACGAAAGTTATTTCAAAAGCATTAGAGAATCAGAGAAGGGGTCTATTTGAAATTAATTTTCTGGAAACATTTTAGTAAAATGATGGACAATGACGATTGAAGATGAAACTTAAGGGTTTGCAGAACACTCTTCTTGAGATATTTTCTTTACATATTCCGTATTTGTTGCAGGTTCTTTGTCTGCATCTTGCCAATTTTCACGTTTCAAATCTCGACTGAGGAAAACCCCAATTTTTTGTTCTTTAGATGCCTATCACTTTCTTGCCTTTAGACTTAGAGACTTCTGGTACATGGTTCTTTATATTACAAATATGGTTACCAAGTTTAGTTGCCCTTACTTTGTTATTTCGGGAGATATAATTGTTTTCCGAAAAAAAGCAAAAAAAAAATCCGAGAAAACCTGAGTCGAATGTTTCTGGCTAACGAACTTATCCAAGCTACTTCCAAAACGAAAAGGTACTCAGCCAATTTGATCGAAATAATCGGTCCAACTTTTTTGAGTTATCGGTGTGATAAATAATTATATATATATATATATATATATATATATATATATATATATATATATATATATATATATATATATATATATATATATATATATATATATATATATATATTATATATAAATTTTTGCAAAATTCAAAAGTCGGGGTCTCGTCATTAGTGAATTTTTTAAAGAAAATTAACTAAAAACCGGGAATTTCTTTAAAAAAAAAGGTGGTATCATGAGCTGTTTCAGTTTTTCAACTGTAACCAATAAACTTACAAAGTAAATACGAACCATAGTTATTACCTATATTAAATAATTTGGCACAGCTTAACATAAAATGTGTTTCTACATGGGTGAATAAAATCCGTGGGTGATTCTTTTAAAGAAAAAATATTTATAATCATATATTTTCAACTGTAAAGCTTTTAAGATGTATGTGTAATAAAATAAATTGCATTTTTGGCGAATTTTTATTTGAGGTATCGATGGTGAGACTTTGCAAAACTTTCTTCAGATAAGCGCTAATTAGGCCTCTAGAACCCGAAGCCAAGGCCTGTTTAATTTTTTATATGCTTATACCTATCACTTTTGACGCACGACTTCTTAAGTCAACTTACATTCTAAGAATATAAGCAAATGCTTTATTACTGTTTGCCAATTTTTTAAGGTGCTACTACTTTTTGATTTTAAATGGGCGAGCAATATATCGTCAAACATAATTACGAAAATTCGCTGTGCGGTAAACATGCCTCTGACTCCTTGTTGGAAAATTTTTTAAAGTGGAATATTACTAACTGACAAAAAAAAAACGGATTTAACTACGACCTGTTCAGCCGTGTCCACGGCGGTAGAAACAATTTCATGTCCTGAGACAAGAGGTGGTAACATGCTCTTGCAGAAATTATTCCCAATAGATTTAGCAAGAGTCCAGAAGGGTTTACTGCCCTTAGAGCTTAAGAGTACTTTATTTTTCATGTGGTTATTAAACGAGTTTATTGCCTCAGAAAGAATGCTAACTTTTTGCCTCGTTGTTCGCCGGCAAGTCTACTCTCAACCCTCCTCCAAATGTTCAACCACCAAGAGTCCTCAATGTCGCGTATAAAATGACGGACATCATTTTCAAAACTAAACAGGTACGAAAGATGCTCTCTTCTCTTAATACCAGGAAAGCCTCTGGCCTTGACGGGATCCCAGCAATTGTTCTCAAGAGATGCGCACCAGAACTTGCTCCTGTCGTTTCAGACATCTTACAGTAGAGGCATATTCTCTAGTAACTGTAAAACTGCTCTAGTACAACCCGTCCCCAAGAAAGGACCCAAAGCGCTTCCTAGCAACTACAGGCCTATTTTGCTTCTTTCAGTCATCTCTAAAGTGATGGAAAAGTATATAAACACCAAATTACTAAAATTTCTTGAAAAACATAGTCTAATCCACGACAAGGCAGTATGGATTTCGTCAGCGCAGATCAACTGCCGACCTCCTTTCCTTTTTCACCCATTCTTGGAACAAGTCTATGGAACTACACGGTGAATCCCAGATTGTCGCTCTAGACATATCCAAAGCCTTCGACCAGGTCTAGCACGCAGCGCTGCTTAATAAACTATCGGCCTATGGCCTACCACCAAAACTATGTACCTGGGCAGCAAACTTCCTCTCCAACCGGAGCATTTCTGTTGTGGATGACCATTCCTCTAAATTATATCCAATTAATGCAGGAGTTCCTCAAGGTTCAGCTTTAGCTCCTACTTTGTTTCTTCCCCATATCAATGACCTCCTCTCTAGCACATCCATTCCAGTTCACAGTTACGCAGACGACAGCACCCTCCACTCAAATATACAATATTCTAAGCCTGTCTCTTTGGCCCAACTAGATGAGGATCGCAGAAACATGAAGGGTTCTGTCTCCGTGGATCTCCAAAAAATATTAGGCTGGGGAAGTAGAAATCTTTTACAATTCAAACCCACCAAATCTCAGTCTTGCTTTCTTTCTCATAAAAGATACACCAGCCCTAGAACCATCACAATCAACAACCAAGTTATTCAAAGTAATTAGTCCTTTTCACTTGTTGGCATTTTTGTGGATCGAAATCTCAATTGGCACCAAGATGTCACATCAATTGCAGAAGCGGCTGCTAAGAAATTAGGTTTCCTCTTCCGGGCTCGCAAATACTTTTCACCAGCTAATCTCTATACCTTATATAGTTCACAAATAAGGCCAAACCTCGAACACTGCTCGCACATCTGAGGTACCGCTGCCGCTTCTACACTGGCTTGACTCCATCATAAGAGAGCTATACGTCTCATTGGTGACCCTACCCTCATCCAAAGGCTGCCATCCCTTGCCCACCGACGTGCCGTTGGTGACCTCTCTCTCTCTCTTTTATAGATAGCTGCACGGGCAGTGCTCAGAGGAGCTTTCTTCCATAGTTCCTCCACCTGCTGCCCCTAACAGATCTACCAGGGGAACAGAGCGAATGCGTCCTTTTACTGCCCAGGTTACCAGACATAGAACATCTTGTTATGCCCGCTCTTTTGTCCCGAGGACTTCCAAGTTGTGGAATTCCTTGCCGGCACATGTTTTTCCTTCTCCTCCGAACCTCCAAACCTTCAAGTCCGGAATTAACAAGTTGCCTCTTTCCTACTTGTCGACACCCACGGCACGATAGTATTTAGGCTGTAAGCCTTCGTGGTGTGTTGTTAAAATTTAAAAAAATTACTGGTAACCAAATTTGATGTCTTATTTTATTAAAAAGACATATTTGCTATTAAAACCATTTTAATGAAAATTCACCACCATAACGCACTTGCTGCGTCCGGATTTTTCTATTTGTTTAGTTCAAGAAAAAAGGTTTATATATATATATATATATATATATATATATATATATATATATATATATATATATATATATATATATATATATATATATATATATATATTGAAATATGGGTTGTTTAGAGGTGGGACTCATTTGAACAAACTGTTTTAAAATTCATTCTTATCAAAAGAGATTTTCTTTTCTGCAAAAGTTTTCCAAAAGACATCAGCAACTTTATTAGTAGAAGTTAAGAGCAAAGTAGTATAATATTAATGCTTTGAAAAGGCTTTGCTTTTAGATTTTGTGGTTTTTAGGATTTATTTCTGTTACTTTTATTGTAAGTACACTTGGAGAACCCAAATTACAACAACATATGGTAAAATAAGCTGACGATCGTTTTACTAACCAAGTTAGCCTCTTTAGAGGATTTAAAATACTACATATGTTTCATCCTCTGATGACGCTAACTTTTTTAAATGTGTTGTGGTGATTTAGGTTCCCCAACTTATTAGTGCTCATCATCGATTTTAATCTTTACTTAGTTACGTTTATTGTGTTCATGGTTTTCTGTTACCGCGTGAAATGAACTTATTTTACTTTACAGTTTTTAACTTCCTGCAGATGTTTACTTTTTGATCATAATCGGTAAACTTCTGATCTATTTGCTTGCTAAAAATAATCAAGAGGCATACAATAGCGAAAATTCTTTAACTTTTGAGGCGCTACTAACCCGGCAACACTGCAGTTGCGTGCAGCTATTTTTACCGACGAATTCATTAATTACCGAGAGAATCGGCTTTGTTACTTATTTGTTGCTCTAATTAAATATGTGGGCAATTAAAGTGAAATATTTGAAAAACTCATGGAGTGCGAGATCCAACCTGTGAGCAGCTTAACACTGTAATGAATATAAATGATATTTGGACTGAAACATTTTGAAATTAAATTTGGAGGCGGTAAATAGAATAGTGGTGATCAGTATTTAAAATACAATTTAACTTTGTAATCGTTACAGCAGATAAATGATAGTTGTCTTTCTCGTTATACATAACACTTTGTTTATTTTAAGTTAAATGCCAATAGGTATAAAAAGCGACAAAGGTATTTTCACTGCATAGACAGTTGTATTCATCATAAGTCAACATTAGGCCATTAAATGATTTTAACTTTTATAAAAAATAAGTCTGGACGCTGCAAGTGCGTTATGGTAGCGAATTTTCATAAAAATGTCTTCAATTTAAATATGTGTTTTTTTAATGCAAGTATAACCGTCTTAGTAGAAACCATGTACCATACTTAATCAAAATAACTTTATTGTTTGAGAAAGTATAAAAATTTCCCGGATTTAATCTTACAATTTTCCTGAAAAACCTGGTCGGACTTTACGAACCCATCCAAGTAATTGACACAAAAACTACAGCTGCCAACATTTAATTGATTGCAGAAAGCTCTTTGACAGAAAAAAAATTAAGGACGCAGCAAGTGCGTTTTAGTAGCGAATTTTCATTAGAATTGTACACTATTATTATACGGCATATTAGTAAAGTTAATACTTTAACTTACACATACCTTGAAGATCGATTTTAGAGGTCCTAGTACGCGTACATTTCAAGACTTCTTTCGAAAGTCACACATCAACACCCTCCAAATTATCCAGAATAAAATTCTGAGAATGGTTACCGGAGCGTCATGGTTTGTCAGAAAGAGTCAGATTTACTCTGATCTGGAAATGGCTTCGATACTTGAGTTTATAACTCAACTATCCACAACTCAGTTCGTAAAAGCCGCTTCTCACCCAAATGCTCTTCTCCCTAGTGCCACCGACTACGATGATCAACTTCCACATAAGCATAAGCGTCCAAATCTTATACTTACCCGCTAACGCCCCCGCGGCATAAATAGAATGGAAACATTCAAACCAAACGTCATTGTGTGAAATCTGTCCGACGAAGGTATGGACTAAGGACCGATACTCCATGTGAGGGAGTTTTAGTGTGTAGGAGTCTCACAGACTCAAAATTCTCACGCAATTCGGTGTTGTGAATGAGGTCCCAAGCAATAAATTAAGGCATGTTAACGAGCACTCGAGTCCAAATAACCTAACCAAGTTGTAATTTAGTAATAATTAACTAAAATGTTGCCTTAATTGTCATAATGACTACAAATGTGGAAATGCGGCTCAGAACTAGCTTATTTTTGACTATTAAAATTACTCCAAAGTCAGTAACTTACAAGGAACTAAATTGGGAAAAAATTGGTTTAATTTTACTCATAAAATATACTTGAATATACTTTTGTGTTTCAATTCCAGAGTTGGTAATTTTTAGGTCGAAGTGGCCCTAAATTGGACTGAGAATCGACTACTAAGCCCAGATACCTGAAATACCCACTTTAAGGTAATTTATTACCTAATATTAACCTGCAATATGTCTCTGTGGTATAGTAAATTGGAGGTCTTCTTATGAAGTCCAGTATACATATATATTACCAATTTCATTGCAATACAGCACAGGAAATATTTTAGGCACTGAGCTAACCTAAAATGGCTTTCTGATCGACTACAAAGTCATAATTACTGCAGAAATGGTCTTCCAAGTCAAACTGCGTACCTTCAAGTTGAAAATACCCATAAAATCTGACTTGAAATAAAAATTGTCCTCAAAGTTCAAAGTGTACAGCAGTGAAATACATTTGTGAATCTTAAAGGTGTGTCAGTTGATAATCAATAAAAGTTTATTCTTGTTGTTAATGTGCGTGCACCAGTAACAAATATAGTGTTACGATGCCCCCTTTGAAACCAATAAAAGTTTACAGACATACTACAAACTATTATAGAGTAGTAAAGAATGCTCACAGAAAAATAGTGATAGATGCTGATCATTCAAAGTGGCTTACATCAAATGAAGAACTCATTTTTCAATCCTAAAAAAAGTATGACAACTTTTTCGGCCACTACTACTAGGTATATGAAAGTACAATTGAATTTCAATTCTATGCTGGTATCAAATAAGCACGTTTCCCTCTTCAATATAATACATCCCCTTTCATGCCAAATGGAGTGAAGTATTGGCAACACGGTCAGCTGTCATGTTTATGTTTATTTACTTATTTTATTTTGTTTCTATTTTCTATTAATGTTTATATATTATGGAATAAAAGACCAAAACCTCTGTATAATCATTCCTATATGTCTCTCCGCTGTGCACGGATATAAGTAATATACATTTCTATACACGAAAATGTTTCATTTCTAATAAATTCAAACAAAATTCGTTTACCATATAGTTGAAATTCCCATAATAGGACAAAATGCCTTCAAAGTTTGGTTATTTTGCCCTGTCATTAGGAATTGTGACTTATAGGTAAAAAAATAGGGCAAAATTAACTTTCAGGTCAATAATGTTAGAAGGGCAGCCATATTACATTAATTTTGCGGTATCCATCTTGATTGTATTGGAAAATGAAAAATAATATTTTGTTGAATATAGTGTAATCAAATTTTAGTTCGAAAAAAACATTAAATAATGATTGTATACCATGACGACAAGATAGTTTTGTGTTGTTTACATCACCAATCCTCCAAAATCAGAATTTCAAGAATTTTGAATAATTTTTTATTTTCACTAATTTTATCTTTTACAAGGGCGCTCGAATTTTATCGAAGTATCATCATCATGTTAACAGAAAAAAACATAACCGCAGTGTTTTTTTTTCTTTATACAGTGCGAATCACCTTTATCATTGTTGCAAATATTTGAAGTCAGTTCTTTGATCATTCAAGATGTCATTTTTTAACAAAGATGGACAATATCTCTACTACTCTACTGTTTGTTTATACATACATAACCACAGATCCTGCAGAACCGATTAATGTCACATGCGTATGCGTAGTTCGTTGTTAAGAACGTCACGGCACTCGGCGCCTAGATGTCAGATTCAAGTAAAGCGTAGCACATATTTACCAATATATTACGTCCATTGGCCCAATGTTGAATGAAAATGCCCTAAATATAACTAAAACGCCTTGGTCTAAACGCCTTGCTGGACCTATTATCGACTTCCCTATTACTTTGACTTTATTCCCCACATTGGTAATATACACTTAAATTTTACTTAAAAATGACCTGTGGTGATTTGGTCGCCGACCTATTGGTAAGGCGATTTTACGTCAATTTGACTTTAAATGTTCCTTAGGGTCTGCATGTAGCATTTCTTCCTCCTGTATCTAACAAGAAAAAAAGCATTATGGCTGTAATTAGTATATCGTACTGCCGAGCTCTACTTAGAGCGAAACCAGTCTGCGGTTATAATTATGGTGATAATACATCTAGCGTTACATACATTGTTCCTGTATTAGGGAAGAAATGTGTCAGGGCTTACAAATTACAAAAATCTTAGTTGGTTGTACACACTCTCTATTTTATAACATTTTGTGTTATTTGGAGCTGCCGTGACAACATACTACCTGGTTCCGCACCGAAATGGAGACCCTGTCGTACATCTCGCAATCTTTTAACAGATAAAAAAAGTTTAAAAATCACCTTAATTTCCAACATTAAAATCAACTAATATTTTGCATCTGATAAACATATTTCTAGGAATTTCCATTATATAGAAATGAAAAGAGATGTACCTATCTGTAATATACAATTGCTAATTAAACAAAATAATTAAATATAAAATTTTTACAGAACAGGAAATGCGCTCTTCAACAAGCTTCATAATAAACTATCCATTATATACAAATGAAAAGAGATGTACCTATCTGTAATATACAATTGCTAATTAAACAAAATAATTAAATATAAAATTTTTACAGAACAGGAAATGCGCTCTTCAACAAGCTTCATAATAAACTAGTTTCTTAAAAGCAATAAAATGAAAATGATAAGCAAGGATATAAAATTGTAATACGCATGTGTAAAAAGTTTTTTGTACAACTAGATGTAAGGCAATTTAAATTGTATCTGAAAAATTAACATAAAATATGGCACAGGACAATGCTATGGGGGGTCGCTTGTGGCATCTTAGAAAGTTTTCACCTTAAGATCTACCCACCTGACTGTAGGAAATATACTGACTTAGAAAGTTTTTAAACGTGATTTGTACAGATAGGGAAACAGAATAATGTTAAATAATCTTACACAGTATCACTTCTAATTATGTCTACCACCAAATGAATATCTACACTTTATGATATCAAAAAAATAATCTTTGCCACCCTCGCAAGTTTGCCAACTATCAAATACGAATATCAGAGCTAAGTCAAAATTTTTCTTGGTTACGGACAAAGTTAATCTGAATTCCAATCAAAGACAGCCGTGAATATCTAAAATCATCTGTAAACCACCTCTACGAGGATAAAATCGCAAAAGCCGTCATCTACCCAGAGAAACATCATCAGCGATTGCATTAGTAATTATATTCATAGCCATAAAAGACTCTTTAAAAAAATATTTGTTCAGTTTCAGTGCAGTTACCGAAGAAGCCAAATAGCGAAACTTATAAAGTTAATTTGCACACGGCCTAACAGGTCGGAACCCTTTCTGGATTTTAATCAAGGCTAGCCGTGAAAGTCTAAAGTCGTCAAAAAATTGTATTTTATGCCCTCCTTTAATCTACTGAAAGAGTAGAGAGATTTTTTTAACGCCTAAAACTAATCTTTTAATAAAGTTTGAGACTTGAAATTTGATGCATGCCGTAGTAGAGACGTTTCAATTTCATGGAAATATTTGGTATTTTCAGCCAGCTATAAAAATGTCTCTAAAGGAAGTTTTAAATTTTCTTGTTCCGAAGTTACAATTGGTTTGTTTGTTACTAGTGATATTTAGATTTTTAATAATGTTAGTACTTACGAATATGAATCTGACATAATACATAACCTATAACTCTGATAACTTATCATATGCAAACATGGTAGTCTTCTTATTCTTACATTTATTTATTTTGTTAGCGACGCATGCTGTTTTTAGGTTTTTTAAGCTTAAATAATATCAAAGCAACAGCTTTTTTAAGGAAAAAAAATTACCAAAATTCGTTACTAAAACTCACTTCCTGCGGCGGCATTTTCTTATTGGTTAAATAAATTATAATATTTCTTGCTGTAGATCTAAAGCAAAATGAATGATTACATAACTTCTATTCTCGACCTTAAAATATTCATGTTTGATAAAGTAAAATAAGATTTTACAATATGCAAATAAAAATAATGGAAGTCAGAATTATTTCCAAACAAAATGTTGCTGGAAATAAAGTTGAACGCTGAGGTGACGTGTAAAATAAGAAATGAATAAAAGGGAAGAACAAGGCGAGCAGCCGAATCTTCTTGTCTTGTCATAAAATAAATTGAATTTCAAATAAGTTCCTTGATAAAATTCAGAACTGGCGTCGTGATACATCACTTACGTAAGGTAAAGATATACTTTATATTACAATAAAGAGTTTAATCCGTGTCTTTTCCTTTTTCTCTGATCTTTGTGTACAATACGTGGCAATATCAGCTACACATTTAGATTATTTATTTGTTAAAGCAGAACTGTTATATTTTCTGGAGTAACATTTACCTACAATCTGTGTCCGTGAAGTCTGAAACCATTTCTCATCCACCAACTTCAAAAAAGGAGGTTCTATGTTCGTCTGTATGTATTTTTCATGTATGTTCACCGACATTTTCGTCAATTGGACCAATTTTGAAATATATTTTTTGTTTGAAAGGGTGGTCCCATTTACACCAAGTCAGGATATTAGTGCGGGATCTCATTTAAGTCGAGGAAATACTTTAAAAAATATTTATGTATGTTCACCGATATTTTGTTTATTATTAAGCCACGAAACCGAGGAGGGATAGGGCATGGTTTCTTCGTTGCCGGGGTTGGCAAAAAAGGCCCGTTGTGGCCCACTTGCATGGCTCTATCCTCTCCACTAACGCTACTACTACATACGAAACGTACTTCAGCTTGTTTCACTGTCATACCTACCATAACCCCTTTGCTAACAAGACAACGCACGTTGCTATACAGCAGGTGTTCCTACAAGATTCTTACAAGAAAACAACGTGACTCTGCTTCCATGGCCTTCTTGCCCCCCAGACTTGTCACCTATCGAACCTGTGCGGGATATGATTGGCAAGGTAATTAGCCCAACCACCAAATAGCCTCGTCGCCATTCGTCACCGAATTCAAGAAGCCTAGGATGAGATTCCTCAGGATACCATAAATAATTTAGTTTCAAGCATGCCTCGAAGAGTTTTCGTATGCATAAGAAACGCGGTAAACTCACTCACTGTTAAATAACTTTGTTATTTTTTAATATTTTGGTTTGAAAATTTAATAGTTTTTTAAGTTCAATTAAGCACACATTGTGTATAAATTTTACTGAAATTGCTCAACTCTTCCTGTGTGTTTAGATTTTTGGAAAGTACTAAACTACTAGTCATTCAAACTATAGATAATATTTTCTTAAAAAAAAAATAACTAACCTTGTTTTGATTTAATCTATTGGGAAAAATGAGCGGCCATCTACATATACTTTGGCTTCTTTGTAACTTTTGTTCATTAAGGACATGGTTTCTTTAATGGATTTTAGCTTGAATTAGTGCAAATTATGCAATCAAATTAAAATAAATTTGTCTTGATATTAAAGTATATACCTTTTTGACAGCGTAGCCAGGCGAAAGGAAAATTTGTAGTCAATACTGATTTAGTAGTTATTAATTTCACATTGTAGGCTATTCGCAGTCACGAAGTTGAGAACAGGCCGTAAGCAATTATCAGCTAAAGAAGTTGAAAACGATGAGGCAGCGGGGAGAGGTAAGTATCACCCAAGTACCTTTAGTGATAAGTTTATGAAACCGGGAAGTAATTAAGAGGCGGAATATTTTCTTGCGAACAGTTCGGCGATTAATTCATTATCATGATTGGTGATTAGAATCTCAATTTATAAAATACACAGAGTTATAATTAGCAATTAGAAAGATTCTGCGGCTCCGTTTTAGTATGTATTTTAACGTTGATGTATTTTAATTAGCAGACATGAAAATCCGATTAAAAGTGCCGCTTTGTTATATTAACCCTTAAGTGGTTCACACTTTGCATATTTCAAATTCAAGGAACTTCCTCCGACGCTGTTTGACTTGCTAGGTAAACGCCCGGAATCGCGAATTTTATAACTTATTCCTTCCCAGACAAACAAGGTGTATCTTGAGATTTGCATTAATTTTATGCCGTCATAAATGTAGCTTATAGAGCGGGCCCGATGAGATTGAGTCTGTTCTCCCAGTGCTCCCTTCTACCATTGCTCGCCTCCATTTCGAGAATCCAGTAATCAAAAAGGTAAATCAAAGCTTTGAAGTTGAATTTGAGCAGGTTTTGTTTATCCGGTTGGCTCTTTTTATCCTACCTTGGCTAGGATAAATTGAATTCACAGATCTCCTTTGTTATTTCCTGATTTCGTTCAATTTGTGGCTAAATCTCCAGTCAACTTAATCAATTATTTGATGATGGTAGATACTTCACTGGCTGGAGACCCTATATTTATCGTTAGCGTGTATCTATTCCCTTAAATTTAATTGTAAAGTTTCACTTGAAATACCTATCATATTCTTTGCTATTAAATATCAGTAAAAGATAACAAGAAGTAAAACTAGGAGTGCCTAGATGAATACTCGTTGAGATTTACTTCCTAACGAGGTACCTACTAGAAGCAGTGCTAGCAATTAAAACAATAGGAGAAGAATATAATTATTAGTATTATTGATTTGAAAGAATATGCATTATATTTATACATTAGACCTTAGACTTGTGCTGTATTTTTTTTCTTCAACGTCCGTCCATTTCCGCGACTATGGCCAATCACCGACGCCAGGAAGCAGATTCACCTCACTATCCTGGAAATTTTGCCGCACTTTCGCCAATCTGTAAAGAGGGTAGGGACCTACAACGTGCATAACATCGCATGCCACACGAGACCGATGACTTTACGATACCCCCTCCTCACCAAGGACGAAACCTGCAAACAATCAACATTCAAACATTCAAATACAATGCCATATCCTCGTTTTATGGTAATTGTACGGTATGTACTGAAAAACGCTGGGAACCCTGGGAATCGAACCCCAGTACCCTTGGGTCCAAAGGCACACGTTGACGTACGAAATGTGAACCTTTTGCTCTTGTATTTCATACCTTCTAGCACTTTATCCATTACCATTAATTACCTTAAATTTCTGCCATTCCAATCTTTTTTTTTAATAGAACACCCCTTATATTATTGTAATTTGGCATTTTTCATCGAATTATAATAATGCATGTTTGTGAGAAAAAAATTGGTATCATCCATCATTTTTTGAGCTATTTCAATTATCTTGCAACTTTGACACATACCAATAATTGTAATACGGCGTTTTTTTACCAGTAAAAAGCGGAGTCCTATGAAAAGACGCACTTAAAGATCAGAGAGGTTATCGTTTATATTATTCGTCGAGATGCCATATACAGGCGTCCTCAAATAGTGGCGTAATTTAAAAAGATTTTGCAGATTTTTTTTTTATTGCTTTCGCAACATTTTTGTGAAACGTTGGTAATTAATGATACATTTTTAACAAGTTATTGTAAAAAATATGTTTTCCAATTTTCATGAAAAAAATTGCTTTGAAAATTTTCGCAAAAAGTGTAATTCAGAATAACATCACTGAAGCCAATCGGCATGGAAAAAAAATGGCGACTTTTTATGTAAGAAACTAAATTTTGATTTAAAAAAAATTATTTATGAATTTTTATAAAAAAGCTGATTGTGAATAACTATATCTTGGCAGGTGTATAAATGGCTTCAAGAGGTTCGTTGGCCAGGAAAATCAGACTAGTTTTTTTTTTGGGGGGAACATTTCAAGTTTATTTTCAGAAAATTGTAGTAGTTTCTGAAAGAATCAAGTTTTTTCATTAAATATGTACCACTACGTAGACCACTGCTGACCAAATTTGACGCATTTCTTAACAAAAACATAATTGCCATTAAAAACAGTTTTACAAAAATTATCCACCCTAACGCACTTGCTGCATCCAGACTTATGGTTTAACAACAACGAATGGCATTCGCAGCATTTCGCAAATTCTGGTTTATTTTACTGCCAACAAACTTGGGTTACGATAATTATTTAACAAAATTGAATTGTGGCACGTTGCATCTGTAGTATACTGACAATATAAGAGTTGAAATTCGTAAAAATAACTTGCTTAATTTCAAAAATATGGCACTTTTGGTAAAAAAATTGCATACACATTATATATATATATATATATATATATATATATATATATATATATATATATATATATATATATATATATATATATATATATATATATATATATATATATATTTTCAAGAGATTAAGAAAACACGAAAGGCAATGAACACCCCAGACTGCCTATTCTTTAGAGCTGTAGGGTAGGTTGATTACGAGATATCAATGTGCTTATACACCCCAAATCTCACTGAAGATCTTCTCAGTGTGTTCAACTCTAGACCTGAGTGAGGTCTCCCTCTTCATCTCTCTCTCTCTCTCTCTCTCTCTCTCTCTCTCTCTCTCTAATCGAAGCAATTGTTCAGGCTGTTTAAAAATACATAATTTTTTTGCAACAAAAATTCATATTTATGCCATGTTATCTTTCACTCAAAAACATTTTTCACAACAAACAAACTGTTATAATTAGGTTTGTTTAATCACATTTGAATCAAAATTGGGGACGCAGCAAGTGCGTTATGGTAGTAAGTTTTCAATAAATGCTTCAAGTTTGAATAACTCAATTTGCTATTAACCTAAAAAGTTATATTTTACTATATAGTAACGTCTCTACCAGGGCAACCTGTCCGACATATTTCGTTAAATTAACTTTATTTGTTGACAAATAAAATATATTTTTCAGAAAAATTAAATATTTGTTCTGAAAAACTGGTCCGACTGGGCTGGCTTATCTAAGATATTCACAAAAAAATGCACGAGCCCAGTTTCATTAAAATCGGTTAATTATTTTGTGATCTATCGGTTGGACACACACACAGATATATATATATATATATATATATATATATATATATATATATATATATATATATATATATATATATATATATATATATATATATATATACGTATGGTTTTGGTGGAAATGGGTTTTAAAATTATCATGTTACCCCTATTAATAGGTCTTTTGCGAATATCGATGGCGAGACGTTGCAACAATGTCAGAGACACTAGAACCCAAAACAAAGGCCCGTTTAAATTTATATATATATATATATATATATATATATATATATATATATATATATATATATATATATATATATATAGACGTTGGTTTTGGCTTCTAGTAGCACTAACTCGAACTCAATTGAATTATTAAAAAAATGTTTGCAAAGTCTCACCATCGATACCTAAAAAAATATTCATATGGATGGCATGATTATTTTGAAACCCATTTTCTCGAAAACCATACTCTTTTATAAACGACAGGATTAGCGATTTTGTGTGAAATGGATCAAGGTTTTAGACAAGCCTCTTAGATTTGCAGTAGCTTTGGAAACAATAAATTTGTTAAGGCTTTAATATCTAACATGGTTCTAAACAAATATTGTTTTAAAGCGTGTGTGTGTGAGTGTCTCAATTACAGGCTTCAGGGATAGGACCCACTAGCCATAGATTTTTGAAGTTATATGTTGTGGTTTTGAAGTAAAACCATGTTCTTCTCAAACTAGTCAATAGATACAAATGTGCAAAATGTCACAAAAATATCTTCAATGGTTTCCGAGAAAGTTATACGAAACTAGTTCTTCGAGTTTTGGAAGCGGATCAATTTTGCCCATGAGCATTTTACCTTCGTTTATTAAAGATTTTTTTGTGCATTTCACACGAGGAATCAGCTGACAAAGTTCAGAAATCGAATTAGAAAACACGCTGTATAAGTTAAGCTTACACTTGTTCATCTTTAATGTACATGTAACTCTCAGAATGGTCGTGGGACCGACACACTGTGTTTTAGCTTAATAAACTATCTCCTGTGAAGTTTCTAGTAGGTGTTTTAGTAATTTGTTACTGAATCTTGCGTTAAATTGATGATTTAAAATAGTAATTATTATATTTCGACTTACGTTCAACAGAGGAAGGAAGACACCTATTTATTTCATAGCCATACCTGAAAAAATACAACAATTAAATTATAAGCCATAAATATTCAAAACATATTCTAAACATTTGCAATAATACATTAACTAGAGCACATTGAAAAAAAGTCTGGACGCAGCAGATGCGTTATGGAAGTGAATTTTCATAAAAATGTTTTTAATAGCAAATATGTCACTCTAATGCAAGCAGGCCTTAATCTGGTTACCAGTATAGCCTATATAGTAGACACAAAGTACCATATTTTATCAAAACGACTTATTCTTTAAAAAATGACAAAAATTTTCCGAAAAATGAGCTTAAAATGTTTCCGAGAAAACTGGTTTCCTAGCCAACAAAGGTTAGGTTGATAGCAAATTGAGTTATCGAAATTTGCAGGATTTAATGAGAATTCGCTACCGAAACGCACTTACTGCGATTCGATTTTTTTTCTTACATGTAATGGATTTTGTTTTCAGCTTCATTAAATTTAACTTTTTTCGGGATTAACCGTATCAACTTAGATTTAAATTACACTTATAATTCAATAGTTAGGTGTCTACAGATTTACATTTCCTTTTCCCTCCTCGTTAACAAAAACAACCATCCTTGATTGTTCCAGCACTTTTCTTTGATGTTTCCACTGTGCGTGCGATGACCTGATATATGTTCTCAATGAATCCGCAAAGTATTCATTTCATCACAAAGATAGCTTAGAGCTAATTTTAAATTTATTTTAGTTATTGCTTACTTTACTCACTTACTATACTTCTTAGAGAGATGTGCATCTGATGCAGATTATATACTACTAACTCTCAGGGGTATCTAGGTTGGCTGAGGGGCGACAAATTTAAGCTGTTGACCTTAAAAGTAGGTGTGGGTTCGAATCCCACACATTTTGCTACCTTGGGAGGAGTGTACTTTGAGAAGAGTGTTGAGCTTGAGAGGAGGCAACCTTGAGAGGGGTGTCGGCCTTGGGAGAAGGCAACCTTGAGACGAGTGTTGACCTCAAGAGGAGGCATCGTTAAGAGGGGTATTGACCTTGAGATGAGGCAACCTTGAGAGGAGTGTCGATCCTGGGAGGAGGCATCCTTGAGAAGAGGCAACTTTGAGAGGAGTGTTTACCTTAAGAGGAGACTACCTTGAGATGGGTGTCTACTTTGGGAGGAGGCAACCTTGAGATGATTGTCGAGCTTGGGAGGAGGAGGGGGAGGGTGAGGGTGCTGTAGAACTCACTATTATTACCTACTCAGGGGAATTCGCGACATTTCATTAAATAGGAGGAATATAGGGACCAGATAGCAAACCATCGATTAAAGGAACCCAAAAATTCACGGAAAATTCATGCTAGAAGCTAGACGCACGTATTGCTTTTATTAGTTGCCACCGATGCAGGTTTCTTAGATTGATGATACTGCATCTAGTAAATGGAGACGTGCACTCCCATCACAAAAACCATAAATAAAGTGAATATCCGCATACTCTTCACTAGAAAATCGGCAAGATTTTTGCAATAATAAGTCAGCAACTGGAAATCACAAATGCAACTGGTATTCACATTTCTTATTATTAAAAAATATTTTTCTTATGCTTGTAACTTCGGATGGAATAAAAATCGAACTACCACTCTTGTATTTTTTTGTCTTAGAACTAAGCCTACTATATGCTCACAGAAATTAAATATAACGGTACGGGACACCTGTATAATACATTTTATTATTCAAACAAAATTTGAAGGTTTTGTGCGTTTTTCTGGTCATCAATGGCACCCATCTTTTTTTCTAAAGCCTAAAACTTTTTCTTTCTATTACTGAGAGATCTAAATTTTAGTTTATGGTGCAAAATTCATAATGTAAACCTGCGTACTAAATTTGGTTGCCATATGTTTGTTATTTTCGCCGATACAAAACAGTTTCCAAAGGGAACCCAAAATTTTCCTGAAAAAAATGGGTCCATTATGGCTAGCTAACTTATTCACAAAGGGAAGGTACCCACCAAATTGCATATGCATATATGAACTCTAAGGCCTCAATCTGCCTACACCCCAAATCTCGCTGGAGATCGTCTCTAGGGTCTCAGTGTGTTCAATCCTCGACCCAGGAGAGATCTCAAAGTTCGTCGTTAGTCTTGTGTTGTTTGTTACATTACGCCTACCTGCCTCGTCATCGGTTTAATTAGTCGGGTCAAGGTCTATTAAGTCAGGTACTACTGTAACGGTACTTATAGGATTAAGATGATTAGAGGTAGTTGTTGCGTCAGGTAAAGAGCCAGTTAAATTGTATATTGAATTATTTGCATTTTTGTGTGTTTGTAAATAGGATATAATGGGTTTACAAGTAATCGGAAGGCGAAGGTCACCGGCTCTTCTGTTTAAACAATTGCAACGCTCTTCGGTCTCGATCGCTTGGCGGATAATTCTAGTTTTGAAGTTGTAAACCAGGACTACTGTTTTAGCATTGTCAAATCTATGTTATGTTCTGTGTGAATATGGTGCAGCACCAGTGCGGACGAGGGGTCGGATTTTCTAACTGCGAGGGTGTGTTCATATGTTCTATTGTGATACGTCTATTCGTTTATCCTATATAAGTGTGGGAGCGGCCGAAAAAAGAATTTTGTAAACTCTGTGGGATTCCAAACAATTCCTTGCTCCGACTGTCCCCGAGCTTATATAGGACAAACGAATAGACGTATCCAGAGCATAATATATGAACACACCCTCGCAGTTAGAAAATCCGACTTCTCATCCGCACTGCCCATGCATCATTAAAAAAAAGTGCAAAATATTTGCTAATAGACAGCAAGTGCGTTATGGTAGTGAATTTTTATAAGACTAATATATTATAGTGGTTTAGCCTTATGTTAAAAGTTCTAAAGCATTACTTTATTTAATTAGGAACAGTAAAAAATATGTTAAAGAAGGGCAAGCAAAAGCATGATATATAACATAAATATTTATACAGTCATTTGGATACAAAACTCAAACAAAACAATTGATAAATAGGAAATATACTCAACAAAGAATACACCAGAAAGCTGAACATAGAAAAAAAATCCCGTGGTTCATGAATGGTGGGTGATTGTAAGCATGCAGAAGGGGAGGAAGAACCCCCAGCAGGAAGACGGTTTCTGCCCCCTCACCCAAGAACACGGGGGGTTCTCCTTCCCTTCGTGCATGCATACAACTACCTTCAAAGCATAAAGCACAAGAGAAATTTCTTGTGAGAAACCCCCAAGAAAGTTACTGAACCTGGGCGTATATGGGGGTTGTGCGGGGTAGATGGGGTTTAAAAGAGGTATTGCTGCAAAATGTAAAAAATACATCTTTTCTAAGTCCGTCTAATTGTTTTTTAGCATTTGCCGCTCAGATTTCCCCCCGCCCAGCACCCTTATTTTGAAAGCAAACATTGCCCCGGTATTAGGAAAGGAAGGGCAAGGGCTGAGAATTTGCAAAATTGTGAGTTGATTGTACACAGTCTCCGTCTATAACATTTTTTGTTAACTAGATACTATCCTATCCGCACCGAGATGGCGTCTCTGTCGTACATTTCACAGTGTTCTACATCTTGCAACAATATTTGCAACTTCCATTGTTTAGATTTTCATCCACCATTTATTTAAATAGCATAGTAGTACAGGTAGCGTCATCTGTCTTTGTCCAACATTGTAGATGTTTGATCGAAAGACTTGAAAATTGGTGCACAATCACATCTGTCTATGTTCTTTTAAGCTGTAGATTTTTGTTCCAATCACTCAAAGAATTTGAGGGATATTGCGTTTTAAAAGAATGTTTTTCAATTGTCTGTTAAGAAAAATTGGGCGTTAATATCTCGTGAATGAACTCATCCAAGCCATTAACACAATAAGCGTAATTCCCAAATTTGGTCCAAATCAGTGAAGTTATCGGTTGGATACATATACAGTGTGTCTCAAACTGGATAGGAATGTATTCCTATCTTCGGTATTATTAGAGATAAGGAAACGGTTAAATTAACAATGTTTTGTAGAATTTTCCGTTTCAAATATGACCTGTATTTTGCCCTGCCTCTTTTAGTTTTCGAGTTATTTTGAAAAAAAAAACCAAATTTGTCGATTTAGTTTTTGTTCAATATTTAAGTAGGCGTTGATCTGACATGTCTAAGACTTGCACATTATCAAGACACTTTTTATAGAGTAATCTTTATGTGCTATTCTCAACTTTGGATTGTCATTTGTTTTTGAGCTATAGGTATCAACGTTTGTTTTTATTATGGCCGCCATAATGGATTTTTTGCTCATGTGATAGCCTGTGAAAGGAGCTTTCCAATAATGTACAACATGCTTGAGAAATCTTGTAATTGCACTGACAATTTTGAGAAAAACCGTTTTGAGGATAGCAGGCTATGAAATCCAATACCAGAAAACAAATGACAAAAAAAAGTGTTCAAAAAGCAGTAGGCCATGGAGTCTAACAATAGACTTCTACTTTTAACATCATTTTCCGTAATGATTCACGACAAAAAAATAGGAACTTTGAGCACACCGATGAATCGGCCCATTATTTCAAATGATATTATATATTACAACATTCTCCTGAAAAATTGTTATAATTTAATTAAATAGGTAAACCTAGTAAATAACTAAATTTACTAACGGAACTCAATAAAAAGCAGATTAATGATTTACGAAGACGCCTTTGAAAATTGTTTGATTTTCAAACGTAAGTCAACTGAAAAACAACAGAAGAAAGGTGGTTATGGATATAACACTATCGCGACAATTAAGAATACTGTCATTCTTAATTATCTGAACAATTTGAGGTGTATTTACACGTGGCTTAAAATTTTGTACTAAATAGTTTGTTTCCTGTTTATTTTAAATAGTATTCAACAATATGTTCTGTAATGAAGAATATTTTGACATGTTGGAATGTTATATTCGCTGTAATTGAAAAACTGAGGCGGCTGCAAATGCATATCAAAACAACTGGCCAGAAAGATGACAACCAAACACCAAAATATTTTGCAGGATAGTGACTAATCTATTGAACGACGGTAGCTTCCACGCAAAGAAACTACCAATGCCTAGAAATGAAGAAAGAAATAATGCCGTCTTACAGGTTTCAAACGGAAACCCTCGGCAATCTGTTCGGTTTTATGGTGAACAAATTCATGTTCCAAAAATTACGGTTTCATAGCCTACTATCCTCAAAACGGTTTTTCTCAAAATTATCAGTGCAATTACAGGGTTTCATAAGCATGTACATTATCGGAAAGCTCTTTTCACAGGCTATCTCATGAGCAAAAAATCCAATATGGCTGCCAAAATAAAGACAAACGTGATACCTGTAGCTCAACAAATAACAATCCAAAGTTGAGAAAAGATTACTCTGTAAAAAGTGTGCAAGTATTAGACATGTCAGATCAACGCCTACTTAGATATTGAAGAAAAAAGCCCGCGCTCATTTGAAGAAGTTTTCCGAAAGTCTAACCTTCGATACCTATTAGTGAATTTTCTTAATGAAAATTCACTAATAGAAAATTGAACCCAAAACCCAAAACCCAAAACAAACAAGGTCCGTTTGAACTTATATATAAATATATATATATATATATATATATATATATATATATATATATATATATATATATATATATATATATATATATATATATATATATATATATATATGTATGTATGTATATAACCAATTTTGCTGAAACTGAGCACGTGTCTTTCTTTTGTTATAGCTTGGATGACTTCCTTAGCCAACCCGATCAAGTCAACTTTTCAGAATTCAGAATGAAAATTAATTTTTCAACGAAAAATATTGTGTATCTCAAAAAATAGCAAAGTTATTTTGATTTAATTTTGTGGACATGTTGCACTGGTGGAGGCTTTAATGTGTGCGAAAATTCAATTTTCTAAATTAATATCAAAGTGAATAAGTGACATTTGAAACATTTAATGAAAATTCGCTACCATACGCACTTGCTGCATCCAGAATTTTTACACCATTTATTCGTAATAACATTTAAGTCATATATTTTCTTTTATGTAACCCACAATGCAAAATATCCAATTGAACGGTTTCTCAAATACCACAAGAACGACAATCTGTAGATTCTACCCTACGCTTAGTGTACGAGTATATACATTTTAATCTCTGATGTATCTAGATTAGGTGGAAGAAGGGAGAGTTCGTGCAGAGCCAATTTACCAGAAGACATTTTTAACCTTCCATTATCCACTCCACTTTGGAATAGACAGGTTGAGTGAATGCGTTGTCAAGAAGTCGTGTTTTTCGTAGTCCATTGGCCGCCCGTTCCGTGTCAGGTGTGGATATACACCTGCCGCCAAGACAGGTACAAATGGAGTCACTCGCCGACCCGGATATATGCTCCAATGGCGCCACTCCATCTTGTCAGCTTACACTTTCACCATGTTATAAAACATTACACGTTATATTTTCCTCTATTTATTACGCAAACATATCGCTGTAATTTGGGGGGAAACCGCACTAAAATGAGATAACTTCTCTCTAGTCTATAATTAGTGCTAAAGCACAGAACATTGTGAGATGTACGACAGGTACGCCATCTCGGTGTGGAACTAGGTAGTATGTTTTCACGACAGGTCCAAATAACACAAAATGTTATAAAATAGAGACAGTGTACAACCAACCTACAATTTTTTTAATTGTTAGCCCTGGCCGATTTCTTCCTTAATATAGGGACAACACATGTAAGGCTAGATGTATTCTCACCATAATTATAACCGCAGACCGGTTTCGCTCTAATTAGAGCTCGTCAGTACGGTATACTAATTACAGACAGAACACACCGATAAAGTAATGTATGCAAGGCTAGATGTATTCTCACCATACTTAATAGGTGTGTTCTCGCTGTAATTAGTATATCGTACTGACGAGCACTAATTAGAGCGAAACCGGTCTGCGGTTCTAATAATGGTTCTAATTACGCTAAAGCACTGTTTAAGTATTTTGTGATTTGTAGAGTGTCAAATCTGACTGAGCGTGTTGGACACAAGCTTTGTCCTTAATATTTTTGTTAGCACCATAGTTTTAGTGAATTTTCTTAAAAAAAATTTACTAATGAGGAGATCCCGACTTTTGAATTTTGAGAAAGTTTCTTCGAATGAGCGTTAATTAGGCACCCCAGAACACATATCCGGGGTCAGTTTCAATTTTTATATGTTTATATATATATATATATATATATATATATATATATATATATATATATATATATATATATATATATATATATATATATATATATATATATATATGTATATATATATATATATATATATATATATATATATATATATATATATATATATATATATATATATATATATATAAATTTGGTGAGTACCTTCATTTTGCAAATGGTTTGGATAGGTTAGTTAGCGAGAAAAATCGGCCCAGGTTTTCCCGGAAAATTTTGTGTTTTCTTCCGAAACAAATTTATATCTCCCGAATTAAAAAAGTAAGGGCTTTTATATCATTATATGTAAGTTACCTACTAAAATTTAGCTCTGTAGGTCAAAAGACAAAAATGTTATAGGCATTTAAATAAAAATTAATTGGGGTTTTCCTAAAAACGTCAAAGTTGCGATTTAAAACGTCAAAATTGGCAACATTTAGGCAAATAACTTGAATCTAATACGGGTTATGGAAAGAAAATGTCTCAATAAGAATGTTTTACAAACCCTGAAGTCTTAGTTTCAACCATCACTGTCCTTCATTTTACTAAAATATTTCCAGAAAATTCATTTAAAATAGACCCTTTCTCCGATGCTTGGCAGCAGTCTTAGCTATAGAGTTTATCATTTAATGGTATATAATTTTTGTCGAATTTGCGTAAAAAATCAATAGAGCTCAATATATTCGTTATTATACAAGATATGATATAAAATTGTATACATTAATTATAGGGTGTCTTGAGCTACATCTTAAAAAATTATTACTACAATCACAGGCTGGCCCATAGTCGTTGGTGATACAATGTTTATTTGTTTTTAGTCGAACACGCCTTATGTTATTGCATTTTTGCATTTTCCATCGAAATATAATGCATGTTTTTGGGAAAAGAAGCTCTGGATGCATAAAATGCGTTATGGTAGCGACTTTTGATTAAATGCTTCATATTTGAAAAACTTAATTTGCTATTAACCTATAAGGTTGACCAAGAAACGGTTTTTTTCGGGAACCTTTACTTTCGGAAATTTTTGTACGTTTTCAAACAATAAAGTTATTTTTATGAAACATGGCACATTGTTTTTACTATATAGGTTATACTGGTAACCAAATTTGAAGCCTGCTTTCTTAAAAAAGAAACATATTTGCCATTAAAAACATTTGTATGAAAATTCACTACCATAACGCACTTGCTGCGTCCAGATTTTTTTTTAATTCTAGACACTTGATATTTTTGTTAAAAAATTAATTTAGTTTTGCAAATTTGAATTTACATCATCGGAGGGCTTAATTCAGGTGAGTCCCATCGCCTCTCACCATCGGGGTGCTTGATAAATGTAAGCCCCCTCACCTCGCACCATCGGGGTGTATTTTGGCGAGTCCCCTAATTAATTAGATGCTAAAATTACTCACCACCAGCTAACTACCAGTGTCCCAGTCGTGCATACATGTGTTTATTTACTTTTTGCAAAGTTTCTTATGTTATCGGATTAGATTTGATTTTTTCCCATAATTCATCAATTTTTGCAGGTTTTGTTCGGACACTTCATTTTTGAAGTAACCCCAGTAGAGATAATTTAGAAGTGTTAGATGAGGTGACCTTCCTGGCCACTCAATTGCAGCCCTACTACCAATCCAGCGCCCAGAAAAAGTGTTGCTTAATACAATGCGTACAATCAATACGCAACGACTTTGAAACCCATCTTGCCGAAGCAAGACATTGCCGAACGCTATTCCAACAAACCCTCTTTTATACTATACCCCTCAAGCGATCTTACCCAAAAACGATTCGAAGCGTATCTTTATCGGGTGCTAACAGGATACCAAATTTGAAGATGATAACTCAATTCGTTTGAAAGTTATTGCGCCTATCAACATGCAGACGTACAGGCCGACAGACCTACCGATCGACTGACCGACAGACAACAAGTTTTCGTTCCAGAATCAAGTTTTATATATGTTTTGAGATCTTTTACGCCGTTTTGGCAAAAAAATTGTGCTGCAACTTGAATCATAACTTCTACATAGCTGTGATAATCTAGTCTCCTCAGAAATACATTTTTATGAACTGAATTTAGAGTCCATGAATTGACAACAAAGACAATATTCATATTCCTGTACCAATAAACTTCTGATACTTTATCGGATGCTAACTGTACACCAAATTTGAAGACGATATCTCAATTCGGTCTAAAGTGATCGTGATTACAAATCGACAGACGGACAGATCGCCACACCGACCGACCGACAAACAAAAAAAAAACGTTATCAAATCATGTTTTCTATACGTTTTCACACTTTTGACACCGTTTAAGTGAAACATAATTGTTGAAATTTTTGTCGCCGATTCCGTACTTCCACGCGTACTGACGATGTGGAAATAATTTAATAACTAATCGCGTTTCATTCTTGATAATGGTAAAAAATAAAACCACATCACCCTTTATGTAGGAGAACTTTAAAATACATGCCTTGGGAGCATCCTAATCGTAAAGCAAAAAAGGCTTCTAACGTTGATCAACATTTGAGGCGTGACCGAACTAACCGCAATCGTTTTTCTTCTTCTTAAGTCAATTGGCGTGGTTTGGTTTTGTATACCAGAATTTTTTCATATTTCTACGTTGTTCACAAGCTGCTGTAAATTGGGCCTTAAAAATCATTGCAACACTCCTCATTTAGGTGGCCTTCAAAGAAATGTGGCACAATTTTACTTATTGGAAGATTCATAAGTTTTTTATTTATTTCAACAACACACCACGAGGGCTTACAGCCTAAATACTATCGTACCGTGGGTGTCGACAAGTAGGAAAGAGGCAACTTGTTAATTCTGGACTTAGAGGTTTGGAGGTTTGGAGGAGAAGGAAAAACATGCGCCGGCAAGGAATTCCACACCTTGGAAGTCCTCGGGACAAAAGAGCAGGCATAACAAGATGTTCTTTATCTAGTGACCTGGACAGTAAAAGGGTGCATTCGCTCTGTTCCCTGGTATATCTGCTGGGGGCAGCAGGTGGAGGAACTATGGAAGAAAGCTCCTCTGAGCAGTGCCCTTGCAGATATCTATATAAAAGAGAGATAGAGAGAGGACACCAACCACACGTCGGTGGGCAAGGGATTGCAGCCTTTGGGTGAGGGTAGGGTCACCGATGAGACGTATAGCTCTCTTCTGAATGGAGTCCAGGATAGCGAGTGTATAAGAGGCAGCAGTACCCCAGATGTGGGAACAGTATTCGAGTTTTGGTCTTATTTGTGAGGTTTATAGGGTATAGAGATTAACTGGTAAAAAGTATGCAACCAGCGGAGAACATGCATGGATTTTGTACGTAGTTCTTCACGGAGAATTGAATTTTTGAACAAAAAAAAACGACATTCCATTTGACACCAAGAACGAGACCCGGTCCTTCAAAATGAGGAGAAAGGATAAATACCAAAAATATTTAAAAATATGTCTCCCAGCCTACTTATCACCTCACCAAATTTTTAGCAAAATACTCTGAGCAGTTTCAGATATCTGATTGTAATACTTTAAAATCCTCACCTACACTCACACACAGATATATATATATATATATATATATATATATATATATATATATATATATATATATATATATATATATATATATATATATATATATAGTGGAGTTTAGCGCGAAGCGCTATCTCTGATTTTGTGAAGGTTTAAGACGTATACACAGTACAGCAAGATGGAAGAATCTGTGGGAAAAAAGCCAGCTACTTCCTTGGCAAATACTACGACTTGCGTTGAATCAGCTCACTCCTGGCCAACCATAAGTTCAGTCCTGCCAGGATTTGCGGTAAGATCTACAAGACATAGACCGGCTTCGTCCTATTTCGGACTCTTTTTTTTCTATAGATTTAAAATTTATAATCTCTCAAAGAAACTGATGAGGTGGACAACAATTCTTCTGACAAACAATAATTTTCTTACCATATTTTTAATACTTTAAGAACTACTCATATGGTTATAGCAAAAAGTCTAATGAAAAAAATATATCTATAAAAAACTACACGATTATTACGCGCTTGATATGTACCGACTTTTAGGTGATTTCACCTCGACACTGTGAACAAAATTTATTAATAACAAGGTTCAATTTTAAATGTTTTTAAATTGGTCACCCAGTATACTGTAAGCTATAATTATAGCTCCATACGCAGAAAATCAGAGTACGAAAGTGAAAAACATACTGTGCAATAACGGGTCTGCATAAAACAAACACATCACGCTTAAGCGTCCTGCTTCCGTTACGAAAATACATCATAGGTGCCGTGGTTTTGACAGTCCAGGTGAAGGCTGATAAATATAGGTGAAACATGTGTGCCGATTACCCTGAAGTCCTGCAGACGGCCCACCCAATCTTTATTGTCAATCGCAGAAGGCTATTTATAGGCTAAGGTTATAGGTATGTCTTGGAAGTGACAGTGTACCAGGCAGCCACTTTAAGTAATGCTTTTTAGTGGATATGAACAGAAATAAATGATTTTTGGGAGACGAGTAATATTTTACAATCTAAAAAAAGCGCAGATCTCGCTATATACGTTATCTTTGAGTTGAGTACATTGTATGTGATTAATGAATAAATGGGTAATATCTTCATTTGTTTGTGCACAACGTTGATTTAAAAAAATATTAACTGTATAAAAATAATATAATTTTAAAACTTCAAGACCACTTTCATTAAAAATTGACTTTAGTAAAGAAAATTCCTTAAACAAAAGGCAGAATAACCCCAAAAAAGTACGAAAATAATAAAAGAGACTTAAGCGCTATGTACCTATTTCGACAACAAAGCTGTATTCATCAGTATCCGCCGCAAAACGGTGTATTTTTCTGATTTTGGGTGTGATCTGCCTCTTGTTTCACTTTCTATTCACGGTGTCCAACATCGGTCTTTTGAAAGTCATGACGCAGATACTACATTATGGAACGAATTTTCATAAAACTGTTTTCCATGTAAGAAGTGTTAATTAAAGAGTAAATGAAAGTTAATTAAGAAATTAAATCAAAATTCATATCTAGTCCTATGCATATAACTCTGTTGGTCAAAGAGTGAAAATAAATAAATAAGAACAGTCAGATTGGCATTTCAGTTGTCATAGTAAACTAGAGTTTATTTAATCTGTTAGTTTGAAGTTTGACCTAAGATTTGTAAAGACACATTGTCATATTTGATAAACAATATCACCTATCAAATAATTATATCATAAATTAGCATCTCTTTTCTTTTGCGTACAGAATTTAATTTTAATGTTTTGATATTTTGGGATCCCTGAGTCCATTTCATTTCATTTGTCTATGAAATTTAATAAGTTGTGTTTATTATAAAGTTCTGGTCTTGCCACCTATTTCGGCTGCTTGATAGAACAAAAAATAATAATATTTGTAATGCTAATAGCTTAATTTTTCAAAAAGCTGGAAACCATAAATTTGATTTGTAGTTGATCAACCGGTCAGTTATATTTTAAGTTATCGTTGTGGTATATACAGGTGTGCCAATTCAAGATTCACACCTGCAAAAGAGCGGACTTAAAAAAAAGAAGCGGATAAAGACACTTGGACCGTGTTTTCAAAGGGGACACAGGATGGCGTAAGTTTTGGTGGCTTGCAACCTACCCCGAATGCAGTGGCGTAAAGTCCCCTGTGGTCCGGGGACCAACTAAAAGAAAAGGCCCATGGTAACTCCTGCCTGTCGTACGAGGCGACTAATCGGAGTCGAGCAGGTGGTAGTGGAATTTTCCTTTACGTGATAGGATACGTAAAGGATTTTTTCACGCCCGAGGAGGTACCATCCCATGCATCATGAAGTCCCAACGGACGTTTCCGGTTCTGGTGTATGAGTCGGTTTCCCTTATAAGTAAAAATAATGATGGCTCCTTCTTGTAAAAAAGATTCCAGAGGTAAAATACCCCTCCATTCGGATCTCTGTGAGAGGGGTGTACAGGGGGCGCCAGCATCAAGATTTAATATATCCTTCTCGAATATATGTGGCCTAAATTCTAACCTGAACTCCGTCCACCATTTCCTCCAGGCTAATAGGCCGCAACACCTATTCCTCGCCGAAACCCAAATCAGTGCCAAAACAGCCACTAATCACCTTAATTTCCCGGGGTAAGAGCTTCTTACTTCCTTTAGATTGCATGGAGGCGTGTGAGCATACTTCCGTAGCAATCTACCTTGCACCAGACTCCCCAATTTAGAAGCTGGAAGAAAAGACATACTATGGATAAAACTCTCTCTCAGGGCTGGAACTAAATTTATCTGTTGCATTTACCGGTCACCTTCTGACAACAACTTTGTCCAGCTCTTTGACTACCTTTCTGAAAAAACCGACCATCTGATTTCTGAATATCCTTCTACCGAGGTCACCATTCTTGGTGACTTCAAGGGAGAGCAGCGGAGGCTTTTGCAGTTAGCAATTCTTTAGCCAATATGGTTCAGCAACCTACTTACTTTCCTCGCATCCCAACACACAGCTCAAATTCCTTGGATCTCCTTCTTACTACAAAACCTGAATGCTATAAGATATCAGTCACCGCCCCCCTGGTCGCTCAGACCACGGCATGGTCACTGCATCCTGCGCAATGCAAACCGAGGTCACACAGTCATCACACCCACGTATCGCTTGGAACTTCAACTCCGCGAACTGGGAAGAAATGGGGAATTACTTTTCGTCATTTTCGTGGGCGTCTGTCTGCTTCTCTCATCCTAACCCCTCTGATATCTCACAAAACATAATCGAAATTTTCCAAGCTGGCATGGAATTATTTATTCCACGTACACAGAAAACCTCTTCAGCCACTCAAAAGCCCTGGTTCTCCAAATCCTGTGACAAGGCCAGACTTGAAAAGGTCAAAGCTTACAAAACGCTTCTACACAATCCCAGTCAAAAAAACCATCAAGCATTTAACGACGCAAGAAACCGCTATGTCCGCATTCTTTCTGACGCAAAAAACTCGTTTAATACCCACATCAAAAACAAAGTCCTCTTAAGCTCCAACGGCGGGAAACCCTTCTGAACTCTTGCAAAACCTATTGGGAATAATTTCTGCAAGAGCACGTTCCCACCTCTTGTCTCAGGGGATGAAATTCTTTATACCGCCCTGGGCAAGGCTGAACTTTTTGCCTCGTTGTTCGCCGGCAATTCTAATCTCAACCCACCACCAAATGTTTAACCACCATCAGTTTCCAACGTCTCAAATGACGGATATCATTTTCAAAACTAAAAAGGTGCGAAGCGTTGAACATTTACGAAGCATATTGTAGTCAAGGTTTGTTTCAGGTTAGTGGATGGGAAGAAGAGGTTCCATTAAATGGCCAGCTAGATCTCCAGATCCTAATTACCTGGCTGTTTTTATGTGAGGATATTTAGAAAGCAGGGTCTTTTAAATTCGACCGCAACATCTGCAGAAACTGAAGGAGCGAACTACTACTGAATGGCACATAATAACACCGGCTATATAGGAAATTATGTTCTTTCTAATTAAGTAATGTTTGCAAATTTAAAATTTTAGGCGACAATACTACGAATCGACTGGTGTAATCCATTTTGCAATACGACGCCAATGTGTATTTGAGCGATCGTCCACTTTCTTCTCATATGGACGGCTTAATTGATTTTTCTATGGCTTGAAAGCTCTTCCATTTATTAATACAACGATGTATTACATACTTTATTTTTTGCAACACATAGCTGCTGAAATGAATGTTTAAATTATTTTCATAAAAAATAAGTCGCCATGTCAAAGTGCAATATTTTTTTGAAACAATGATTATTTTAGTAAAATAGAGTACAATGGCGATTGAAGCAGAAACTTAAGGATTTGCAAAACACACTTTTTGCGAAATTTCTTCTTTATAGTCCATCTTTGTTATAGAATCCTTGTTCAAAAATCCAGAATTTTAACATTTTAAACCTCGACTTTGTACTATGAAATTTTCAAAGTAACCTTTTCTCAATTTCTTGACATTTTTGCGCGAAAAATACCCCATATCTGTAGTATTCAATAAATTTTGTTAACCGCACAAAATATTTTGGTTCTGAGCGATTTACTAGTCACCAATGGCACCAATTTTTTTAAATGCTAATAAGAAACTTGCGTACTAAATATGGTTGTCATACCTTTGTTATTTTTAAAGAGTAAACAATTTCCCGGGAAAGCCGGTCCAATCTCCTTGGCTAACGAACTTATCCAAGTCAATTACAGAAGGAAGGTACCTAGCAAATATCTTAAAAATCGGATCATTAATTTTTGAGTTATCGGTGGGCTATTTATTTAAACACAGATCTCCCCATTAGCGTATTTTTTTCTACGAAAATTCGCTAATAAATATTGCTGCAGATTAGTATAGTGTTCTTCTTAGTTTTAGTGCTACCAAAAATAACGCTACTTTTTTGCTTTAATGTCTGTCAATTTCCGCGACTATGGCCAATCCCTGACGCCAGGAAGCAGTTACACCTTGCTATTCTCAAAATTTTGTCAAACCCCTGCCTTTCTGTAAGGAGGGTAGGAATATTTAACGTGCCCAACATTGTATGGTGCACTAGACCGACTGCTTTACGCAACCCCCCCCCTCCCCCCCCAAGGGCGGAGCGTGCAGACATTCAACTTGCTGAAGCACAATGCCACAACCTTCGTTGATGTAAGGGGCAACCTAGTAGTAGTAGTAGCAGTGGTGGGGAGGCCAACGCCAAGCAAGTAGGCCACCATGGGCCCTTTTTGCCAACCCCAGCAACCCAGCAACCATGCTCTACTCCTCCTCGGTTCCGTCGCCAAACCGCCTCGACCTCGGGGGGCACCCTAAGAATCGAACCCAGTACCGTTGGGTTCAGCGACACACTGAGAGTCTAATTACCCTATTTATAGTTTGTAGAAAATAAATAAGGTTTGAATGTGTTTTAGGTAATGGGTCATATTTAATCCGCTGTAGCATTGTGTTTGGCGTATGAAATAATGAGAATTATTATTATTAAAAATACAGGGTATCAACGAAAAATGCCCTTGGGAAATTATATTTTAATTAACGCTCATTACGAGATTGTTGTTTGCTGTGCCTAACACGCCTGTTACTTTTAAGGATTCGACAAATACGTAAAATTTGCTCCACAGTCGCTAACATATCTCACAAAATTGCACAAATAGAGTACTGGAAAGTTTTGTGAGGCACAGCCTGTAAGCTTGAATCTATTTTAGTTATACATGCCAACTTATCTAGGTACTGCATGACTGGTTTCAAAATGTTTTAAGAATTTACACAATATTGGGCGCACCCCTGTAACAGTCGAATTGCTAGTTTAAAGAGGGAGTTGAAATTTACGAGAAACGATTTTAAAACCGTAGATAGTCCAGGCTTGGAAAAAAGGACAAAACGAATTAAATACTCCGTCAAGGAAACGTTGGAGGTCTGTTAAGGTCTGAGCAAATGAAGTTATCTAATAGAGCAGTCGTTCCGCAAGGTAAGTTTGCTCTGACCCAAAGTCCCTCACGTCATCAAAGCTCCGGTTTCAGCGACACAGACATCAAGTCGTGTTCATCCCCTGTGAATCACCTGAAGTAGACTTTAAATTGTCTGTAAGCTGCAATTAAACCAAGTTATTTACAGAACTCCATTAACCTACAATGAATGCGAACACTAATGTCGACTGCACAATCACTACACAACATACCTGGAGACTTAAACTTAGATATTTGTAGTACAATGGGATGAGACACTTGCAGTTTGCATTGTCTATCTCACAACATTAAAAAGATTATTGTACTTCAGATAGCAGAATGCAGATCTTCGTTATCATTGATGTTGATATTCTATGGAAAGCTCTAGTATAATTTAAGCTTGGTGTCAAATATTTATTTTGTTATATAGGTTGTCATTTCTTGAATTTTTGCAGATATTTTTCCATTTTTCACAAAAGCTTATACTATAACAGCAATATTACGCAGGGGCAGTAAAAAGTATGAAAATGCACTTATATTTCCTGGAATATTCCTAACTAAAAAAGGTCTGGACGCAGCAACCGCGTTATGGAAGTGAATTTTCATAAAAATGTTTTTAATGGCAAATATGTCTCTTTAATGAAAGCAGGCATCAATTTGGTTATCGGTATAACCTATATAGTGGAAAGAATGTACGATATTTTATCAAAATAACTTATTGTTAAAAAACGTACAAACATTTTCCGAAACTAAACTTAAAATGTTTCTGAGAAAAGTGGTTTCGTAGCCAACGAACCTTAGGTTAAAAGCATTTAATGAAAATTCGCTACCAAAACGCACCTACTGCGTCTCGATTTTTTTATTACAAACATGCATGGTATTTCGATAAAAAATGCAATAATATAATGGATGTTCGAAGAACAAATTGTAGGTATCACCAACGACTTATGGGCCACCTGTGATTTGTCAAAACAATTTTATAAGATGCAGCTAAAGACACCCTATAATTAAGATATACAATTTTTTCTCGTGTCCTGTATAACAACAATTTCTTTTCTTTCTTTAACGTCGGTCTATTTCCGCGACTATGGCCAATCACCGACGTCAGGGAGCAGTTTCACCTTACTATCCTGGAAATTTTGCCGAACCCCTGCCTTTCTGTAATGAGGGTAGGGATCTTTAACATGCCCAACACCGCATGAACACGGGACCGACGGCTTTACGGCCTCTCCGAAGGGCGGAACGTGCAGATATTCAACTTACTCAAATACAGTGCCAGAACCTCGGTTGGTGTTATTGTACAGTATGTACTGAAAAAGTGAAAGGAGGACGCTGGGATCGAACCCGGTACCCTTAGTTTCAGAGGCAAACGTTCTTACCGCTGAGCCACCGAGGCTCTAGTAACAATTATATTTAGCTTTACCGTAGAAATGCGTCACCCTGTATATACGTAAACAGATAAAAATGTAAACTAAACCCGGATATGGATTCTAGGGGACCTAGTTTGCACTCATTTGAAATTTCAAAAGTCGCGGTCCCCTCATTAACGAACTTTTTCTACGAAAATTAGCTAAAAATTATAAACCTTCAAACCGTAAATTTAACTAAAACTACTGCCAGAGCATCAGAGAAAGAGCCGATTTGAAATAAATTTTCTGTAAACATTTTAGTAAACGATTGAAGCTGAAACTTTTACATAACCCGTATTCATTTCAGACCCCAAATGTTTTTTCTTGAAATTCATATACTTTTTGTCTTTAAAACTTAGAGACCTCAATTTTGGTACATGGCTCACTCTTTATGATACAAATACGCTTACCAAACTTGGTTTCCCTTACTTTGTTATTTCCGGAGATATAATTTTTTTCAAAAAGAAAACACAACATTTTTCGGGGAAACGCCGATTTTCCTGGATAACGAATACACAAGCCACTTGCAAAAGGCAGGTACGAACCAAATTGTATCAAAATCTGCCCATTACAAACTAAAATATCGGTGATATATATTTATATATATATATATATATATATATATATATATATATATATATATATATATATATATATATATATATATATATATATATATACATATAAAAATTGAAACTGAGCCTGGATATGGATCGCGCTCATTTGAAGTAATTTTTTCAAAATTCAAAAGTCGGGATCTCCTCATTAGTGAATTTTGTAAAGAAAATTCACTAAAAAGTATGTTTAAACCAAGGTGCTTCGACATATTATTTGCTACAAACTAGCTATCTTTAATATTTCCTAGCGTAAGCAACTTCGTTGTTACGAATACTATTTTTTCTTAGACCCATTGAAGCCCATAATTCTCTACTGAAAATTTTTGCATAAAATTCTAACTATTGGGAACAATTTACCATATTTTGAATAATATTTGATAACTATTTCTAGGCGTTTGAGGCTGGCAACTTTCGTTGCCACTGGGATAATGTATAAATTAACGGAGAAAATAGAAAATGCGTGTTTTTGTCAAAATTAAAGATTGCGATTAGGTCAGGGTGCTGCTAAGACGTTTAAGGCACGCATTTTGAATATCTACCTAAACTTGATGTGTTTATATTAAAAAATTTTTCATTATCGAGAATGAAACGGGATTAGTTATTAATTTGTTACTGTGTTTTAGAACGATAGCATTTTTGAATGGAGAATGACAAGAACTTTCAAGCACTTCCCATTTAAAAATTTCGGTGGTGCAACCGTCACTCGAAGTGGGTTGAATGTAGGGGTGAAGTTTTAATGTTGTAGGATGTTATTTTTAGTGAATTTTCGTAGAAAAAATTCACTAATGAGGAGGTACCGAGTTTTGAATTTTGAAAAAAATTTTGCAAATAAGCGCGAACTAGGACCCCTAGAACCCATATCCGAGGTCAGTTTAAATTTATATATATATATATATATATATATATATATATATATATATATATATATATATATATATATATATATATATATATATATATATATATATATATATGACACCGATAACTCAAAAAAAAAAGGGCCGATTTTGATAAAATTTGGCATGTGCCTTCCTTTTGTAAATGGCTCAAACAAGTTCGTTACTCAGAAAAATCGGTCGTGGTTTTCCGGGAAAATTTTGAGTTTTCATTCGAGAAAAATTTTTATCTCAAAAAATAATCAGCCGATTTCGATAAAATTGGGCATGTTCTTTCGTTTTGTAAATGTCTGGGACAGGTTCGTTAATTAGGAAAATCGCACAAGGTTTTCTGAAAAAATTGTGAGTTTTTATTCGAAAAAGGTTTTTGTCACATCAACCCCTTAAGGGTGGTGATAAAAACCCTTATATTTTAAGTAGGGAACATGGGTCGAGTGTTACACCACTTGAGAACCCTTTCTTTTCTGAATTCAGCACATTTTTTTTTGAAGTTTTATTAACTCGTTTAAAAATTATTCACAGTTGGAGTTGCAAGTACGTATTTCATTCATTGTGATAAGAAATGCACTAACTAGTAAATTTTTCGTTAAAAAAACTAAAAAACAAAACAAACGTTCAAAAATGTTTATTCAGTTAAGTAAGTGTTCAAATTGTTGACCACCAGCTTTCATACAAAAGTACAAATTTTGTTCAAAACGAGCTCTGACATTCTAGAGCATTTGTGGAGTTATTAGCCGGCATTCTTCAACAATGCGTCGTCGTAATTCTTCCAGAGACTCCTGTTCTGTTGCATAAATTCTACTCTTTAAATGGCCCCACAGAAATAAGTCTAAAAGAGTTAAATCCGGTGATCTAGGGGGCCACTTAATAACACCTCTACGCCCAATCCATTGCTCTGGAAACTCCCTGTTCAAAAACTCACTAAAACGTTGTGAATAATGCGGAGGAGCTCCATCTTGTTGAAACGCTAATTGATTTTCTTGATATCGATCATTATTTTCAACAATGTCAATTAGTAGAGGGTAAACGATATCTTCTAGTAACTTCAAATACGTTTCGCCACTCAAATTGCCATCAAGAAAAATTGGTCCGATTAAACGGTCTCCAGAAATGCCAGTCCAGACATTAAATTTCTGTGGAGTTTGAGTGTGGATTTCGTGAAAATTTCTGGGATTATTATCTGCCCAATAACGACAATTATGACGATTGACTGTAGAGTCTAATAAAGACGTACACTCGTCTGAAAACAGATATTAAACAGAAAGTTCCCGTTTTCAGCTATTCGTGCAGTCATAACTGCACAAAACTCCAGCCGCCGATCAAAATCATCTTCATTCATTTGTTGCACAAGATGAATTTTATACGGGTGAAATTTATGATGCTTCAATATTCGCTGAATAGTTCTTCTTTTGATGTTTGAAACAGTGGCTAATTTTCTCGTGCTCAAAGTTGGGTCTGCATCAATTTGTCCTAAAACTTCAGTCTCAGTAGTCTCATTTCTAACCGGAAATTCACGTTCAGGATCCCGTTTTTTGTTGGCTACTGAACCACTTTGCCGAAACTTTGCAACTAACTCCAAAATGTATTTTCTGTTAACATGTCTGTTTGGATGTCGTGCATTAAACAAATTTGCGGTACGGTTGGCACGATGACTGTGTCAATCGTACCGCAAATTTGTTTTTGAAAAAAAGAGTAATTATTTCAACTCTTTCTTCTACAGAATACACCATTGTGAAATTAATTTTCGGCAGTACTATTAAGTATCAAACCGACCGATAAACTGAAATAATAAACCGCATTTCTCTCATTCCGATAAGAAATGTTCTGATAGTCAATTTTTTGTTTACAAACCAACAAAACATTGACTATCAGCACATTCTTATCGGAAAGAGTGAAATGCGTTTTTGCATATTCAAGTGTGCCAAATTTTTAAACGAGTTGATCAAACTTCCAAAAGAATTAATGTGCTGAATTCAGAAAAGAAAGAGCTTTCAAAAGATGTAAAACTCGACCCATGTTCTCTATTTAAAATATAAGGGTTGTTATCACCACCCTTAAGAGATTGATGTAATAAAGTTGAGTTTTATGTCAAAACATGTCCCCCTCAATATTAAAATTGACGTGTTTCAGCGTTTCTTAAGAAAAAACTTCTCTGGACGCAAATCGATCTGTTTCATTTTCAATGCGCCACCCTATATTGTATTATATTTAAAGTATACGTAACAACTAATTACAGAATTAGTATAACATTAATATATTTTATATAAGCAACCGTCAAATTTGAAATTGACGTGTTTAGGGATTTTTGATAGGTATGCGCAAAAATTAAGATACTGAATTTATTTTATTTTGCTGTTACACACTGCATATTATTTCTGATTACAAAGAAAAGGGTAAAACACTGCATTTATTGACAGAAAACTGCATGTATTTGTGTAAAACTAAGTTTTTTTTTTGTAAAATAGGAGGCAAAACGCATTAATGTTGGCTAATCAGTTACTACATATTTTTACGAGCTGAAAATTGCGAAAATCAGTGAAATTATCACATTCTGTCTTTCATCATTATATATATTACTACAAAGTAAGGTTTTAATATTTACTTCATATACTTTGAGGTTGGTAGATTCTACTTTTATTAATATATTATAATTTATAGCGTTCCATAAAAGTAGGTTATTAATTATACAAAAACGTTGGAGCGTTACGTGTAAATTGTACTCTTAATTAACCATAAACTTTGAGAAATAAGATAAATGATTCGGTGTTAAAATATTACAAGACCCCCGCGGTTTTATGCTGAACTGGAGCACTTGATGTTAAACATACAAAAATAACTTTCAAAACAACCGTATTTAAAATTCTGCGAAGTGCAGCTCAGTGGAAACTCAACCGCAATGTAGATTTTCATCTTACCACCTTCCTTTACTTTTTTATGTTATGGCTGAAGTGATTTGTAATTTCAAACTTAGCCTTCCACCTAATATTCCGATATTATTGGTTGATATATAGGTTGGCTTTATTCCAACTTCTATGCACCAAATGTAAAATTTATTAATAAATGAATATGTTTGATGGATTTGAACACAGAAATAAATTTGTTGGGAGTGGTATTGTCTTAATGTCTACATATGTTAGGTTTCATGTGTTTGTAGCTTGATGTCTTTAAACATAAGACGTCACGACAAAGAGCGGACAAGTGAGGTGAAGACATCAAACGGAATATGTAATAATATACAGACGACATAATTTTCATTTTGTAAAGTAAGGAATAAAGTAATGTGGATTGAGATGTTAGAATTGGGATGTATTGTGTAACTTTTAAAAGTCTGGACGAAGCAGGTGCGTTATGGCAACCAACTTTTCACAAAAATATTTTTTAAATGGCATATACGGTTATTTAGTGAATTTTCTTAAACAAAATTCACTAGTGAGGAGATCTCGGCTTTTGAATTATGATAAAATTTCGTCCCGTAAGCGTAAACTAGCCCCCCTAGAACCCACATCCGGGCTCAGTTGGAATATATATATATATATATATATATATATATATATATATATATATATATATATATATATATATATATATATATATGTATATATATATGGTGATAAACAGGTTTAAAGACTTTTGTCTGTGTTATCTTTTGGTAGTTACTGTGATATAATTGGGAATTGTGCCTGAATTTTGGGGACACAACAATAAATTTAAAGGCATATTTTTCTAATGCTAGGCTGTTTTGTATCTTATTAGACTGATCCTTATTGATCGTTTGAAATTGTGTTTCCTTTTTAGTGAATTTTCTTTAAAAAAAATTCACTAATGAGGAGATCCCGACTTTTGAAAAAATTCTTCAAATGAGCGCTATTTAGGACCCGTGGAACCCAAATCCGAGGTCATGCTTTATATGTATATATATATATATATATATATATATATATATATATATATATATATATATATATATATGTATATGTGTGTGTATGTGTGTGTGTGTGTGTGTGTGTGTGTCACACCTATAACTAAAAAAATATCTGTGAGTACCTTCCTTTTACAAGTGGCTTGGATAAGTTCGTTATCCAGGAAAATCCGCCGAGGTTTTCCCGGAAAATTTTGTGTTTCCTTCCGAAAAAAATTATATCTCCAGAATTAACAAAGTATGGGCAACTAAATGTGGTACACGGGTTTATATCGTTATAGGTAAGTTACCTGCTAAAATTTAGCTCTGTAGGTTAAAGAGGAAAAAGTCACAGGCATTTAAAAAAATTGGGTTTTCCTCAGAACGTCAAAGTCGCGATTTAAAACGTCAGAATTGGTAATATTTAGGTAATAAACCTGAAACTAATATGAACTAGGGAAGGAAAATGTCTCCAGAAGAATGTTTTACAAAGCCTTAAGCCTTAGTTTCAATCGTCATCGTCCTTCATTTTACTAAAATATTCCCAGAAAATTCATTTCAAATAGACCCTTTCTCTGATGATTTGGCAGTAGTGTTGGCTATCGAGTTTATCGTTTAATGGTATATCATTTTTGTAGAATTTTCGTAAAAAATCAATAAAGTTCAATATATCCGTTGCAAGATATGAAATAAAAATGTATACATTAATTATAGGGTGTCTTGAGCTACATCTGAACAAAACATTTCTACAATTACAGGCTGGCCCATAAGTCGTTGGTGATTCAAATTTCCTTTTTAGTGAATTTTGTTAAAAAAATTACTAATGGGGAGATCCGTGTTTATATATATATATATATATATATATATATATATATATATATATATATATATATATATATATATATATATATATATATATATATATCGTATCGATAACTCAAAAAATAATGGGCCGATTTTAATAAAATTTGGTACACACCTTCGTTTTGCAAGTGGATTGGATGAGTTCGTTAGTCAGGAAAATTGGACCGGTTTTTCTGGCAAGATTTTAATTTTTCTTTCGGAAAATTTTGGTATCTCCGAAAATAACAAAGCTACAGCAACCAGCTCGGTAGCCAGCCTCCCAACACTAAGTGAGATATAAGACACATTTGGAGCTACCGTGACAACATACTACTTGGTTCCGCAACGAGATGGCGGCACGTGTTTCGTGTCTTTATCTCACTTAGAACCACAAAGATATTAGGAAAGGCCTCTGTAAAATCTTTATTTCAAATTATACAATTTTAGCTTAAATTTTAAATTACTAACTAAATCGTTGGCAGGTTTCCTTTAAAGTAATCAAGTTGGGAACTACTTTGAAAGGGGAATCAGGGGAATTGTCTGTGTTAAGTTTAATTTCCTTATTTCTGGTGTATTGGACTTAGTATTAAACTATGCACTTTCTGGACTCTTCAATCAAAGTACAACCTTCCATAATATGATCAAATAATAGATTTTTGTCGTCTTTAAAATTGTTCTTTTATTTGTACTAATGTATTTACAAAAATAGTGTTATTTATACCTTATAGTTTTATTTTCTGATCACTGCAAATTTAAATATAACCCTAATCAAATTTTGTTAGGTTCTGTTAATTTTTTTAGTGAAGCAGCCTTTTCTTAAAAATTCTACCCCCTCTTGGCTGACAATCAGCTGCAGTATGAATCCCATTATGCCAAAACAACAACGTTATTTTACCAAATTACAGTTTTGATTAAGGAGGTTTTTTTGCATATATCCCTTACAGCGGGCTATTTATGTTGAATTGTTACATGTAGATACATGCTAAAAAAATTTCGGGACGCAGAAAGTGCGTTATACTAGCGAATTTTCATAAGAATTGTACACTCTTATTTTGCAGCATATTAGTAGAACTAATACTTTAAACTTACACAGACCTTGACGATAGATTTTATAGGTTCAAGTACGCGCATATTTGAAAAATTCGTTCAAAAGTGTAACCATCGATCTCTCGATTATCAAACAAATCTTGCGTTCAAACTCCTTTTGAAAAAAATGCCCAAAACTCAATTTTTTACGATGCTAAAGAATAAAATTTTCCTATATTTGTAGATAGTGTAAGTTTCTTTAAAAGAAACTTGTATGTATTACAAATTTCATTAAAGTTGTACAAAAGATTTGCAAAAGTAAACTTAATTCATTTTTAGAAAAGTAAAATATCTGCCAAATTATAAACGTAGCAGTTATTTTTCCTTATTAATCGCCTGAATGAGTTCCTTTTAGTCAACCTAAGCAAACCGGGTTTTTCAACATCAATAAGAGCAAAATGTCTGCTGAAAATTATAATTTCAGACTCAAAGGTGACAAAGTTATTCAGGCGTTTTAAACAAAAATGAAATCTTGTTCAGAACATATGAAATCTGTGTACTATTGTTTCTTCAAGTGTCAAAATAAAACAAAAATAAGGAATCTGAAGAACAAAGAGCAAATCGTTGTTGGCTTGTCACAAGATGAAATTTCTGTACGCAGCAATTGCGTTTGGTAGCGAATTTTCACTAAATGCTTCAAATTTTTATAACTAAATTTTCTATGACCCTAGAAAGTTGAGTTTTCGTGGGTAAGGTATTTACGAGGGCAACATACCAACCAAATTTGATCAAAATAACTAGGATATTTTTTTGATACACAAATTTTTTTTGCGTAAAATTTTTAGAAAAACTGGTCCGATAAGGCTGGAGGACCTACATGCTTCTACAGGGATGAAATATAACAATCAGGTCAAGGTATCCATCTAAATAGGGTAGGGTCGTGTTACACATTATTTTTCAAAACATATAAATATTTTTGGAAAATAAATATAATTATCCCGAAACAACTGATTCTATTTGCTAGACAACGAACCAATTCAAGCGATTTACACAAAAAATACACTAAGATAAAATTATTCACAAAAATCTTTTTGCCAAAAATTTAAAAAAAATTACACAAAAAATTTGCAAACAACCCCTTTTACGAATATTATCCATTTTCTTACGAAAATCGGCTTAAATGTTCACAAAATCTATATTAAATTCTTTTTACGAAAATTATCTAGGTAAAATATTTTACACAATTTGATAAACAAATTACATTTCAAGAAAATTCGAAAACAGATTTTCCATGTGAATGTGCAAATACCTTTTTAGTGAATTTTCTTTAAAAAAAATTCACTAATGAGGAGATCTCGACTTTCGAATTTTGAAAAAATTTCTTGAAACGAGCGCTATTTAGGACCCCCGGAACCCAAATCCGAGGTCAGTTTCATACTTTATATGTTTATATATATATATATATATATATATATATATATATATATATATATATATATATATATATATATATATATATATATATATATATATATATATTATGTGTCACACCTATAACTTAAAAAATAATGGACTGATTTTGATAAAATTTGGCACATACCTTCCTTTCGCAAGTCGCTTGGATAAGTTCGTTAGCCAGGAAAATCCGCCGAGGTTTTCCCGGAAAATTTTGTGTTTTCTTTCGAAAAAAATCGAAAAAAATTTATATCTCCAAAATTAACAAAGTAAGGGCAACCAAATTTCATACGCGGGTTTATATCATTAGAGGCAAGTTACCTACCAACATTTATCTCCGTACGTTAAATGTCAAAAAAGTTACAGGCATTCAAAGAAAAATAAATTTGGGTTCTCCTCAAAACGTCAAAATCGCGATTTAAAACGTCAAAATTATTGAGTACCTTCCTTTTGCAAGTGGCTTGGATATGTTCGTTATCCAGGAAAATCCGACGAGGTTTTCCCGGAAAATTTTGTGTTTTCTTTCGAAAAAAATTTATATCTACAAAATTAACAAAGTAAGGGCAACCAAATTTTATACGCGGGTTTATATCATTATAGGCAAGTTACCTACCAAAATTTAGCTCTGTAGGTCAGAAGACAAAAAAGTTATAGGCATTTAAACAAAAATAAATTGGGGTTTTTCACAAAACGTCAAAGTTGCGATTTAAACGTCAAAATTGGCAACATTTAGGAAAATAACTTGAATCTAATACGAGCTATGGAAATAAAATGTCTCAAGAAGAATGTTTTACAAACCCTGAAGTCTTAGTTTCAACCGTCATTGTCCTTCATTTTAATAAAATGTTTCCAGAAAATTCATTTCAAATAGACCCCTTCTCTGACGCTTGGCAGTAGTATTAGATATAGAGTTTATCGTTAATAGTATATAATTTTTGTAGAATTTTCGTAAAAAAAATCAATAAAGCTCAATATATCTGTTATTATACCAGATATGAAAAAAAATTGTATATATTAATTATAGAGTGTCTTAAACTACATCTTAAAAAATTATTTCTACAATCACAGGTGGGCCCATAAGTCGTTGGTGATACAAAATTTACTTTTTTTTTTTAATCAAACACGCCTTATGTTATTGCATTTTTGCATTTTCCATCGAAATATAATGCATGTTTGTAAGAACAAAAATTCTGGACGCAGTAAGTGCGTTATGGTAGCGAATTTTGATCAAATGCTTAATATTTAAATAGCTCAATTTGCTATTAACCTATAAGGTTGACCAAAAAACGAGTTTTTTCGGGAACACTTTAAGTTAACTTTCGGAAAGTTTTGTACATTTTCAAACAATAAAGTTATTTTGATGAAACATGGCACATTGTTTTTACTATATAGATTATACTGGTAACCAAATTTGATGCCTGCTTTCCTAAAAAAAACACACATTATTGCTATTAATAAATAGTTTTATGAAAATTCACTACCATAACGCACTTGCTGCGTCCCGAGATTTTTTACAATAATCTATTAAACAGTACTTGATAATCACTAACATTTCACAACAATTCGACAAAAAATGATTTTTGTGAAAACCGACTTATATATTTTACACGAAAATTTGCTGATAAAATACAAAAACTTAAATTACATAATCTGTAATTAAATTTGAAATAACATACGGGCTGCTCGATTTGAAAAACGAAGTCATCCAAGCTATTAATGCCAAAAAGCTTTTTGCCGGGTTTCATTCATCAAAATCGATTAATAACTTTTTGAGTCATCGTGTGGATACATATATATATATATATATATATATATATATATATATATATATATATATATATATATATATATATATATTTATTTATTTATTTATTTATGTCTGACATGCATTTTACAAGGTACAATACAAATAAGCTTAAGCTTGTGGCTGTATTAAATGTACAATTTTAAAGCATGGTATCTAAAATTTTTGCAGTCTCACCATAGATACCTCTCCATTAGCGCATTTTTTTAATAAAAATTATCTAATAAGAACAAAATACTACCTAAAAAAAGAGGTAACAGTACACGATGCTTCCAGGCGATCACCGATCCAAGCACTCACCATGCCCGAGGTTGCTTAACTTCGGTGATCGCCCGACAAACGGTTTTTTCACGTGGTATCCTCGTTCGCTTGACATGTGTATCTATCCAAGGTTTATATATTCATTATTAATTTTTAAGTTTCGATTTTAAATAAAGAATTAAATTATTTTCAAATTTTGCAATATTTACAAAAGTCTTAACAGTTCTGACTGCATACGTACTGTTCCTGTGTGAAATAATTAATTTAATAACATAACTTATCTTATCGGTTAGGGTGTTGGACAACTAATATGATCAAACGACTCTGTTCGGCAATGATTTAGCTAACAAGCTTTTCATAGAAACTAAAATTAATAATCGAAAAATAACCTATTTTCTCATTAACCTAAAATAAAAACAATCACTTGGCAAATTTTTAATTTCATGTCATCTGTCATTTTCCATAATTGCGGCCGCGATTTCAATATTGTTGGTTCGGGTAGTATGTTAGTATGTTTGTGCCTGGTATATATTTATATTGGTTACTGTTGATGTATGGTTTATACCTGTTGTATGAAACAATCTACGCGTGGCAGTTAACTACTCTGTCTGTCAGGCATTGAACTTTAACCACTAAGTCGTCTTAATGGATGTCTTTGGGATTTTATTTTTAATTAAAAAAAACCTCTAAATATTGTGTACAAAATTACTTAAAATTCACAACACAGGTTTACTTGTACTATTTATAGCCACGTGTAAGGTCTCATTTCAGTTATTCTGATACTTACAAAAAGTTTTCCCCGATTTTCCACCGGAAAAACGTGAGCATGAAGGCTGACGAACTCGACCTCGATTTTCGCCCAGGAAGGTGTTTTCCAAGTTTGATTGCAATTAGTTTAGTATTTTTGAGTTTTCACTCGGATACATACATATGCGTGTGTGTGTATGTATATATATATATATATATATATATATATATATATATATATATATATATATATATATATATATATATATATATATATATATATATATATATAAACATATAACATTTTTTTTTGGTTTTCGGTTCTAGGAACCCAAATTCGCGACCATGTGTGGAAATTTTTTCAAAGGCCATCGTGACCTCTCTGTTAGCGAATTTTTGAATGAAGCTAGTTTAAAGTTGTTTTGGATATTAAGATAACTTTAAACGTGATTTTGGTATGGGACATATATTCGAGCAGAATGTATCCCATTAAATCTGTAATATGTAAGACTTATAAAAAAACTGATATTTAGGAAGGAGAACATATGTTTTGTCTCTATAACTTTATACAATCACTAATTCTTGTTAACATACCTCCACCCCAAATCATTTATACATTTATACTAAAAGAGTGTTATTTTGGTAGGGATAAGCTTCCGTATAGAAGTAAAATTAAATTCGGCTAACTCATTTTTGTCTTCAAGTTCCCGCTTTTTTTTTTAAATTATTGCCACACAAGATTTTGTGTTTATTACACTCTCTATGATATGTTCTCAGAACTGTTTAACTGAAAAAACTGTCTGAGATCTTAAACATATTATAATTATTTAAAAATAAAATATGGTAACTGGTTGTATTATAGAAAGGCAAAAAAATCAGGGACGTGCTGAATAGTTACAGGTACAAAAGCAACCCTGCGTAAACAAATTAAGAGGTTTTTTTTCTGTTCCCTCAGGGCTCGTCCGCGGCCTTGCCGCCCCAATAGCACTGCAACCTTTGGTTGATTGTGCATACCCTTAGTCTTACTCCACCTATTTCAAAATCACTGTGCCTTGAACTAGTCTGCACGGCGATTGGTATGGTGAAGTTTTATATTGCTCTGTCTCCGGCCTAGACTGACCGTAGATCAGTTGTCTTTTGCGGTCCAGAGCTTTAAACTCGCACAAGATGTGCTGGGCTGATTCCTCCCTCTCGCCACAGAGTCTGTATGCGAGGTCCCTCTCGAACCGCCCCATTTTATGCAGGTGTTTCTTGACGGCCATGTGTCCCGTTAAGAGACCTGTTGTGTTTCTGAGCTGTCCTCTGCTAAGATTTAGCAGCTCCACAGTTCTCTTTGAACTGGGTCCGTCAATTATTGACTTCCCATGTCTGAGCCCTGGACAGTCCGCCCAGTACACCTTGTGTTGGTTTCTGACCCAGGAATTAATGGCTTCCCTGGCAGTGCTTTTTGACACGCCCACAGCCGGTTCTGGTCCCATAAATGATTCTGCTGACTGTCAGCTTCTTCATTGCCTTTGACGCCCAAGTGACCCGGCACCCAGATGAGGGTCACCTCATTCTGCCCAGCCAGGTCGCTCGTCTCGTCTCGGCACTCACTCACCAGCCAGAAATTTACCCGTGGGCTACTTAGTGCCTTAAGGGCTGCCTGGCTGTCTGTCGCTATGACGATCCGCTTGTTGGTGTATCCCCTCCCCTTGTTCTCCCGCACACAGTGCAGGATGGCGTACATCTCGGCGTCAAACATCTTTGCATGAGCTCCGAGGGAAATACTATGACTTACCTTCGGTCCTTCCGAGTAAACACCTGCCTACGTCCCGCGCTCCCCGCTGGATCCGTCCGTGAACCAGACGAGCGCGTCCCGTGGTATACCCGGCGTCTCCTCCCGCCCTGCCTCGCGGTCGGGTATTTCCACTGTAAAGTTGTTTTCTCTGCACATTCGCGGGCTAGCGAAGTCTGACCTCATTTCAAGCATGGTCTCCTTCACGATCTCCTGAATTTTGCAGTGGCCCCTAAAGCCTGGGTTGATCTTCAGTCTACCATTGCAGGCTAGTTTGTATAGTCCTAGCCTGGTCTCGCCCATAATAACTAAGTGTAGGAGGGGCAGATCCAGCAACACCTCCATGGCGGCTGTTGGGGTTGAAGACATGGCCCCTGTGATGCCTATGCAAGCCATCCTTTGGATCTTGCTTAGTTTTTGTTTGGCACTGGATTGTGTCACCTTAGGCCACCAGACCAGTGCCGCATATGTTAACGATGGTCTGACCACCCTTGTGTACAGCCAGTGGACCATACTAGGTCTTAGTCCCCACGTTTTTCCATATAGCCGCCTAGTGACCGCTAGGGTCCTGACTGCCTTACGCAGTATTTTTCCAATGTGACCATTCCAGCTTAGCTTAAAGTCCAATACGACCCCAAGATATTTTACCTCCCTGACCATTGGAATGCTCCTCCCGTATAGTGTGAGAGTTCTGTGGCTGTCGCTCTTCCTCCTCCTCGTAAACGGCAAAAATTGAGCGGTAACATATAACTAAATTTTGTATACACCTTGCTAATTTGTAACTAAAGCGTCCTCTATAACAACTATATTACTTTTATGATCAACTATTCTCAAGCATTTAAGAAAACTTTTAGTGTGTCCCCCTCGGCTACACTAAAAAAGAGAGGCTCTCGGAACGACTGCTTTCTGGGATATGGGTGAGTTAACTGATTGAACATTACGAGATAAAACTGAAAAAGCTGTGTGGAAATTTGAAGCTATAATTGTTTAGAAAGAGTGTCGTAGTAGGTAAATGTGCAAATGGCATTAAAGCCGCAGTAAGCGAATTTGACCACACAGGTAATATTGTAGTAATTGGTTTAATTATAGAAAATCAATAAAAAAAGTTCGGTGGTGTTATGGTAAAACATTTACAGGTAGGAATGTAACTCTCCACTTAGTGAATTTTTTTTCCAGAAAATTCACTTAAATCAAAACTCCCCAACAACTTCACTGGAAAAACACAACTTCACTGAAACGTGTGCCAGTACATTTAACTAAAGCTCTACTTTAGAATAAAACAAATGTACTACGCTGGTTAAAATGGTTACAGAATAGTCTAGTTAATAACATTGCAGAAGCAAATATCTTCCTGATTCTAATTGTCTTTTCATCATCTTTACTGGTCGATTAAACGAGATTTGTAGCAGTCATAAACAATCTCATCTATTGTGTACAGAACAATTTTAGAAACGTATCAGTTCAGAGTGCACAAACAGTTATCGCATGTGTAAGAAAACACTTTCGCTAATGAGAGCAAATTGGATCGTATGTCTATAATAACAGAGTCCACTAGAGGGCGTTCGGGTGGGGGAATTGACGATATACTGCCAGATCCTCGGATACAAATTAAACTAATCAAGTGGCCGTAACTGGGCAATGTCCGTAGCTGCTATATCAGGTTCAGCAGTAATTAAGGGGCCTGTTCATTATAACCGACGGTAATTTATTGAATAATAACACAGAAATCACCTACATAAATCTCCATTAGGCACTTGTGTTTTAATACGAAGACGTATAAAAAGTCACGGCGCCAACCGTATACCTATTACACTAAGTTAATTATTCTCCCACATGGTAACGTTAGTGTAATTGAAACATGCAAACCCCAGTAAAAAATAACAAAAATTTCGGTAAGTACACTTGGAGAACCCAAATCACCACAACACATTTTAAAAGACGTCAGTTCACTAACCAAGTTAGCGTCATCAGAGGATGAAAAAATCTAACTACTTTAAAAACTAACATCACCTTATATACCGGATCTTATGTAAAGAGACGGAACTGAGATGGGAAACTAGTCGCAGGCAATTCCGCAGTGTATTGTATTTATATGGCCGGACGAGGTCTTTGCACTGTCCCTACTAACTTATCTAAAAGGTGTCCATCTCTAATAGTTTTGGACGGGTTCAACGACAACTAAATTAACATAGTTTTCTTTGGCGGAAATATCTGTATTCTTATGTTATCTTTAGGACGTGTTGAAACGTGGGAATTTATTTAACAATCGATCAGGTGACTCGTAATCGGCGGTGGTGAAACGTTCATACATTTTTTGTTCCAACGATATTAGTAGAACTTTATTAAAACTTCGAGAACCGTTCTTGATGTCGTAAGAATAGAAACGCCAGAGTGTTGGTACAATGGAATTAAAAGTTCTTTGAACACAGTAATTTCTGGGCTAGACAGCTCCATAATGTTACCACTGCCTTTAGATGTGGCTGGTACAAAGCACAAAACAAAAACCATAACGCATGTAAACAAAAACAATCATACCCTAACACTTGTTGGGTTAAAAGGTTCTTGTCATTTTACAAGCAGAGCACATCATTTCAAAAGTATTTTTTGTTTTTGGAGTGGTAAGGAGAACTATAAACAGCCATTTGATAGATTACAACGTGGCCGTTACTGCAAAGTAACTGCACATAGTTGACTCATTGTGATTTTTAGTGAAAGTAACTTTAAAGTTCCGGATTTTGAGTATTCGCTACCAAACACAAGTTGCAACCACATTCAAGTTCCATACTTTAATAAATGCTACACCAAAGTGCTTCTTTTAAAAAACGCCATTTTTGTAGGTGGTTATCTTTTTTTTTAATTTCAACAACACACCACGAGGGCTTACAGCCTAAATACTATCGTACCGTGGGTGTTGACAAGGAGGAAAGAGGCAACTTGTTAATTCTGGACTTGAAGGTTTGGAGGTTCTGAGGAGAAGGAAAAACATGTGCCGGCAAGGAATTCAACAACTTGGAAATCCTCGGGAAAAAGGAGCGGGCATAACAAGATGTTCAATGTCTGGTGACCTGGACAGTAAAAGGGTGCATTCGCTCTGTTCCCCTGGTAGCTCTGTTGCGGGCAGCAGGTGGAGGAACTATGGAGGAAAGCTCCTCTGAGCAGTGACCGTGCAGATATCTATAAAAGAGAGAGAGGTCACCAACGGCACGTCGGTGGGCAAGGTATGGCAGCCTTTGGGTGATGGTATGGTCACCGATGAGACGTATAGCTCTCTTTTGAATGGAGTCCAGGATAGCGAGTGTAGAAGCGGCAGCTGCACACCAGATGTGGAAGCAGTATTCGAGGTTTGGCCTTATTTGTGAAGTATATAAAGTATAGAGATTAGCTGGTGAAACGTATTTGCGAGCCGGGAAGAGGAAACCTAATTTCTTAGCAGCCGCTTCTGCAATTGATGTGACATGTTGGTGCCAATTGAGATTTCGATCCACAGAAATGCCAACAATAGAAAAGGACTCATTACTTTGAATAACTTGCTTGTTCATTGTGATGGGTCTAGGGCTTGTGTATCTCTTATGAGAAAGAAAGCAAGACTGAGATTTGGTGGGGTTGAATTGTACCAGATTTCTACTTCCCCAGTCTAATATTTTTTGGAGATCCACGGAGACAGAACCCTCCATGAGTCTGCGAGCCTCATCTAATTGGGCTGAAGAGACAGGCTTAGAATATTGTATATTTGAGTGGAGGGTGCTGTCGTCCGCGTAACTGTGAACTGGGTTGGATGTGCTAGAGAGGAGGTCATTGATGTGGAGAAGAAACAAAGTAGGGTCTAAAGCTGAACCTTAAGGAACTCATGCATTAATTGGATACAGTTTAGAGGAATGGCCATCCACAACAACAGAAATGCTCCTGTTGGAGAGGAAACTTGCTGTCCAGGTACAAATTTTTGGTGGTAGGCCATATGCCGGAAGTTTATTTTAAGCAGCGCTGCGTGCCAGACCTGGTCGAATGCTTTGCATATGTCTAGAGCGACAATCTGGGATTCACCGTGTAGTTCCATAGACTTGTTCCAAGAATGGGTGACAAAGGAAAGGAGGTCGGCAGTCGATCTGCGCTGACGGAATCCATACTGCCTGTCATGAATTAGACTGTGTTTTTTAAGAAATTTTAGTAATTCGGTGTTTATATACTTTTCCATCACTTTAGAGACGACAGAAAGGAGAGAAATAGGCCTGTAGTGGCTAGGAAGTGCTTTGGATCCTTTCTTGGGGATGGGTTGTACTCGATCAGTTTTCCAGTTACTAGGGAATATGACTTTATTGTAATATATCTGAAACAGACGAGTCAGGACAGGAGCAAGTTCTGGTGCGCATTTTTTGAAGACAATTGCTGGGATCTCGTCAAGGCCACAGGCTTTCCTGGTATTAAGAGAAGAGAGCATCTTCCGTACTTTTTTAGTTTTGAAAATGATATCCGTCATTTTATGCGCGACATTGGGGACTGTCGGTGGTTAAACATTTGGAGGTGGGTTGAGAGTAGAATTGCCGGCGAACAACGAAGCAAAAAGTTTAGCCTTGCCCAGGGCGGTAGAAATAATTTCATCCCCTGAGAAAAGAGGTGGGAACGTGCTTTTGCAGAAATTGTTCCCAATAGAATCTTGATGTTGGCGCCCCCTGTACACCCCTCTCCCGGAGGGGTATTTTACCTCCAGAATGTTTTGCACAAAGAGGCGCCATCACCATTTTTGCTTATAAGAGAAACCGACTCATACACCAGAACCGGAAACGTCCGTTGTGACTTCACCGGCCCCTTGATGTATGGGGTGGTACCTCCTCGGGCGTGAAAAAATTCTTTACTATCACGTAAAGGAAAATTCCACTACCACTTACCATATTGCAAGTATACCACACCAGCCAACTATTAAAGAGCTGACCAGCTCCAGAACTTGCTTACGACGACATTATTACCGCCGCGTCAGGTTAAATATCTAAAAGTTAATTCATTGCTAGTTTTGCACTTATCGTAGCAAATTTTTACAAAATTGTTAGTTTTATGTATAGAAAAGTAAATTACAACACCAATTGTAGGACTTTGAGGGTGATGATGTGGAATGTCGTATATTACGTGATATATAATTTTCATTAAAATTTTTTTGAAGGAATTGAACAAATCATCATATTTTAACAGTAAGCTTACATCCGCTTAGATTTAAACACTTAAGACACTCAAATATAAGGCACCAGAAATCTAATTACTAATGTTGACTCCAAGCCTTGCGAGTGTCTATAGAATTGTAATAAAAGACAAAGATGATTTTAGAAAATAAGAGTTAGAAAGAGATATCATTCTGTGGAATAATTTCCAAGACAAAGAAAGCAAGCACAAGACAGAGAGGGTAGTAATAAGTCCTATAATAGTGGCTGTTACAATTTCCCCACGTCGTCGCAGCGTGAAGGCTACGTTGCTGGAACGTAGCCGGATACGTTTCCGATACGTCGCCGTAACGTTGCCATCATTCCCTATTCTGGTGTATGTTTCGCTATAAGAACCATGCTACAACGGAGCACCGACTGGCGACAAAACACCTAGAATTTATGATGATAGTCGATACCACGTTACAACGACCAACTGTGCTAGTTGGGATATGCAAGAACACTTTATCAAAGAATAAAGAGAAACAACAGGGAAATGGGCTGCGCGCAACTTAAAAGATAAGAAGAAACTGGAAAGAGTTGAAAAACAAATCAATAAGGTGGATTTCAACAAAAAATATTTCACTGAAAACATAAAAACTGATAATTTTTTTGAGCTGTCACACACACACACACACACACATATATATATATATATATATATATATATATATATATATATATATATATATATATATATATATATATATATATATATATATATATATATATATGCACTGTGTCTATAAAGTAACGCATAAATTTAATTTAATTTTATATAATTTATGCGTTACTTTATAGACACAGTGCATGTATATATATATATATATATATATATATATATATATATATATATATATATATATATACAGGGTCGCTGATAAGTCTGGAAACGGTCGATTATCCGGGAAAATATACAAGGTGTCGAAAAAAGTTTTATACAAAAGTTTTTGGGTTCTTCAATGTCTACTAGGCGGTGATAATTTTATTTATACAGGGTTGGTCATACAGGCGTGGCACACCAATATTTTTTTTTTTAATGGAACACCCTATATATTATTCGATATTTCAATCCTTCTCTTAATTTTGAGCAACATTTATGAGAAGCATAATGTACCTAAACTCAATCGTTTCCGGGTAAAAAAATAAATAAAAATAAACGCTACTGTTTTTAAAATCTATTGGATGAAGAACAAAAATAAATGAAAAGTAGAATATCTCTTGAAAACAATCTGTGAGTGTGAAAAGAACCGGTTGCGATGTTTTTAACATTGTTTGGAATCCCAAGATAAGATAAGATGCCCATAAGAAACGCAGTATTATTCTTTTGTTTTAAAATGTTTCCAGGACAACGAATGTCAAACATTCATTCAGTGTCAACAGTTTTGAAACATTAGTAATTTAGTGTCAACAGTTTTTGTGCAAAATGGCAAGTTTAAGTGAAAGCGAACGTATCGAAATTTTAATGATGATAGGGTACGGTGATAGAACACGAAGTTTTGCTCAAGTGGTGATTATGTTCAATGAGTTGCATCCTGAGCGGGAATCGATCTCCAAATCCACAGTTTCGAAAACTTTGCATCGTTTTCACGAAACTGGCGGTATCAAGGATAAACCTAGAACTGGAAGGCCAGTAACCGTTACAAATGAAGAAAATTCTTTGAATGTAATATTGGATGTGGATGCGGATTTTCCCGAAAACTTCGGCACAGCAATTGGCTTTAAATCACAATATGAGTCGATATTCAATTCAAAAGATTACGAAGCGGGAAAAGTTCCGTCCATATAAAATTCATTTATTGCAAGAACTGAGTGAAGACGATTTTGATCGCAGAATCGAGTTCTGTGAACTTATTATGGAGAAGTTACGCCAAAATTTTAACTTTGCCAACCACATTTTGTTTTCCAACGAATCTACATTTTGTTTGAATGGACAAGTCAACCGACACAACTGTAGGTACTGGTCAGACTAAAACCCACATTGGATGGAACAAATTCACACCCAAAGACCGCAAAAAGTAAATGTTTGGTGTGCTATTATTGGTGGACATATCATAGGACCTTATTTTATACACGGTAATTTGAACTCTGCTCGATATTTGACACTTTTGCAAGAATCAATTGTTCCAGACGTTAGTCGATTATTTCCGAACAATAACGACCCAAATCTACCAGCGGAAGAAATATGGTTTCAGCAGGATGGGGCACCCCCTCATTTTGGAATTGAGGTACGGGAATATCTGAATCAAACCTTTCCTGGCAGATGGATAGGGCGCAGGGGAACTATTGAATGGCCAGCTAGGTCTCCCGACATGACGCCGCTTGACTTTTTTTTGTGGGGTCATGTAAAAAATTTAATTTACCAAAATAGACCGCAGAATATTGAAGAGTTGCAAGCAAGGATTGTGCATGAAATTAATAACATTCCTCAAAACGCTCTTGTAAATGCAGTGCAATGTTTTGTTAAGCGAATTCATTATTGTCAGGAGGTCAATGGAGAACACTTTGAACATCTTATAAAATAGGATTTCAAACAATGTTAAAAACATCGCAACCGGTTCTTTTCACACTCACAGATTGTTTTCAAGAGATATTCTACTTTTCATTTATTTTTGTTCTTCATCCAATAGATTTTAAAAACAATAGCGTTTATTTTTATTTATTTTTTTACCCGGAAACGATTGAGTTTATGTACATCATGCTTCTGATAAATGTTGCTCAAAATTAAGAGAAGGATTGAAATATCGAATAATATATAGGGTGTTCCATTAAAAAAAAATAATATTGGTGTGCCACGCCTGTATGACCAACCCTGTATAAATGAAATTATCACCTCCTAGTAGACATTGAAGAACCCAAAAACTTTTGTATAAAACTTTTTTCGACACCTTGTATATTTTCCCGGATAATCGACCGTTTCCAGACTTATCAGCGACCCTGTATATAAGTAACGCATAAATTATATAAAATTAAAGGTGATCATTCTTAACGAAAATTCAGGTCGATTTTCATTGTCAAAAACTAACTTTTTGATATAAAGATCTCAGCCCTATCGTCATACCTCCTCAAAGGGTACCCATCCCCTCGAAATTTTGAAATTGGATGGTGGGGAGTGTGATATATCTGTTTAAGGCTATTCCAATTCTCTATTCAGCAACACCAATCCTTTTGTAAAAATAAGATAAAGTGAGTAATAAAATTTTTATTATAAGTAACACCTAACACAAGTAAAGCCTATAAAGGATTACATGCTTATAATACTGATATGATACTTATGATATGATACTTCAATATCTCAAAGTCTGTAACCAATGTTCAAAATGTTAGGCTTCTTGTTGGAAAAGAACTCTAGAGATTTTGTGGTATACCATGTATTATCTGTAACAATCGACTGATAATAAGAATTATCTAATGTGTTACATGTGTCATCAAAACTAATCAAGCACAAGTTTGATAATTTTTGCGATAAAATCTACAGATAATAGTTGCAAATTTACGTTTTGGTTGTCGTGCAAAGTGAATGCGTATAATTTTCAACTTTTGCTTTTTCAAATTAATTATTAAATTGTTGATAAAATGCGTTGATCAATAGCTCAAAGAATTGAAGTTCTAATGATGATTGGTTAGGGTGACAGGATCCGTACTCAGGCAGATGTGTGTATTCTGTTTAGTACTAAGTATCCGGATACGTATATGAATAAATCAACAGTGAGGCGAATAGATAAGTAATTTCGAAAAACTTCTAGCGTGGACGATTTGCCAACAACAGGTCGCCGCTCTATAAGTGAAGCAGTGGAAGAGAATCCCCACAGTGGTGTTCAGCAAATTGGTCGAGACAATGGAATTCGGTTTCAGACGGCACGTAAAGTATTCAAACTTGAAAAGCTTCATCGTTATAAAGCACAGCCTTTGCGGGAGTCATTCGGTGACGGTCCAGACCGAAGGATGCAGTTTTGTACAACATTAATGAATACATGTAGTGATAACTCTTCGCAAGTACCGAATAATCAGTTTTCCGACGAATATACTTTTACACTACATGGAGAGGGTAACCGTCAAAACTGCAGATATTGGGCCAGGGAAAATCTAAGTTGGATACGACAGACTCAAACACAATATCCACAAAAAGTTAATGTTTGAACGGGAATTGTTAGGAGTAGGATTATTGGACTCTGTTTTTTTGATATAAATAAATGAACCACGGTATCTACGATTTTTACAGCAATATCTTATTCAGACGTAATTGACCTTATTTCCTGATGAACGCGACGCTGGTATGGTAAATCTTAATTTGTCGTATCAACCTGATTGCCCCGCGCATTATGATGCTAATGTTCGACAGTATCTCGATTAGTGCTACACTAAATAGGCTGTTCCATTAAAAAAAAAAAACTTGTATTGCCAACGACTTATGAGCCAGCCTGTGATTGCCAACATAATTTTATAACATGCAGCTCAAAACACCCTATAAATAACATTTATAATATTTTCCTGGATCTTGCATAATAACCGATATATTGAGTTTTACAGTAAAAACGCACCACCCAGTATACATTTAAACATGTACAAACTGAAATTGATCCCGGAAGTCCCTAGCCTTATTACTTTATAGATGTATTTTCGCTGCAATTAGTATGCCGTACTGACGAGCTCTAATTAGAACGAAACCGGTATATGGTTCTAATTGTGGTGAGAATGCATCTAGCCTTACATACTCTATAACTGAAACTACTGCCAGATCATCAGAAAAGGGATCTATTTGAAATGGATTTTCCGAAAATATTTTAGTAAAATGAAGGACAATGATGGTTGAAGCTCCAACTTAAGGCTTTGTAAAACACATTTATTATGACATTTTCTTCACGTAAGCCGTATTTATTTCAGGTTCTCAGTCTCAGAATTGCAAATTTTGACGTTTCAAATCGCGACTTAACTTTAGCGTTAAGACAATTAACTTTTTTAAACAATTTATTATTACTTAAACACAATGATTACTTAATACAATAATGAGACAAAAAATATATATATATAAGTGATATTAAAATACTTGACACGCCATGTGCCAGACTAACTAGGAAACAAGCAATGAACACTCCTATCTCGGTGCTTATCCTATTTATAGGCTTCCCCTCCAGGCGTGGCACTATTGTCTCTGGAGGTGACCTGGATCTGCTAATGCTGAATGTCACCGGAGATATTCCGTTCACACTTGCTGGTTTTACGCATGCATTCCTACAGGCGCCACTTCACTATTATGATGACACTGCGGTTTCTAAGGAGGCCAGGATACATTGTTGCACAATAGCCTATTGTTGTGGCTCTATTTATCTCCTCCCCCCTTTGAAGAACGAAGCTACGGTTCGTTCCGGATTTTCAAGGGAAATCCGGCTTCGGTGGTTCCTGGGTTGATCTTCAATTCTCCCTTGTCGGTTCTTGGGTTGATCTTCGTAGTTCTTCTAGTGGTTCTTCTTCTTATGACTCCCCATCTGACGGCTATCATTATGATGGCGGTTAAAATAGCCACGTACAATAATATGGTCCATATACTCAGGTGATGTAATGGTAGTTCCATTCGGCCTGGTATATTTTTCTTAATGTTTTGGAGTTGGTGTTGGATCTGCTCGATGTTATGCAGCTGTACGTTGTCTAATTTGAGTTCGGGTACCTTTTCGTAATTTGTTTCTTCCTTCGTAGTGGTGGTTTCTAATTTGGGGAGATTGAATAGTTGTTGTGTTTCCGCTGTAGTGGGGCCGGTTTTATAAATTTTGTTTCCTACTTTCAATTGGCAGTTTGGTTGGAGGTTGACCAATTTGGTACCCTTGATGATATTGGTCCACTCTTGTTCCTGGCAAGTTATTCTGGCGTTTGTCTCCTGGCGCTAAGATGATGTATTGACTGGTTCCATATCTCGAAACTGTGGTTTGTTTAATTTTGACTAATTCTTGGTTACAATTATCGATAGGCTTTTGAAATTTTATTAGTTTTATTTCACATGGGTTCTGATCATTCATGGCTGTTGGATTGTCGTCTTGGCAGAAATATAATTTGTTCTTTAAATTTTGACATTCTTCATTTCGAAAGGCATATTGTTTACTGCTTAGGATCAAGTATTTGGTTCTAGGGATTATCATGGTAAAGGTGTGTGGATTTTTTGGGACAGGTAATGTGTATAACTGATAGTAATCATATTCTGATTCTTCAACTAGAGGTATTTCTATTTGAAATATAATTTGGAATTTATTTTGTACTGCTTTTATTTTGAATATTTTTTCATACAGATTCAGATCAGTGGTTGTTATTAGTTTGGCATTTGTTACGTATTTTTGTATTCTATTGATTTCTTTTATTATAAATTTTGGTTTTAATATGGATGTGTGAAAAATTCCTAATTTTGAAAAAGTGATTGCATTCTCAGTTGTGAGTGCTAATTCTTGAATATTATTCAATAAATGTCCCAGCTGGGTCAGCAGCTCTAGGATTTTGATGCGATGATAGTGCGTTAGTTGTTCGCTCCTAAGGCTATCAACTGTGTTACCTAACTCGTTTATTCTATTTATTATCGTGCCCTGATTGTGACTCAACCCTACGATCGTTTTATTGAACTCTCCAATTGCTTCTAGCATTACCGAATTTTGCGATTTGAAAAGATCATGAATTTTGTTTTGGTCTGTACTTAATATTTCTATTGCCTGATATATACGTTCGCCATCTTGTGAATCGAGATTGCCAGTTATTGATTTAAATATCGATCCTAGCCCATTAATTATGCCCCGTCTCTGTCTCTCATTGATGTTATCTCTCCCTAAGAATATCCTATAAAATGTATCATCTATATTATCTATAGTAAAATTTAATGTTAGTATAAAATTATGGTATTCGTCGTGGTAATCTTTTGTCATAGATGTAACTGTGTTTATGTAATGTCTTTTTATTTGGTTATAGTCTTCGTGTAGTTGTGTCAGGTCATGTATATGTATCAAGTTCCAGCTGTTAGTTTCTGTGTATGCTGTACCTAATTTCTTTGGCAGCATACCTGGATTGTCCGTCAAGTCTTGTATTTGGGCTGTTATTCCTGCGGCAAGGAACCTGCAAGACGTAAATTTCTTAGATGTGCTATTGTCTGTTCGTCATTTTTATGGTTTATTAGAATAGCTTTGTTATGTTCTAATAAGGATATTATTGAATAGGGTCCTGAAAAGGGGTTTTTATGTTTTTTATGAAATCCCGGTGGTATCTGTTTGTATACCACGTCGCCTTCCTTGAACGGCTGGTTCGTGTTTTTATTAGTTCGTTGTAAGGTTTTTTGTTTTGACGTTTCTATGCGACTTCTAACCATTTCGTAGATGATTTTCGTAATTTCTTTGTGTTGTACGTTATACTCTTGCGTAATTATTACTTCCGGGTCGTAGTTAAACATTTCCGGTATATAGCCGAATATTAAGTCGAATGGTGGTTTTAGTGTTTGTGAGTGTATCGTGGAATTATAGGCGAATATACAGTAGGGTATTAATTCTATGGGTTTCATATTTTTGAATTTCTCCTTAAATAATCGATAATGTTCAATGATGGTGCTGTGAAATCGTTCTATGGGTCCGTTTGATTCGGGGTTTTGGGGTGTTGTGGTGTGAAATTCTATTTGGTATGTCTCTAGTAGTTCTTTTACTACTAAATTCGAGAACTCCGTTCCTGGGTCCGCAATTAGGGTTTTACACGCTCCGTACTGTGAAAAGTATTTAATTAAGTTTTTTGCAATTTCTGTAGCGTTTTTGCTTTTGATGGGAAATGCTTGGCCGAATTTACTGAATGGATCCAATATGGTTAAAAATATTGCTCGTTCAATTTGGAACGTATCTACGTGGAGTGTTTCTAAAGGTTTGGATGCTGTTGGAGTGTGTTCTAATGCTATCTGTACCGGGTTCCTGTTATATTTGCACGTTTTACACAGCTCACACGTTTTTACATATTCTTCTATGTGTTTCTTTAAATTGGGGTAATAGTATTTTCTCTTTATTCTTAAGTAAGTCTCCTCAGCCCCGCGATGGTTGGACTTACCCTGATGATATTTGACTATCATATCCGTTAGCTCGTCTTCCTGGATTTCTTCCCTCATTTCTAAACATCTATAAAATTTTGGTGACTCTACATTATTAAAGTTTTTGTTGATTGCCGAACTGACTAGTTCGTAATCTTGTTCATTTACGAAAAGGCAATAATATTTTCTTTGTGGTAAACAGTATTCCTTTATAAATTTTTCTATTTGATTTGAAGTTTGCATAAATAAAGTTTCGTTTGTCTTTCCTTACTGAGAATATTTCTGGTTTGTCTGTGTTTTTAAAAACTATTTGATTTGTTTTACTGTTAATAATTTCTTCCTCTAATATTGGTATACCGGGTGCTGAGTAAGAATCCGCATTTGAATTAGCTGTTTCGTCCTCGTTTATTTCTATTACACCTTCGTCGTCCTCTATTTCTATTATTTCTTCTTCCTCGTCGACATTATTGGCCATTGATTGGTTGTCTATATCTATGGGGTGGATCTCTACTCGAGAAAGGGCGTCCGCTGCGCCATTCAGCTTTCCTTTCTTGTATTCAATTTTGAATTCGTATTCTTCTAATTTTAATCTCCAACGGAGTAATTTTGAATTTGGTTGTTTTAACGAAAATAGCCATTTTAATGGTTTATGGTCCGTATATATGGTGAATTTGCGTCCGTATAAGTATGGACGGAAATAATTAGTTGCCCACACGATGGCTAGCAATTCCTTCTCTATGGTGCTATACCTAGATTCGGTTTCGTTTAAGGTACGACTGGCATAGGCTATCGGGTGGTCTGAATTGGGTTCCCCTTGGCTTAATATGCCCGCTATCGCCACGTTTGAAGCGTCGGTTGTGAGTATAAGGTCCTTAGAGAAATCGGGTGGTATAAGCACGGGTGAATTCATTAAGATGTCTTTACATGAGTTAAAGGCACCAATGTATTCCTCGTTATTAACGTCTATTTTAGAATTCTTTTTTAAACACTTGGTTAGTGGTTTCGTGACGTGTGCGAAATTTTCAATAAATTTTCTGTAATATCCGACTAGTCCTAAAAATGATTTAATTTCTTTTTGGGTTTTTGGTATCGGGAATTTCCTTATTGCGTCTAGTTTCCTCGGATTCGGACGGATCCCGTCTGGGCTCACGACGTGTCCCAGAAACTCGGCTTCCTTCTTTAGGAAATCACTTTTGTCTAGCTGGATCTTTAAGTTGCTTTGTCTGAAACGTTCGAATACCAGTTTTAGTTTCTCTATGTGTTCTTGTAATGACGTGGAGAAAACTATGACGTCATCCATGTATACAAGGCATGTTTGGCCAATTAGACCCTCTAACACGTTCTGCATGAGCCTGGAAAAGGTCGCTGGAGCCCCTGATAACCCAAACGGCATCCTAGTGTACTCCCAGTGTCCCGTATCGGTGGTAAACGCCGTTTTTTCTATGTCCCGGGGGTCCATTTCAATTTGGTGATATCCAGAAATCAAATCGATTGTCGAGAAATATTGAGCTCGTCCAATTTTGTCCAGTATTTCATCTATTTTGGGAATTGGGTGTCTGTCCGGTATTGTTTTCTCGTTTAGTTTCCTATAGTCCACTACAATCCTCCATTTTTGTTTATTTGACTTGTCTAGTTTTTTTGATATGACCCAAATGGTTGAACTGTATGGGCTGTGACTTTTCCTGATTATTTTTTGCCTTAGCATGTCATTTATTTGTCGATCTACTTCCGGTTTATGTATGTATGGATATCTATATAATTTAGAATGGACTGGTATGTCGTCAATGGTCCTTATTCTATGTTTTATAGCATTTGTGTGCGTCAATGGTTCGTCCTTGTTTAAAAATATGTCCTTATATTCTGATAACAAATTAAATAACAACTGTTTTTCCTCATCGTTTAAATAATCTACGTCTATTTGTTCCATTATAATGTTTTCGCAGTTAATCTGTTTTTGCTCGCTCCCTGTATGTTGAGTATTCGTATTATATGGTTGAATTGTCGATATAACAGTATCTTGTGTTATAGTGGGCGTCCTTGAGCTGCGCTTACGTTCATCTGTAACGTGATACTTATATTGGTTACGTAGTCGGCTAGTCTGTAGGTTCCGCGGTGTTTCATTATCTTCGTCCTTGTGCGCTAACATGTAATTTACGAGTTCAAGTTCTCCATTACAATTGAAGTACTCCTTTGTTATGATATTGTTTACAGTGGCTGTAGTATCTGGGTCTTGTGAACCATCTGCTTTGGCTTTTATTCTTGCCGGTTGATTGACATTGTTTAATTGAGGGTATTGAATTTTAATGATTTGCTTACCTAGATGCATGACTTCGTTTTTAAAATCTATTCTGGCTTCATTGTCCCTTAGGAATTGGATTCCAATGAGACCTGAATATAAAGGGTTAAATTCGAAAAGGCAGAATTCTTGTGCCTTGTTCGAAATTGATTTAAGGGTGATATTTATGCGTTCTGAGTGAGTCGAAGTTCCGTGCGGGGTCCGAATCATGAAGGGTTGTGTCCTTATTTTGTTTGCGAAATCTTGATGGGCTATTGTTGGGTTTAATAGATTTTTCGACGATCCGCTGTCTATCAATAATTTTCCTCTAATTTCTTTAATTTCTATATATGGTAACCTATTTAAATCATTAATATTAAGTACATCGACTACGTGTCGTGTTGGGAGGTGCTCGCGATGGGAAAATTTCCGTGTTGGTTATCGTATTCGTCAGCAGGTGAATTTCCCTGGCTTGCCTCATAATTTGCGTAATTTGTATCGTTTGTTTCGTAGTCTATGCTATTTGATTCGTAACCTTCGTTGGTTACGTTGTAATCGCTAAACTCTGTATTATGTAATGGGGCTGCTCGTCTTTGTGACAACCTCGTATTCGAGCTGTCTACTTCCATTGGTTCGTGATAGTTCCTATTGTTAATTATAGGGTTTTGTCCCTGTGGGTTATTAAAATTCTGTCGTCTAAAATTGTTTGAAAAATTAGTTCTATTCATAAATTGCGGATTTTGTCTATTTTGAAAACTCGTTTGATTATATTGCGGTCTATTTTGTTGCTGAGATGGTCTAAAATTAGGTTGAAAGTTCGTTGGGTTATGTTGTTGGTTATTGTGTTGTTGAAAAGGTCTGAAATTAGGTTGAAATGGTCGTTGAAACTGCACATTGTTAAACGGTGCGTTATTTTGTCTTGGAAAGAATTTTTGTCCGTCTGACCTATTCTGATTAAAATTTTTTTGTACTGTTTTGTCCCTATAATCGAAATTTTCTTCTGCGAATACAAACTTTAGGGCGTCTTCTATGCTTCCTGGTGACCTACTTCTAAGAGCTAGACCTAACGGGTTCCTAATTCCGCCTAAAAATGCTTTTAATGTTTGTTCCTGGTAAATGTTCATTTTTATTACTTTAACGCCTTCGTTCTGTTCGTTAGCTATTAGATTAGATATGAGTAATTGTTCGATATGCCTGCATCTGTTAGCGAATGCAAGGGCATCTTCCGCATTCCTTTGTTTCAAGGTGAATAGTTCTGCAAGTAGGCTACTAGAATCGCGCTGATCGCAAAAATTGTCCACAATAGCGCTTCTCAAGTCGGTCCATGTGTTTATTATCTTAGTGTTAATTATAAGCCTCGCTGTTCCCGTTAGTTTTGTTTGAATGTAATTTAATAAGAAATGATTCATATATAAATTCTCGTTTGGCATATAAAATTGGTTCATTACGAGGTCGCATGACTTTAAAAAATTACCTACATTAGCTGGTTGCCCGTCAAATTCGGGAATAGCTTTTAAGAAAAATTCTTTGAACTGGTCAGTCATGTTGCTACTACTATTACTACAATTTGAATTAGTTACTGTTGCGATATTATCGCTTATACTTATCGATCTCAATCTGTACTCAATATTCCCTAAGCTTTGTGACTCGTCTTCTGAGTCTGACATATAATTATATCAATACACACACATACAATTGAAAAATATGGTAGGAAAATGTGAAATTGGATAGCAGTAAACAACTTACAATACTATGATGGTTTCTGCTCCCATTTGGCTGCTTGGCTATGACTTCTGCGTAACTTGGTTCTAATTGGTTATTGGGCGTCGATACGCTTAGAAATCGATATTCTTTCGGTTTCTTAACCAATACTAACGACTGCGCCACTTAACTTTAGCGTTAAGACAATTAACTTTTTTAAACAATTTATTATTACTTAAACACAATGATTACTTAATACAATAATGAGACAAAAAATATATATAAGTGATATTAAAATACTTGACACGCCATGTGCCAGACTAACTAGGAAACAAGCAATGAACACTCCTATCTCGGTGCTTATCCTATTTATAGGCTTCCCCTCCAGGCGTGGCACTATTGTCTCTGGAGGTGACCTGGATCTGCTAATGCTGAATGTCACCGGAGATATTCCGTTCACACTTGCTGGTTTTACGCCTGCATTCCTACAGGCGCCACTTCACTATTATGATGACACTGCGGTTTCTAAGGAGGCCAGGATACATTGTTGCACAATAGCCTGTTGTTGTGGCTCTATTTATCTCGCGACTTTGACATTTTAAAAAGAAAAACTTCAAAATTTTCGAAGTAATCTTTCTGTTATTTATTGACCTTTTTACGTCAAGAAATCTAATCTTTGTCTGTAATATACAATAAATCTTGTTATTCAAATAAAATATTTTGATTTTGTGCATTTCTCTGGTCATCAGTGGCACCCAATTTTTTAATGTCCATATTTTCTTTCCTTTCAACTTAGAGACCTGAATTTTGGATGTAGGGTGCGCTTAATGGTTTAAACCCAAGTACTAAATTTGGTTGCTAGAGCTTTATTATTTTCGGAGGTACAACAATTTTTCGGACGGAAACCCAAAATTTCCAGGAAAAACTAATCTGATTTTCCTGGCTAATGAACTTATCCAAACCACTTACAAAAGGAAGGCACCTACCAAATTTTATCAAAATCGGTCTATTATTTTTTGAGTTATTAAATTTTTTTCAATAAAATTTACTAAAATGAAACTATGTACCAAAACTTAGACATCTAAGTTAAAAGAAAAAAGTCATAGGCAAAAAAAATCGGGTATCATTGGTGATTAGAAAAAATCCTGGACGCAGCAAGTGCGTTATGGTAGTGAATTTTCATAGAAATGATCTGGCACTAAATATTTTATTATAACTTTTTTTCCTTGCAAAATAGAAATGTAGATTTTGGTGTATAGTTTACCTTTTATATCGTAAACTTACCTACCAAATTTGGTTATCATAGCTTTTTTAGTTTTTGAGTTATCGGTGTGAGATATATATATATATATATATATATATATATATATATATATATATATATATATATATATATAATCATATAAAAATTGAAACTGACCCCGGATATGGGTTCTAGGGGTCCTAGTTCGCGCTCATTTGGAAAATTTTTTTCAAAATTGAAAAGTCGAGATCTCCCCATCAGTGAATTTATTTTCTACGAAACTTCGGTAAAAAAAACCTGCAGCAAGTGCATTATGGTAGTGAATTTTCATAGAAATGATCTGGCACTAAATATTTTATTATAACTTTTTTTTCTTGTAAGATAAAAATCTAAGTTTTGGTGTATAGTTTACCTTTTATATCGTTAATCTACCTACCAAATTTGGTTAACATAGACTTTTAATTTTTTGAGATAAAAATTGTTTTCGAATGTAAACTCAAAAATTTCCCGGAAAACCTCGTTCGATTGTCCTGAATAACGAACTTATGCAAGCCACTTATAAAGGGAAGGTACGTGCCAAATTTTACTAAAATCGGCCCATTGTTTTTTGAGTTATCGGTGTGATATATATATATATATATATATATATATATATATATATATATATATATATATATATATATATATATATATATATATATATATATATATATATATATATATATATAAACATATAAAAACTGAAACTGACCCCGGATATGGGTTCTAGGTGTCCTAGTTCGCGATAATTTGCAAAAAAAAATTTCAAAATTGAAAAGTCGGGATCTCCCCGTTAGTGAATTTTTTCTACGAAAATTCACTAAAACGCACCAGACCAAAATATTTTTGGTAGTTAACAAAATCTATGACATATTACAATCAAAGATTAAGTTCTTTTGGCGCAAGAACGCCAGAAGTACCAGATACATTACTTTGAATAGAAACTGAAAGTGACCTCGAATAACCCATTTTCGAGGTCACTTTCAGTTTCTATTCAAAGAAATGTATCTGGTACTTGTGGGTTCTAGTTCACGCTCATTTGAAAAAAGTTTTTTGAAACTGAAAACTCGCGACCTATTCATTAGTGATTTTTCTAGGAAAATTGAGTAAAATGGACGAGATAGATCATTAGGTAGACTTCTGGAAATGATAGTAAAATCGATGAAGTACAGAAGCTACAAGTAAATAAAAAGAGCTTCTGAAGATAGACGGGGCGACATTGCCTTTGGAGTATGATAATGGTGATGCTGTGTGCATCGCTTGAACATACACTTGTAGCAATGTTACTAATTTAAAACCGTAAATCGCTGGTTGAAACAAAATATTACTGATTTCTTTTCTTAGTTTGAAAAACAAGTCTGATAGAATATGCTCACCATAATTTGAGCCACGTGGCATATAAGGCGCATGTACATTTTTTTTCCTGTGACGTTTCTTTATATACAATGTAACAACCAATGGAGAAAGCCTACCAATTATCACTATTATTTATTTACTGGTACATTGAATATCAATCAGATTAGTTATATAAGCTGATACGGCGGCGACATATAAAAGACAACACGGAGAGTTTAGCAAAACAGAAAAATATTCGCTTTCAAAAATGGAACCATCATCACCTGTAACAATTCTCCTGGTGACTTGCTGCTTGCAACGCATTCTTCTTGTTTAAGAACACTCACTGGGGTCACAAACACAGGTCAAGAACACAAACACTTTGAGATAAAACTACAAAATCAAAGGACACTACTAACAGAAACTTACACTAAAACTTCTTAGGTTTCTTCTTATCACTAGCACTAAACAAAACGGTTAATTGGGATTAGAATACGTAACTAATTTAACGGAAATATTCATATCACTGGACAAAACAGCTACCGTCATATCGCGCCAAGTCAATAAATTGAACTGAGATATAGCTTATCAGAATTGTTGTTATATCTTGCTAAATGTTAATTAGTTAGTTCTGTATAAGTTGACTAAGAGGATGCTTTGAACGGGTACGCTCTTATCACATATACTGTTCATTAATCTGGTATTGGATTATTTTAAGTAAGGTAATTAAATTTAAGACAAAGCGAAATTCATACTAAATGATATATTAAAGTATTCCGGATTGATGTGAAAGTTTTAGAAAAATGTTGTCAAACTAAGGCACGACAAAATAGAAAATTACTGAAAATACCACATTTTTCACGTTCACATTTTTTTTTTATTTTTTAACATCCAGTTAAACAATAATACATTCTCTCACCACTTGAAATCAGCGTTCATTAATTCGTCACAACTGTACATTTGAAAAACAACCGACACTGACAACTTGGACAACGCATTATTTGAGTGGTTCAAATATCAGAGGCACGCAAACATTGCTATAAGTGGGCTATTTCTTCTGGAGAAAGCTGTTTCTGTTGGTAGAGAAATATGATTTGGACATAGTTTCCAGTGTTCTATAAGTTGGATTTCTCGTTTTAAATAAAGAAATTCAATTAATGCAGAAAAAGTTTCTGTGAAAGCCAATCTGTAAATAAGGAAGCCACATCACATTAAATACAAATATCCGAGGAATATCAGGCATGTGATGTCTTCGATGTAGACCAGACAGGAATTTTGTACAAAATGTTGCCGGACAAAACTCTAAAATTTAAAAGCGAAAAATGTGTTGGTGGCAAGTGATCCAAAGAGCGAATGCGATATAGAACTGGAAAGAAACAATAGAAAAATTTTGCTTGTGGTGGATAATTGGCACATCTACAATTGACGAGTTTGAGGAACATCAAATTAGTTTTTCTGCCACCTACTACCACATCTGTACTGCAGCCTTTTGTTCAGAGAATTATCAACTCTCTGAAATGTACTTACAGGAGACAACTCGTCACAAAAATACTTGACAACATGGAAGAGAATCAGTGTCAATTTTCGGTAAATGTCCTCGAAGATATTCATCTCCTTGATCGTGCATGGAAAAATGTCTCAGAAAAAACCGTGCGACATTGTTTCAGGCATGCTGGTTTTCACTTTGGGCATAGAAATGAAAACGTTGATTTAAGCGCTTTGAAAGATGTTATTACTGACGAAGATATCGCCGACGAAGAGGATGACATTCCTCTGAGCGAATGTGCTAGGGTTGTGGAATTGGCACAAGTGTCAGATGCGGTGAATCACCGGAACATATATAATTATGTGGAAACTTCAGGTATTTCAACAGATTCTGAGATAATTGAAGCTGCAAATTTGAACACTGCCCAAGAAGATTCCGATTCGGACAAATAATCTAAACGCCCCGAATGCACCGATGTTTCACTGCAAGATGCCATAGATTCCATCGAGAAGCTTAGAATATTATACAGAGAGACTCAAACTAAGCGAATGAGCTAAGTTTATTAACTTCCATAGAACACTTTTTGGAAAAGAAGGAAAAAAGAAAAACCGACAGTATAAATGAAAATCACACACTACTTTTTATGTGTATAAAGTTAGATAGATAATTAGATAAACAGTTAGATACATAACGTATAACGTACAGTATACAGTATGTCCCAAACTGGATGGGAATGTATTGCTATCTTCGTTATTATTAGAGATAGGGAGACGGTTAAATTAGCAATGTTTTTTAGAATTTCATGCTCGTTCCAAATATGACTTGCATTTTGCCCTGCCTCTTTTCGTTTTCGAGTTATTTTGAAAAAAATAAAATTTGTCGATTATTTTTCTTCAATATCTAAGTAGGCGTTCATCTGACATGCACATTATCAGGACACTTTTTACTGAATAAGCTTTTTGTGCTACTCTCAACTTTGGATTGTCATCTGTTTTTGAGCTACATGTATCAACGTTTGTTTTTATTATGGCAGCCATATTAGATTTTTTTCTCATATGCTGGCCTGTGAAAAGAGCTTTCCAATGATGTACAACATGCTTGAGAGATCTTGTAATTGCACTGGCAATTTTGAGAAAACCGTTTTGAGGATAGTAGGCTATGAAATCCAATACCAGAAAACAAACGCCCAAAATAAAGTGTTAAAAAAGCAGTAGGCCATGGAGTCTAACAATACACTTAGTATACTTTCAACATAATTTTCCGTAATGATTCACGATAAAAAATAGAAACTTTGAGCACACCAATGAATCGGCCCATTATTACAAATGATATTTTACATTACAACATTGTCCTAAAAAATTGTTATAATTCAATTAAATAGGTAAACCTAGTAAACAACTAAATTTACTAACAGAACAGAATAAAAAGCAGATTAATGATTTACGAAGACGTCTTTGAAAATTTGTTGATTTTTAAACGTAAGTCAACTGAAAAACAACACAAGAAAGGATTCTATGGATATAACACTATCGCGACAATTAAGAATACTGTCATTCTTAATTATCTGAACAATTTGGGGTGTATTTAACACGTTGCTTAAAATTTTGTACCAAATAGTTTGTTTCCTATTTATTTTAAATATGATTTAACAATATGTTCAGTAATAAAGAATATTTTGACATGTTGGAATGTTATATACGTTCTAACCGAAATACTGAGGCACCTGGAAATTCATATCAAAACAACTACCCAGAAAGACGACAACTAAACACCAAAATGTTTCGCAGGAAAGTCACCAATCTATTGAACGACGGTAGCTTCAACGCAAAGAAACGACCAAAGCCTAGAAATGAAGAAAGAAATAATGCGCCGTCTTACAGGTTTCAAACAAAAACCCTCCGCAATATCTTTGGTTCTATAGTGAACAAATTGACGTTTCATAAAGTACGGTACACCGTGTATTAAAACAAAGTTATTACCACCCATAAAAATCTACAATCGTACAAGATTGAAATGTTGACGATTACCCTAAGCGACTTCAATTCTGCAGATGGTATTAAGGACAATGTCAGCAAGATGAAAATTTTCATTTGAAAATAATATGGACTGATGAATCCAGATTTACATATTGTGGTGTGTATAATCGCCATAATAGGCATTATTGGGCAAATGAAAATCCCCATCTAAAGGAAGAAAGACAATTGCAAGGCAGATTTGGTATTAATGTTTGGTGCGGCTTATTAGGTAAAGAACAGTTATTTTTAATTATAGATTAGACAATTAATTTTTAACAATTTCAGGTAACTTCATTGTTGAAACATTTAACTGGGATAAGGTATGTTAATGTATTGAGAAATGATATCTTACCAACAATTAGAAGAGTTCATGATAATTTAGACGAGATTTGGTACCAACAAGGCGGTTATCCAGCTCACAGTGCTAGGATCGTCAAAGATTTTGTACCAAAATTTTAATAATCGTGTCATTTGTAACAATGGGCCGGTTCATTGGTGTGCTCGAAGTCCTGATATAACACCATAGATTTTTATTTTTGGCGGTACTCTGGAGAATGATGTGTATAATTTCGATCCACCACAAAATATAAATGAATTACGAAACATAATCTCGGAATCTATATATCCTATTAACCAAAACACCCTCACCAGTGTTTGCAGGCATGTTTAAAAAAGGTGTATGAAGTGCATTGAACAAAACGGTGGCCATATTGAACAATTTTCTATTTAGTGTATTTTTAAGTTTTTATTTTCTTATTTGTTGAGTTCCGTTTCTAATTGTGTTATTTTGTGGAGTTTAAGTTTGTATTTGTTATTGCCGGGTTTCGTTATTAAACTATGTCACATAATATTACCTAGGATTATTACCTAATTAATATTGTAAATTAAATCACAATATTTTTTTTCGTGAATCATTACGGAAAAATATGTTAAAAGTAGAAGTCTATTGTTAGACTCCATGGCCTACTGCTTTTTGAACATTTTTTTTTGTCATTTGTTTTTTGGTATTGTATTTCATAGCCTACTATCCTCGAAACGGTTTTTCTCAAAATTGTCAGTGCAATTACAAGATTTCTCAAGCATGTTGTACATCACTGGAAAGCACTTTTCATAGGCTGTCACATGAACAAAAAATCCAATATGGCTGCCATAATAAAACAAGCGTTGATACATGTAACTGAAGATAGAACTTAGATACTGAAGAAAAAAGAAATCGACAAATTTTGGCTTTTTCAAAATAACTCGCAAACGAAAAGGGCTGGGCCAAATACAAGTCATATTTGGAACGAGCATGAAATTCTACAAAATATTGCTAATTTAACTGTCTTCCTATCTGTAATAATAACGGAGATAACAATACATTCCCATCCAGTTTGGAACACACTGTATGCAGTAATGTTTTTTTCTTATGCGAACAAAATTGTTCATTCCAACTAGGCAGTGACAGTTGACTTTCAATATTGATGGAAAGGGTTACAACGGAGCAGTCCGATTTGTACACTTACGTATATGTATGAACATACCTACATTTTTTTTGTAGTTACTTACTAGTTCTGATATAATGTTAGGTACTGAAGTATTTTATGGGGAAAGCTTCGTTTCAATGGAAAAAGGTTAGCGTTGACCTAAATAACTTTTTGAAACCTAAATGAAGTGGCCTCTATCTTTATTAAAATTCTTTTAAAAACATATACTATTATTTCTACACTACACATTGATGGCGGAGATGTAATCGGGGAAAATTGATGAGAAATCAAAATATCCATATTTTTAGAATTGAAGTTCTATGAAAAACTTAGATAAAACTGACAAAGCTGAGAACTTCAGGGAAACTGCTGTTATACGTTCGATAAAATAGGGTAAATCAATGTGTTCATTTACCTAAGTTGGCAATGGATGTACAGCAAGTACCGGCCTTCACAATATCATATTTTGAGAAAAACATTCAGAAACCATTCTGAAACTCATCATTTACAAACATCAGCTTTGGAGTCCAGTCACAAGTTACTGAAGAAGAGCTCTAGCAATCGTCAACATACTGTTTGTTACCTAAGTTCGTAAGTTTCTCCTCCAAGGAGACAACAACACCCTGTGTAAGATAATTTAATAACAAGACAGGAGTAAGTAGGAGTGACAAGATCTTTCCTAGATCTTGTACACTGTTGCAACACAGGATGGCGTCACCATGTTAAAACATGTGACTGGCTATCACAGTGGCCGCTAAACAATGCTCTACTCCTTGCTTCTTCAGCGAAGGATGCAACACGCGGCACTGACACTTTAGATGTATTCAACAGGGCCGGATCACGCTAACAGGAGTAAACCAATCTGCTAGAATGATTCAAATAATTCTGGTTAATGCTTTACTAAAAAAAAAACTTATTGCCGCTTAAGTTAGACACCGACTGCTGTAAAACAATATACGACGGTGCATTGACAAGGTTGTAGCCTAACCTTCTTAATGAAGTACTAAATAATAGTTTGGCCGAGTTTGATGAAATTCGGTACATACCTTCCTTTTGAAAGTGGCTGGGATAAGTTCGTTAGCCTGAAAAATCGGACCACTTTTTCCGGGAAAATTTTGAGTTTTCTTTCGGAAACTTTTATATCTCCGAAAGTAACAGATCGATGATAACCGAATTTGGAACTTACAGTTCTACTATCAAACTTAACCTACTTGCAGAAATTGAGATTTCTAGGTTGAAAGAAAAAAAAGTTATAGCCATGTAAATAAAAAAATGTTGGGTGCGACTGGTGATCAGAGGCAAGCACAAGAAAAAAATATTTTGTGTGATTAACAAAACCAATTGAATATTACATACAACGGTTAAGTTATCTTGAGGCAAAAAGTCAAGAAGTATCAAAAAAAGTATTTTGAAATATTTATTATTTTTCTTTCTAAAAAGTCGCCATTTGAAACGCCAAAATTTGCAATTTTCAAACAACTAATTTGAAACAAATACGAATTATTTAGTAGAAATGTCGTAATAAGTGTGTTACAAAGCCTTCGACCATTATTGTCCTTCGTTTTATTAAAATTTTTTCGGAAAATTCATTTCAAATAGACCCTCTTTCTAATGCTTGGCAGTAGTTTCAGCTATAGAGTTTATGGTTTAGTAGTCTATATTTTAGCAAATTTTCGTATAAAAAATTCGTTATTGAGAAGACCGCGACTTATGAATTTTAAAAAGATTCCTTCAAATTAGCGCGAACTAGAACCCCTAAAACTCAAATACTAGGTCAGTTTAAGTTTTGGTCTGTTTACATATATACAAGGTGACGCATTTCTACGGTAAAGCTCAATATATCCGTTATTATACAAGGTATGGAAAAAAATTATATACGTTAATTATAGGTGTCTCGAGCTGTATCTTTTAAATCTATACTGACAAACACAGGTGGCCCATAAGTCGTTCGTGATACACTTTCTTTTTTTAGTAGAACATCCCTTATGTTATTGCATTTTTGTATCGGAGTATAATGCATGTTTGTAAGGAAAAAATGAGATTGGGCATCGTTTTTGAGTTATTTAAATTAATTTGCAACTTTTCACGTTTTTGGCACATATCACAAATTGCGATACGTCGTTTACCAATAGATACCAGAGCCCCATAAAAATGAGTAGGCATTCAGACAGGTTTTTGTTTGTATTACTCGTCGAAAAAATCGAACTGCCGTATACAGGGAGTCCCAAATAGTGGCTGATTGTGAAAAGGTTTCGCAGAAATGTTTCTAGTGTTTCCGTAGAAATCATTTTTTGTGAGATTCTTGTGATATGCTCGTAATTAATAATAAATGTTTAGTAAGTTATTGTAAAAAAAGTCGAATTTTTGTGAAAAATATAATTTAGTGTAACATTACTCAAGGCAATTTTTGTAACAAAAATGGTGAATTTTTGTAAAAGAAATTTTTGCAAATTCTCATCTTTTTTTTCAATTTTGGTTCTAAAGCTGTTGGCTGTTGGCAGGTGTGTAAATAACTTGAATAGGTTCGTTGGCCAGAAAAATCGGACCAGTTCTTTCTGGAACTTTGAAAGTTTATTTTCGGAAAATGTTTGCACTTTTTGAAACAACAAAGCTATTTTAATTAAATTCGGTACAATGTTAGTACTATCTAGGTAATACTGTCAACCAGTTCAGACTTTTATAATTTTACACAATACATCCCCAAGCTCTAAAAATTTTTTGACCTCTGTTACAATGTCTCTATACCAGTTTTAATAAAGGATTCCTCTAGACCTTTAAAATACCAGTTACAACAGTTTAAACCTCCTCATCTTAAGAATATCTTTGGCCCTAAAAAATTTTTAAGCATTTTTAATGGGGGCAGGTCGAGGGGGCCAAACCAGGCGAATAAGACGGATGATTAACTACCCATATGAATAATTTAGCCACGGGATTAACGGATGTGTGAACGCGAATATTATCCTGGTGAAACAGAACTTTTCTTCGTAAAAATTCCGGCCCTTTAACTTTGTGTTCTTCACGCTATCGTCCCAGAAGTTTGTGATAGTATTGTAGATTATTAGGCTGTCCCCTTAAGTACTCTATTATTTTGTTTAATTAAATACGTATCCTGGGGACATCAGGAACTTGACTGTTGTGCCACAACATGGGCGTTTATTTGCTTTTTGAATAGTTGGAAATTATATGCATACGGAAATATGTCTGCCGGGATGGCCTTCCACAGCTTAGACGCTCTAGGAAAGAAAGAGGATTCGTAGCAAACCGTTAGGAAAGTGGGTAATTTGACACTAAAAAGTTATGTTGTTAACTTTGGGGGAGTGCAAAAAAACTACAGCAAATCTGCAATGGTGTGGGCAGACAAATTTCCTAATAATCCAAAATTTCACATCGTATCTCAAAGGTTGGAAACCAGGACTCGTAGCATTGGCAGTTTAAAATCGAAACCACAAGTTCGGAAGAGAACTAAAACTCTCGAGAATAGCGCAACTGGCGCTTTAGGGGCGGTAGCTGTAAGTAACAGACGGCTTGCTTGAGAGGCTGAAGTGAATCAAAAGTCAGTTGTGAACATATTGTACTTAAACGAATTTTATCCATATCACATTACACTGCATCAAAAGTTATACGGATAAGATTTTGAAATGCTCATTAGATTTTGCAATTGGAATACCTGACAAATGTAAGGAAATAACGTGTTCCTAAACAACGTTATTTTTGAATACGTACTACTGGGCGGCGGAAAGTCCCTACTGGATAAGAACTCCGCCAGATCAATATCCATCGTCAATTAGTGTCTGCTGTGGTATAATTGGGCATAAAGTTATTGGCTCGCATTTCTTTGAAGGACAATTAAATTAAGAAATATACATTATTTTTTTTAAGAAGCCAAATACCTTAATTAGTAAACCAAAATATAAACCCAGACATGTGGTTTCAACAGGATGGACCTCCACCTCATTATGCAACAAAAGCCCTTGTTCTCTTGGAATATTTGAAAACAGGTGGATTGGCTGAGCCGGTCGGGTGAACTGACCTGCTAGGTATTCGGATTTGACACACCCCCCACCCCTGATTATTTCTTCTGGGGTTTTATAAAGGATAACGCGATGGGGATTGCACCTACGATTTTTGAACATATTGTCCTTGAATGAATTTCATCCATATCACATTACACTGCATCAAAAGTTATCAAATGTTTTCTCTGTGGGCCCTAAATTCGTTGCATGAGAATGTCTTTTTGAAGAGAAGAAATTATGACAGCTATGTGGACGTTAGTGCTCAATTTTAAGCACAATTTATATCACACCCATACTCAACTAACCAAGTTTATGAATTATGAGCAATTTTTTGTTAACATGATAAAAGTTACTAAAACCCCACCTGCCCATTGTCATAATTTTTTACTTCTTTTTACCAAATTGTACACTTTATCAACGAAAACACGAAACTAAAAAAGGCTCTTTGCCAATATCCAGTGATCAAAAAATTTTACACATTTCTAAAAACTAATATATGGCTCAAACACTAATAAATGCTACTACTTAATTTTTTTTTATTTTGAAGTTTTGAAAGCAAATATGTAACAAACCTACTGGAAGATTTAGTACAGCTTTGAATAGAGAAGCAAAATAACTTTCTAAAAATGTGACACTCAAGCTACATTCCCTATTCAAATTACGGGGCTGGAAGTCACGCATGCTAGGGGTGAAATTTTTATTTTTTAATATTTGAACAACACACCACGGGGGCTTACAGCCTAAATACTATCGTACAGTGGGTGTCGACAAGGAGGAAAGAGTTGTTGATTCTGGACTTGAAGGTTTGGAGGTTCGGAGGAGAAGGAAAAACAAGTGCCGGCAAGGAATTCCTGAACTTGGAAGTCCTCGGGACAAAATAGCAGGCATAACAAGATGTTCTATGTCTGGTGACCTGGACAGTAAAAGGGTGCATTCGCTCTGTTCCTCTGGTAGACCTGTTGGGGGCAGCAGGTGGAGGAACTATGGAAGAAAGCTCATCTGAGCAATACCCGTGCAGATATCTATAAAAGAGAGAGAGATCACCAACGGCACGTCGGTGGGCAAGGGTTGGGGGTAGGGTCACCGACGAGACGTATAGCTCTGTTCTGAATAGAGTCCAGGATAGCGAGTGTAGCAGCAGCAGCGGCACCCCAGATGTGGAAGCAGTATTAGAGGTTTAGCCTTATTTGTGAAGTATATACGGTATAGAGATTAGCTGGTGAAAATTATTTGCGAGCCCGGAAGAGAAACCCGAATTTCTTAGCAGCTGCTACTGCAACTGATGTGACATGTTGGTGCCTATTGAGATTTCGATCCACAGAAATGCCAACAAGTGAAAATGACTCATTACTTTGAATAACTTGGTTGTTCATTGTGATGGGTCTAGGGCTGGTGTATCTCTTATGAGATAGAAAGCAAGACTGAGATTTGGTGGAGTTGAATTGTACAAGATTTCTACTTCCCCAGTCTAACATTTTTTGTAGATCCACGGAGACAGAACCCTCCATGAGTCTGTGATCCTCATCTAATTGTGCTAAAGAGACAGGCTTAGAATATTGTATATTTCAGTGGAGAGTGCTGTCGTCCGCGTAACTGTGAACTGGGTTGGATGTGCTAGAGAGGAGGTCATTGATGTGGAGAAGAAACAAAGTAGGGGCTAGAGCTGAACCTTGAGGAACTCCTGCATTAATTGGATACAGTTTAGAGGAATGGCCATCCACAACAACAGAAATGCTCCCGTTGCGGAGGAAATTTGCTGTCCAGGTACAAAGTTTTGGTGGTAGGCCATAGGCCGTTTGGTGGTAGGCCATAGGCCGGAAGTTTATTAAGCAACGCTGCGTGCCAGACCTGGTCGAATGCTTGGGATACATCTAGCGCGACAATCTGGGATTCACCGTATGGGTGACAAAGGAAGGGAGGTCGGCAGTTGATCTGCGCTGACGGAATACATACTGCCTGTCGTGGATTAGACTGTGTTTTTTAAGAAATTTTTGTAATTCGATGTTTATATACTTTTCCATTACTTTAGAGACGACTGAAAGGAGAGAAATAGGCCTGTAGTTGCTGTGAAGCGCTCTGGATCATTTCCTGGAGACGAATTGTACTCGAGCAGTTTTCCTGTTACTAGGGAATATGCCTCTATTGTAAGATGTCTGAAACAGACGAGTCAGGACAGGAGCAAGTTCTGGTGCGTATTTTTTGAAAACAATTGCTGGGATCTCGTTAATGCCAGAGGCTTCCTATTAAGAGAAGAAAGCATCTTTCGTACTTTTTTAGTTTTGAAAATGATATCCGTCATTGTATGCGCGACATTGGGGACTGTTGTTGGTTGAACATTTGCAGGTGGGTTAAGAGTAGAATTGACTGCGAATAACGAGGCAAAAAGATAAGCCTTGCCCAGGGCGGTAGAAACAATTTAATCCCCTGAAACAAGAGGTGGGAACGTGCTCTTGCAGAAATTATTCCGAATAGGTTTTGCAAGAGTCCATAAGAGTTTGCTGCCGTTGGAGCTTGAGAGCTTGTTGATACGGTTATTAAACGAGTTCTTTGCCTCAGACAGAATGCGGACATAGCGGTTTTTTTCGTCGTTAAATGCTTGAAGGTTTTCTTGGCTGGGATTGTGTAGAAGCGTTTTGTGAGCTTTGACCTTTTCAAGTCTGGCCTTGTCACAGGATTTAGAGAACCAGGGCTTTTGAGTGGCTGGAGAGGTTTTCTGTGTACGTGAAATAAACAATTACATGCCAGCTTGGATATACTATATACTATATAATACTATTAAGGTTCAAAAAAGTTTTCATTCCACAGGCAAAATCAACGTGTTTTAGGTTTAGTTGAAATTCTTAGCACTTCTCGGAAAAACCCTGATGCAGCCTTTTAAAAGGAACACCCTGTATAATATAATTTTTGTACTGTAGGGCCAACAAATATTATTATTCTTATTAGTATTATTTGTATTGTTCTTATTAAATATTGACTGTTTTAGAACTATAATTTTAAAATCTCACGTATTTTACTTGAGCTCCGGTCCTGGAGATCTTCACTTAGAAACTCAATAATAGTCTGCAGCAGGTGCAAAGGAGAGGTGTCAGCGGCAGAGGTCGCGCACCCCTTACCTAATAAATGAGGTAATTTCCACACTTCCAGGACCCGCCGCAAGGCGTCACTCGCACAGACGGACCCGCTTATTAGAACTTGTACCTGATGTTCGAACACCGTTGTTCCGTTCTGATGTTTCAGGCCTGCAGAACCGGAACCAACCACCACCCCCGCCCTATCCTTCGTCCGTCGTTCCGCACTCCTTACGCAAATTGCCCATTCCGAGATGAATTAAACATATTTCACATTTCACCCGGTACAACAGTTACACTGATTTTACCACCGGCTCAGTCCTTCAGTCAATTACATAGAGATTTATGATAACAAGAGGTATATGATGAAATGTGGGTTAGACTGAAAATCTAAACCTAACAAAATATAAGCCAGTGTTACCCGAACTCTAAAAAAAGTCAACTAATCAAAGTGCAGGTGTAACATTCAACAACTAAGCAAACGTCCTAGATGGTCGCAAGTTGTCAGTGCCATAAACACATCTTTAAAATTTAAAATTCTGGACGCAGCCAGTGCTTTATGGCACTGAATTTTCATAGAGATGATCTACACATTTTGTGACAAAAACAATATATGTGCCAAGAAACACAAAATTTTCCTTAATAATTAATATATTTTGTTTACCACACATTGTTTTGGTCTTCTGCAATGCTCTGAAGTCTATGCAACATTCAAGTTTTTTTTTACTAAATGCTTATAACTTTTTTGCTTGTAATTTAGAGACCTAGATTATGACATTTTATATACTTGGCATAACGTAAAGCTGCGTACCAAATTTGGTGGCCATTGCTTTGTTATTTTCAGTGATACAATAATTTTTGGAGAGAAAACCCTAAATTTTCTCAGAAAAACTAATCTGCTTTTTCTGGCTAACGAATTTATATAAGCCACTTATTATATATATATATATATATATATATATATATATATATATATATATATATATATATATATATATATATATATATATATATATATATATATATATATATATATATATTTAACATATTTAATAAGGTAATAAAGTGTGATTTTGTTCAAAAACGCTTATAAGGATAGGGTTAGTAATGCAACAGGGACAGCACCGCATAAAAAACTGAATAAAAATCCTCTATCGATAATGATTTCTGAAACGAAAAAAAAATTCAAGAGTTGTCACAACCTTGTCCCAAAAGACTTAAGAAGCAGGTTACAACTTACAAATCTTAAAGGCCCCAAAAATAAAATTCGCTAAGTAATCCCATAATCTGATTGGTTATTAGAACTGAAAAAAACTTTAAAAAAAACTGAAAAAAAACCCTGAAAAACCTACATGAATTTTGGTATGCGATTACAAATGTAAATATTTGTATAGAGTTTTTAGGTATAAGGAGTCTTATACAAAAGTTGAAGTAGAAGGCGTACGTATCACTTCTGAAATATAAAAAATACATGCTGTTCAATTTAGAGCCACTATTTGAGAGCGGGACATATCGATTTTGCCGACAAATTATATAAAAGAAAACCTTCCTGAATGCCTCATTTTCATGGAACTTCGATATAATATTAGTGCAAGTGCTGTATCACAATTTTTGGTAATGAACGATATCGATTTCTTTTTCGTACAAGCGTACATCATAATTCGATAAAAAATACAACAATGCAATAATATAGGTGATGTTTTTACCCTTTGAACCAAACACTTAATCTGTTTCTGTAATGTACAATGGATTTTGTTATCCAAATAAAATATTTTGGTCTTGTATCTATTTCTGATCACCAGTGACACCCAATTTTTTTAAATACCTAAAACTTTTTTCTTTTAACTTAGAGACCCAATTCTTGGTAGGTATATAGTTTCTCTTTAGTGAATGTTCGTAGAAAAACTTCACTACTGAGGGTGCATACACACACACACACACAAATATATATATATATATATATATATATATATATATATATATATATATATATATATATATATATATATATATATATATATATATATATACAAATAAATTTTGATCAAAGCTGCTAAGTGCGTTCCTTTTGCAAGTGGCTTGGATAAGTTTATTAGCCAGGAAAATCGGATCAGTTTTTATAAGATAATTTCGGGTATTATTTCGGATAATTTTTTATTTCTGAAAATAACAAAGCTATGTTGAGTAAATTTTATACCCAGGCTTATACTATAAGAAGTATGCCATATGCAATTTTAGATATCCATGTTAGAAGAGACGAAAGTTACAGGCATTTAAAGAAATATATTTTTTACAAAACCTTCAGTTTCAGCTTCAACCGTCCTTCATTTCTACTAAAATATTTGCAGAAAATTAATTTTAAATTAACCCTTTCTGATGTTTTGGCAGTAGTTTTAGTTATATAGTGTATCGTTCAATAGTCTATAATTTTTAGCGATTTTTTGTATAAAAAACTCGTAATTGTGGAGCCCGCGACTTTTGAATTTGGAGAAAAATATTTCAAATGAGCGCGAAGTAGGCCCGTCAAACCCCGGTTCACACACACACACAACTATATATATATATATATATATATATATATATATATATATATATATATATATATATATATATATATATATATATATATATATATATACAGGCTGGCGCATTTCTACGGTACAGCTCAATATATTCCTTAGTATACAAAATACGAGAACAAAAAATTGCATACGATAATTAGAGGGTGTCTCGAGCTGCATCTTATTAAATTATTTTGACAATCACAGGTGGCCCATAACTGGCTGGTGATAAAAATTTTCATTTTTTTTTATAGAACACCCCTGTATTATCGAATTTTTGCATTTTTCATCGAATTACCGAATTCACCGCCTGCAAGGTACAAAATTTTGAAAATAATTAATAATAAATTGTTTTTGTGAAATAGATCTAAAATTAATGAAAATAACCATATCAAAGGTTATATCAATGGAATAAAAAGAAATTAATTTTGAGTGACGTCCCAGCCAATTATGCTTGCCGATTAGCATGACCGTTAAGTGAAAAAATGCACTCATCAGAAAACATAACGTCTTCTAATTGGATAATATTGTTATCCAACATGTCCATCATTCGCTCACAAAAATAAGTTCTCCTACTAAAATCGTCTTCCATAAGCTCCTGAGTAGGTATCATTTTATAGGGATGCATTTTATTTTCTTTTAATATCTTAACTATCGATGCATGGCTAACATTAAATATAGTGGATGCCTGTCTAGCCGATGTATGTTGGTTTTCCATAAATTCAAGCATCACCACGTAAAAAATGCAATTTTATGTTATCTCTTTCGAACCAAGCATGCCAGGGATTTTTTGTTGACAATATTTTATCTTAAAAAAGATACCTAGAAAATGAGGCTTTGATGTCTTTTGGACCAATAATCGTGACGAAGATATTCAAGAATGAAAACATCGGTTATTTTCAGTATTTTTTTCAAATTATCTCAGAAAGCAGGCGACGCATTAGACGCATTAGTTGCTCATATCATCAAAATGCTCTTGAAATCCTGGGCAAAATTGAAACTGACTCTAGATATAGGTCCTAGGGGGCATAGTTCGCGCTCATTTTAAGAAATTTTTTCAAAATTCAAAAGTCGAGATCTCATTAGTGAATTTTTTCCACGAAAATTTAGTAAAAAGGAAGAAAAAAAACAGAGAAATAATAAAATTATTTGTAAATAAGTTTCGGTTATTGGCCAAAGTCGCGGAAATAGGCCGACGTTAAAGAAAAAAACAAACAACATATTTGTAAAGAATGTTTTGGCATTCTAGTAATTTTTTAATATAAACCAATTTTTAATTAATCGGTTAGATATTGGCTGCAACACTGAATCCACAAAAGTCTGTGGTATATATATATATATATATATATATATATATATATATATATATATATATATATATATATATATATATATATATATATATATAGTGTTATTTATCAAAAAATTGTGAAACCTTAAGTAATAAAAGAATGTGTTTAGAATAATTTGAAATTAGTTTTAACGACAATTTAATAAACTTAAAGAAAGATAATAATTTTAGAAATCACCACCCCTATTTATATTTCCTAGACAAAACCAAAAAACAAATTCAATTAGATAATAGTTAGCTTTATATGTCATTTTGGCAATTTTCGACTTCAGTCAAATTTATAAAAATGTTTTTTTATGTTTGTTATTGAATAATTAGTTTAGTAGCACTAACGTTATATGTAAGTATTTTAAACTTTTATATTTTTCCCATGTAAATTGTAAACTTTTTTCTTTCCATGTTGTAGCCTTGAGAATGGAATAAATTTTTTCCGAAAGCTTGGCCTATAACAAAGAGTTTTATTTTGCAACTGACGGCTTTCCCACAATATATATATATATATATATATATATATATATATATATATATATATATATATATATATATATATATATATATATATATATATATATATATATATATATATATATATATATATATATATATATATATATATATATATATATATATATATATCAGCATATAAAAATTCAAACGAACTTTGATATGTGTTCTGGGGGCCTTAGGAAGAAATGTTCCGAAAGTCTCACCATCGTTCCCTTTCTATTGGTAATTTTTTAAATGAAAATTCACTAAAACCATACCGTTTTCTTTATCTTAATAGTCCACGATGCATTGTTTTTTTAACTCAATGAAAAACTTCCTCTAACTTTTCTGTTAACGGTTTTTTTTCTAACACTAAACCATCAAACTATTAAGGTAAAACTTTATGTGAATGGATCACCCTCTACATTATATTTTAACATGTGGGAAACAATGAATGAGTTTAATCTCTTATCTCATAATTACCATTAGTTCGCTAGTTTTAGCATATCTGATATAACTGAAATGATTTCACCTCTTTTAACAAGGCGAGTTCCACATAAAATCATTATTCTTGTTCAGTCACAGTTACGGTTACACTTTACCGTCGAGGGATTAACCTTTATTGTATTCTGCAGTTTCTGCCGAGACAAAATAGTAACTCTTTATTCTGTTCTCTATATGCATGATTAATGGGTCGTTTATCAAAGTAATCAGGCTTTTAGTATGGACCCTTTGTGAACATGCGGGGGCTCAACAATCGCTCCCATTGTCAGAATTGGCTATGTGACGGGGTCCTCCCGTGCACCTTGTCCGCGTGATTTAATCCAACCGAGCCTCAACACCTGAGTACATTGGCCAGAGGCATAATGGCCACTAAAACTAAATGGAATTGTCCGGGAATATACGGGAAGAGAGAGTCCACGTGGGCACATCTGGCGAGGTGCTTCTCCCGTTGGAGGGTGGAATTAAACACCGCTCTTTGTCTGGATGCATATGCATTGTGTACCACCTCAAGTAACCCTCTTCCCTGTCTGCCATCTGCCAGTCACCGGTACCTATAGTCCTGCTATCCCCCTGCTTCAATCCAATTTAGAAGTGATTGCAATCTGCCCTGTGTGCTCCAATCAATAGATGCTACAGCTTTTACTCCTACTAGTCTCCGTACGTTGTTCAGGCATTAAATAAGAACAATGATTTATGCGAGTGACGCGGACGTCCTAAAAGCTTCATCTTTAATGAAGTTTCTTTAAAAAAAACACTAATGAGAAGACCCTGACTTTTGAAAAATTTCTTCAAATGAGCGCGAACTAGGCACCCCAGAACCCATATCCAGAGTCAGTTTCAATTTATGTATACATATATATATATATATATATATATATATATATATATATATATATATATATATATATATATATACGTTTTTTATTTTGTGTATTATAGTGTTTTATGTATTTAATTATGTATATTTATGTGTAATTTTGTTTGGTTTGTGTGTTTATTTTATAACTTTAAGTTACTATATGTAGATTTTAAATTCAGGTATTTGTATTTTTGTTTATACAAAGTATATATTGTATATTATATTGTTGTAGTTAAATATAAATCGTTGGGCGCCTTTAATTATATATATATATATATATATATATATATATATATATATATATATATATATATATATATATATATATATATATATATATATATATATATACAGGCTGGTCCTCCGGGAGGTCCCGCGATCGATTGCGGGAAAACTATCAATAGGAAAAAGCTGACAATTGGATATTACACTAAAGTCGTTGGGTGCCACAAACTAAAATATTTTCAAGATGGCGGAACTTCCGGTTAAACCGGAAGTATATGTCGATTCACTTATTTTAAATGGAACACCCTGTATTTTACTGCAGTTTCGGATTTCACAATAAATTATGAACACTTGTTGTACATAATGTTCTATACCTATCATCAACCGTCCAGAAGATATTTAGACTTTAAGATACAATTTGACATTTATGGCCAGTCATAAAGATACCGATATTTTTATAATAAAAACATATTTCGTTACGATTTTTAGAATTATCTTGAAAGATATTTCACTTCATCTATTTCCACATCGAGACTAACGATAGAGTATACAGAGTGTCCAAAAAAAAAATCTTTAAGTTTGCAATGAGAAATTGCAAAAATCCCGCGATTTTCAAATTGGAACCCCCTTTTTTTATAAGACTATCGTGTTAAGCTCAAAAAATCACTGATACTTTGTATGTAATTACCTATACCTAAATCAAACCGTCCTGGAAGTATTTTCCACTGTACAGGGTCATCACTTTTCCCGTGGCAGACTAAGCATGCATTTTTTCAAATGGAACGCCCGGTATATTTTTCATTTTTCAAATTCGTCTCTACAAATGCTACAAATTGATATAGCATATGATGGGTCTAACTTGTCAAATTTTCGCGATATTCAGTTTTTTGTGTAAAAATGGTGGTGTTTTGAGTGGGCTGTGGATGAGTTATTTAGAGCTGCCAACAAAGTTTGTTTAGTGGAAAGTGAAATACCTCGGACGGACTTTCTAGTGCAGTCAACAGAAAGCGCACTTGTCTTAACGGTAGACAGTGTGATCACTTTTTGAAAAGAAAAAAAAAATCCAAAATTTTAAATGGCACCCCCTTTTTTTTATTTCACAGTTGGATCAACAATTAAATAACAATTTTTTTTATTGGGCGGCACGGTAAGCTCATAGTTTTCGAGATATTGCGATTTAAACTTGAAAAATACAGATTTGTTAATTATGCTATAATGTAAGTATCATATGAGGTTGGAAATAACAATATAACATACAAATTGCAACAAATTCTAACATAATATGTTTACTGAAGTCAAATGAATTTTCGATATACCACTGCTTGCTACTCACTACCGCTAATATTCTTATACAATTATTATTTTACAAAATCACAAGTTACCTTTGGTGCAATAACGTTGACATTTCAATCAAACGAACTGTCAGAATGCTAAACATTATTTATAGTGTAATCTCTTTTTGATTTTGCATATCAAAATGCTGTTTACAGAACATGAGTTAAGAGATATGTTATATTCCATTGCTAAAAGTGGCGGCAATTGCATTTGGGCTAAAAGACTGTACGCACAGAATCACCCAAATAAAAGCGCTACCACGTCTGAAAATGCGTCTTGATGTGAGCGGTAATGTAAGCTATCGGCCACCACAAAGGAGAAAACATATTCTTAGCGAAAACAATTGCATAAATGTACTGACAGCGGTGATAGATGATCCACACAAAAGCCAAAGAATTGTTGCAAACTATTTGAATATGAGTAAGTCATCTGTGCAGCAATGCTTGACCTAATATAAATATCGTGATTACCGTCTCCAGAAGGTTCAAACATTAACAGCCAGCGATTATCTACACGCCTACATTTTTGTAACTGGACAATACAGAAGTTTAATACAGAACCAGACTTCCCATCGAAAATCTTTTTACCGACGAGGCTACGTTTTCCAACGTTGGATTACCAAATCGGCGTAATCTACACTATTACTCTGACACGAACCCGCACTTCACCAGAAGTTTTGACCGACAAGACCGGTGGTCCCTGAACGTGTGGGGAGGAATATTAAGATTACATTTAATTGGCATCTATTTCTTTGAGGGTACCCTAACTGGGGCTCGTTATTTAAATTTTCTTCGCCAAGACCTTTCAATTCTTCTAGAGGAAGTGCCACTTAATCTCAGACGCCAAATGTGGCTGCAGCACGACGGTGCTCCCTCACACTCAACTAGACAAGTGAAAATATTTTTGAACAGTTCGTTTGATGAAAAATGGATTGGGCGCGGTTCAAGAACTCCATGGCCGCCTCGTTCTCCGAACCTGAATCCCCAAGATTTTTTTGGGGGGGGGGGGACATATTAAAGAATTTGTGTACCAAAGACGATATGCAACAGCGTGTGTGGGAAGCGTTTTCGAATGTTTCAGTGAACACACTTTCACATGTACAAGATTCACTAAGACAGCGCCTTGTATTATGTGGGCAACAAAACGGATCGAATTTTGAACCTCTTGTATGATAATACTTTTTGTTTATGATTTTGTTTTCAGGTGTCTGAATAAGTTCAAAAGTTTATACAGTTTATAAGTTATTTTCATTATTTTTATTATTTCACTATTTTCGTTATTGTTGTCATTGTTTTTACATATTAATGTTAATAAAGGTTGATCGCATAGTAGAACATTGTATTACATTTTTTAGTATACCCTTATTTCGAGTCCTCAGGAATAAGCTACAGATTAACCATTAACAGTGCTCATTTAGTCTTCCTGTAAAAAAAGCACTCTAATGAGTTAAAAAAAAAGAGGAACCGGCACAATCAATGTCACGGATTTCTTTATGAACATCAAAAGTAGGGTTGATATTTGTTTTAAAATTTTTATTTGGTAAAACGAAAACAAACGACATATAACAGCGACACCTCTTTAAGTACTAATACGTCAATACAGTCTTTCAAAACAGACCGCATGAGGCAATATCGCAATAAGAAGCTACCCATCAAAAATAATGCATAACGATACTGATATTATACATAGCTACTTGACATCTTGAGTTAAATTAATAGAGATATTATCTTGATTTAGCAATTCAGTAATGACTGAATAATTTTTAAGTTAAGTATAGCATACAAAATCTGTATTTTACAAGTTTAAATCGCAATATCTCGAAAACTATGAGCTTACCGTGCCATGTGTGCCCAATAAAAAAATTTTGTTATTTAATTGTTGATCCAATTGTGAAATAAAAAAAGGGGGTGCCATTTAAGATTTTGGATTTTTTTTTTCTTTTTAAAAAGTGATCACACTGTCTACCGTTAAGGTAAGTGCGCTTTCTGTTGACTGCACTAGAAAGACCGTCCGAGGTATTTCACTTTCCACTAAACAAGCTTTGTTGGCATCTCTAAATAACTAATCCACAGCCCACTCAAAACACCACCACTTTTACAAAAAAAACTGAATATCGCGAACATTTGACAAGTTAGACCCATCATATGCTATATCAATTTGTAGCATTTGTCGGGACGAATTTGAAAAACGAAAAATATACCGGGCGTTCCATTTGAAAAAATGCATGCTTAGTCTGCCACCGGAAAAGTGATGACCCTGTACAATGGAAAATACTTTCAGGGTGTGCTGTGATTTGGTGTCAACAAATTTGGTTCAACACACATTTTCATAAAACTGATATTAATGGGTAAAAATTAGCGTTTCCAGCGAAATGGACCACCCAGTATATATATATATATATATATATATATATATATATATATATATATATATATATATATATATATATATATATATATATATATATATATATATATATATATACAGGGTTAATCACGTAAAATTCCCAGGCCACACATCTTGGTAACAAGAAGGGATATGTCAACTTTGTAAAAAATAAATGACTGTGGCTATCGGTGGCTACGATTAGCAGTCTAACGTATATATGTCATATGTAGATTGTAGATGGCGATGGCGTTGAAAGAAGAAATTATTGGATGAGAGGAACCTTAAAAATATTTTTTTGGTATTACCTGTCATTTATAAGTAATTTTTTATAAGTAATTTTTGTAACGTATTTTGCAAGCGCTTATCATAAGGTGTCCAAGTATCCCCAAACAGGGACTGCTTGGAAACACAATAAACAATTTTTTTGGGCCCCACGGCTGGAATTCATAAATTATCACTCTAGCCGTGGATAACCGCTTTTTAGGTCGTTACAATGCATATTTTTTCGTAGCTTTAACCCTACTACTTTTCCTAATCTTTTAGAAAAACCGTCCAAAAGGTGTCCAAGTAGCCCCGTTTTATAGTACGTCATTGTATTTCCGATTAAGGCAATGGCTTTGTCAACAGATAATTTCTTAAACCCAGCATACTGCTGGTGTTGTAATTCAAATAATGCTAGAATAAATTTAAATCGATATACTTTTTAGTATACTACTGTCTACTAGCAAGAAAAGTCCAAAACCAACCCAGAGTTTATTTCCAGTAAACGTTCTGATACCTATAAAATAAACGTTCCAAGATTTTTTTTTGATAGGCCTAGTACATTTTCCGCATAAAATTAGTTGTTTTAATTTATTTAAATGTGATTTAAAAGTACCGAAACCGTATTTTCCCAAGTAAAAGGCAACTTGTAGCGCAATAATAACTTAAATGTTAAAAGCAGATAAACGAAGTTGATATAAATAATAAATCGGTATTTGTTTCCTTTTTATCACTTCTTCGTTCACTTACACGTTCTAGTAGAGTTTGGATTAGGGCCATCCCCGACGGCCAGTTGTGACTCCCAAGAGAGCCACCAAATTCCTCAAATGAGCATTGCGCCCTTTCCAATTCCAACAAATGTACTTTAACCGTAGATAAAATCAATTGCCACTCAACTTGTGTCTCTTTCACCACAATCTGATTTTCTTATAAATCACGGAGCTATTTGATCTTATCTGCCAAGCAGTAAAACTGTATATTTTGGACAAAGTGTATATGTTTACAAGGTTGTGCGCAATGCGTAACCAAAGACAGGGAAATGAGGAAACATGAGAATGAGCAGTGAGTTAATTAGAACATATAACTTGGACTAACAAAATAGAAGGAATAAAAAAACAAAGGCAAAAAATTTGATATTGTTTATGGTGGTATAAAGATATGTTTTATGGGTGAAGACACAAGTAAGGAAGCTAGAAAGTTTGCTTTTAATTTAACAGAAACTGAGACAAATAAGCTAACTTTAGTCTGTATTTTATACTGTAGAGAAGTGCGTTATGGTATGGAATTTTAGTATTGAGTCCAAATATAAATACAATTCCTGGATGTTTGGTTCCGAATTTCAAATTTTGGTTGTAACAGCTGGATTGACTATTGACTAAATTATTTCTTGGCCAGACATATGTCTGTGTGCCGATTTATCGGATTGATGTAACGGACGATTACTTCACTTTGTTTGGTTTAGTGGGGTTTTATGCCCCTGGGGTGTTTTATTTTACTAGTGCTAACACTATTTTCGGTCGTTTGTATTTGAGAGTGGTTTTTTCGTCGTAATTGGAAATGTTTTGTAGTAATGGGTTGTCATGAGTGGAGAATTTTTCATAAGTTTTGGCTACGGAGTTTCTGATAAATTCTTGGATTGTTGGCGTATCTATATTTTTATGTAGTTGCGTGTTTCGTACGTACCATGGGGCTTTTATTATTTGACGTAGGCATTTGTTCTGTACGATTTGTATTTGGTTTATATATGATTTTGCAGCATGACCCCAAGCCGGTCAGGCGTAGGTCAGCATGGGTCTGATTACTGTTTTTTAGATAAGGAGTTTGTTTCCGGAGACATCGTACTATGGTAACCAATAAGCGGATGAAGTGCGCCTTTTACGGCCATGGCTTTAGTTTTTGTTGCCGCCGCATGTTTTCTAAATGTTAGTTTTTTGTCTAGTATGACGCCTAAGCATTTGGTTTCTTTTTCCCAGGGTAGTTGTTTGTTGAATATTGTAACGTTTTCTTGCGGGTCGTCTCTTTTTCGGGAGAAGTTGATCGCTGTGCATTTGTCGGGGTCAAGTTTGATTTTCCAGTCGTTGAACCAGTTTTCAAAAGTGGGAAGGTTGTGGTTCAATCGTTGAATGGCGAAGCGGCATCTTAAGGAAGAGGTTAGAATAGCCGTGTCATCAGCGTAGTGTGAAGTAGTGAGACCATTTGGTTTTGGTCATGTCTGAGGTGAAAATTGCATAAAGGTGTGGTGACAATGTGGGTGCTTGGGGAACCCCGGCGAGTACGTGTTTCTGTGTTGATGTGGCGTCTTGGACGTTTACATAGAAGCTTCGGTTCTTCAGAAAGGAGTGCGTTGTCTGTATGAGGCTAGGGGGGTAGTCGAATAATATCATTTTATATATCAATCCTTCGTGCCATAGCTTATCGAAGGTTTTGTCTATATCAATGAATAATCCTACGGTAGATTCGTTTTTGTTGAAGGCTGTAGTGATATGTTATACCAGTCTGCAAGCCTGGTATTGCGTGGCGTGTTATAACAGCTGGAAACAAGTGAGTCTCGCTTTAAACTGAATTAATCTCACCACGTTCTTTTCATTTGTCGAAATATATTAACAAATGGATCAAGTGAAGCCAGTTAAAAACCACTCAGTTACAATTTATCTTTTGGAGAGACATTCCTAAAATATAAAGTTTTTACTTAATACATGAGTTTAAAGATTATAAATTGGAATTGATTTACCGTAATTTCTGTAACTAAAATATTTTTCAAGTTCACTTTCATTATTTTAAAAGTGCTGCTCATAATAAATTAAATCCACCACTCTAGCATTTTAACCATTCATTATTGGTCTCTTGAGTAAAGTTTTTATTTTCTCTTTTATTTTAAAAACTAAATAGTAATCAATAAATCTAAACTAGGGTGCATTAGGCTCCAGTTTGTTTCTAAAGCAGGGCATAGAGTATGTCTTACTAGGTAACCTATCTGGCCAGATTATAAAAATTGAAGAAATTTTCAGCATAAAAGTTATTTTGGAGCTCAATTGATAATAATAATAATTGGTAACCTGACATTTTTATCCCCTGTTACATCTTAAACCATCAATAAAAAGTCTGGATGCAGCAAGTGCGTTATCGTAGTGAATTTTCATAGAAACAATCTTTATAGTTTTTTTTTTCTTGTAACATAGAAATATAAATTTTGCTATACATTTTCCTTTTAATATCCTAAATCTACGTATCAAATTTGGTTGCCATAGCTTTTCAATTTTTTGAGATAAAAATTTTTCCCGAAAGAAAACCCACAATTTTCCCGGAAAACCAGGTTCTATTTTACCGGATAACGAAGCTATCCAAGCCACTTAAGAAAGTCTGGACGCAGCAAGTGCGTTATGGTAGTGTATTTTCATAAAAATTATCAGGCATCAAATATTTTATTATAACTTTTTTTTCTTGTAACATAGAAATCTAAATTTTAGTGTATAGTTTACTTTTTATATCATAAACCTACCTACCAAAGGTTTTTATAATAGATTTTTTATTTTTTGAGATAAAAATTTTTTTCGAATGAATACTCAAAATTTTCCCGGAAAACCTCGGCCGATTTTCCTTGTTAACGAACTTATCCAAGCCACTTCCAAAAGGAAGGTACTATCCAAAATTTGATCAAAATCGGCCTATGATTCTTTAAGTTATTGGTGTGATATATATATATATATATATATATATATATATATATATATATATATATATATATATATATATATATATATATATATATATATATATATATATATATATATATATATATATATATATATATATATATATATATATATATCAAAAAATTGTGGGAAAGCCGTCAGTTGCAAAATAAAACTCTTTATTATATGCCGAGCTTTCAGGAAAATGTATTCTTTTCTGAAGGATATAACGTGAGTTTTACTAAACTAATTATTCAATAACAAACATGAAAAAAACCTTTTAAAAAATATGAGTGAAGTCGACACACACACAAATATAACATATATAATATAACGAGCCTCAATATAACGATTTCCTCGATTTAACAAATTTTTCGGAATCCCCTAAAACTGCCCGTAAGAGCTAATGCAAAATAACTGTTATATTACGAATACATTTGTCAAAAACCTCTTTATAACGAATTTTAAATATAAATAGAAAACATGATTTACCTCTATTTAATGAATTTTGTCAACTTATAACCTTTACATAACGTACCCTATCAATTATAGTCTCGACAGGTTCAGACATGTCAAATTTTTCATAAGACAATCATAGTTGTTCAATGCTTAGCAATATAAACACTGCTGTTTGTCACTGTTGTTAGTTTTAGAGTTGCAATGGCTGAGAAACGAAAAAGGTGTTTCTTAGCCGTCGCAGAGAAACGAAAAATCATCAAGTATGTATTTATTTTTTATTTCCTTTACGTGATAGTAAATAATTTTTTTCACTCCCGAGGAGGTACCGCCACTTACATCAAGGGGTAAAGTCCCAACGGACGTTTCAGGTTCTGGTGTATGAATCGGTTTCCCTTATAAATAAAAATGATAATGGCTCCTCCTTGTACAAAAGATTCCCTCCATTCGGATCGGGAGAGGGGTGTGCAAGGGGCGCCGGCATCAATATTTAACATATCCTTCTCGAATAGATGTGGCCAAAATTCTAACCTGAACTCCGTCCACCATTTCCTCCAGGCTAATAGGCCCCAACTCCACTTCCTCACCGAAACCTAAATCAGTGCCAAAACAGCCACTAACCACCTTAATTTCCAGGGTTATGAGCTCCTTACTTCCTTTAGATTGCATGGAGGTGTGTGCGCGTACGTCTGTAGCAATCTACCCTGCACTAAACTCCCCGATTTGGAAGCTGGAAGAAAATACATACTTTGGATGAAACTCTCTCTCTCTCTCTCGCGGGGCTGCTACTAAATTCATTTGTTGCATTTACCGTCCACGTTCTGACAACAACTTTGTCCAGCTGTTCGACTACCTTCCTGAAAAAACCGACCACCTGATTTCTGAATATCCTTCCTCCGAGGTCACTATTCTTGGTGACTTCAATATCCATAATAAGGAATGGCTAGGATCTTCAAAAACCGATCCACAAGGGAGAGCAGCGGAGGCCTTCGCAGTCAGCAATTCTTTAGCCAATATGGTTCAGCAATGTACTTACTTTCCTCGCATCCCAACACACAGCTCAAATTCCTTGGACCTCCTCCTTACTACAAAACCTGAATTCTATAAGACATCAGTCACCGCCCTACCTTGGTCGCTCAGACCACAGCATGGTGACTGCTTCCTGCGCAATGCAACCCGAAGTTACACAGTCATTACACCCACGTATCGTTTGGCACTAAAACTCCGCGAACTGAGACGAAATGTAGGATTAATTTTCCTCATTTCCATGGGCGTATGTCTGATTCTCTCCTCCTGACCCCTCTGACATCTCACAAAACGTCACTAAAATCATCCAAGCTGGCATGGAATTATTTATTCCACGTACAGCTAAAACCTCTTCAGCCACTCAAAAGCCCTGGTTCTCTAAATCCTGTGACAAGGTCAGACTTGAAGAGGTCAAAGCTCACAAAACGCGTCTACACCATCCCAGTCAAGAAAACCGTCAAGCATTTACCGACGCATGAAACCGCTAGTCCGCATTCTTTACGAGGCAAAAAACTTGTTTAATAACCACATCAAAAACAAAGTCATCTCAAGCTCCAACGGCAGCAAACCCTTCTGGACTCTTGCTAAATCTATTGGGAATAATTTTTTGCAAGAGCACGTTCCCACCTCTTGTTTCAGGGGATGAAATCGTTTCTCCCGTCCTAGGCAAGGCTGAACTTTCTGCCTCGTTTTTCGCCGGCAATTATACTCTTAACCCACCTCCAAATGTTCAATCACCAACAGTCCCCAATGTCGCGCATAAAATGGCGGATATCATTTTTAAAACTAAAAAGCTACGAAAGATGCTCTCTTCTCTTAATAACAGGGAAGCATCCGGTCTTGACGAGATCTCAGCAATTGTTCTCAAAAAATGCGCACCAGAACTTGCTACTGTCCTGCCTCGTCTGTTTTAAACATCTTACAATAGAGGCATATTCCCTAGTAACTGGAGAAGTTGTCGAGTTCAACCCCTCCCCGGAAAAGGATCCTAGCAACTATAGGCCTATTTCTCTCCTTTCAGTCGTCTCTAAAGTGATATAAACACCGAATTACTAAAATTTCTTTAAAGACGCAGTCTAATCCACTACAGGCAGTATGGATTCCATCAGCGCAGATCAACTGCCGACCTCTTTTTCTTTGTCACCCATTCTTGGAGCAAGTCTATGGAACTACACGGTAAATCCCAGATTGTCGCTCTAGACATATCCAAAGCATTTGACCAGGTCTGGCACGCGGCGCTGCTTAATAAGCTTTCGGCCTATGGCCTACCACTAAAGCTCTGTACATGGACAGCAAATTTCCGCTCCAACCAGAGCATGTCTGTTGTCGTGGATGGCCATTCCTCTAAACTGTATCCAATTAATGCAGGAATCCCTCAAGGTTCAGCTTAAGCCCCTACTTTGTTTCTTCACATCAATGACCTCCTCTCTAGCACAACCAACCCAGCTCACAGTTACGCGGATGACAGCACCCTCCACTCAAATATACAATATTCTAAGCCTGTCTCTTTAGTCCAATTAGATAAGGATCGCAGACTCATGGAGGGTTCTATCTCTGTGGATCTCCAAAAAATATTAGAAAGAAAAAAATAGACATCGCTAAAAAGTTCGAAATCCCTACAAATAGATTGGCCACAATTTTAAAGACAATGTTACCGAAGAGAATGGTTTGCAGGCAAACAGTAGAAGATTAAAATAATGTGAATACACGGACGTAGAGGAATATGTTTTGAAATGGTGAAAACAGTGCCTGGAGAAAAATGTGGTAGTCGGAGGCCCTTTTTTCATTTAACCTTAGAAACCTTTTGGCGCGTGTTTCACCCTTGATAATACCAACACGCGTACCAAAATGATTAAGTAATAAAAATAACATCAAGAAAAACGTCTACGAAATCATTGCTTAAATTTACACAATTTTAATATCAACCTTACATTATCAGCGAAATCATTGACATGATTTTCTCAACGTACATAAAATTAACACTATTTAAAAAAGGGTGGTCGGGGCAATCCTGAGACATTTTCGTTTCAAATGATTTCAAAAATTATAAGAACCGAATACTAGAGTTACTTACCAGATTTTTATGACTTAATGCAAATTTTATGAAATCTGTTTACGACTAACCATGCTAAAGGAATTTTTAAAGACAAAATTACCTTTGACACAATCTTTTCCAGCGTTGTAATTAATTTGAATTCCCGTTCTTTATTGCAACGTAATTCGACGTGAGGTATCTGTTTTCTATAGCTATAGAGATCAAGAACACGTACATCATCCAGTTGACTGCCGATTCACGGTACCAAAGGGCAGGAGGAAAATGAAAGCGGCAAAGCGCGACGTGACAGATTCTGTGTTGAATGTTGTTACCAAATTGATTAGCCAGTTGTTAATGTTAAACGAGTGAGTTCAGAGATACATGAAGTGTAGAATAACGAAAAGCGAGCACGGATAAAGGTGAAGCCCATGAATGATGCCTGCAGATCCTACCTATACCGGTAATCAATCATCTCGGATTTGGGCCCCACAGCCGCGACTCATTCACTTCGGCAATTAGCGAATGCTTGTCACGCATATCTGGCGCCTTCCTATAGAAGCGTCTGTAATTTGCGTTACACTGTGCGTAAGGCTGTTTTTATTGTGAAATGTATTTAAATTTATAAGGATTCTTTTGGTTACCTTTATGTAATTACAAGCGTTATAGATCCTTACTCTAAACACAAAAAAATGTTCGGGACGCAGCAAGTGCGTTATAGTAGTGAATTTTCATAAGAATTGTACACTATTAGTAAGATATACTATTAAAAGTCATTCTTCAAACTTAAAAATGGACCTTGGAGATCGATTTTAGAGTCTCAGTTAGCGATTATTTGAAAAAAATTTATATTTTATATGGAGCTAAAAAAATTAAAAATTGATCTTAGATATAACATGTAAGTTATTTAGGGAGCAGGGGATAATCAGGGAATAACTTTTATAACTAGGATAATATGGACATGGTAATGATGTAGTAAAATTTAATAATAAAAATAATTTAACAATTTTTTACAAACTAATTTACCCAAATGAATTTAAGACCGAAATTATTACATAATGAAAGCTTAATTAAAAGTCTCTACTTATCTCTACATAATTAAAATCAAAAGTCTCGCTAATGTTTACCAACACCACTATTTATAACCTTGCTTCTTCTACATCATTAACAATTTGCAAACATCATCAGTCCGCATTCCTTCTACTGTACGCTGCAATTCCAACTTGCTTATTATTTAGATAAATATGTAATATTATTTCAATGCCAATGTTTATGGTATCTATGTGACCTACTTCTACATGAAATATTACATTAATTATTGTAGCAACTTTTCCTATAACTAATTTGTAATTATAAATTGAATGATATTAAAAAATATATTTTCACGCCTAATAATGCCCTCCTGCATAGCTTCCTGTTCCATGAACATAAGTACTGCAAGTGTCTTTCAAAAATTTGTGTTGCAAATTTCATTAAAGATACAACATTTTTTCAGAAAAAAAATATTTACAAAGGGAATGTACCTGTCAAATTATAAATATGACAGGTATTTTCCATATTAATTGCTTGGATGGTTTTGTTTTAGTAAACCCATCCAGTTTTTGCAAACAATAAACAACAAAAAAGTTTATTAGAACAAATTAGTAGTTATCCGCGAAGTACATTATGTTATTTTTCTTTAATTTGGTACCCACATAAGTGTTACTATGGTTCAAGATTGAAAATTTTCTACCACAACTTATATATATATATATATATATATATATATATATATATATATATATATATATATATATATATATACATATATATATACATATATATATATATATATATATATATATATATATATATATATATATATATCTATATATCTGCCCAGGTTTTCCCGGAAAATTTTGTGTTTTCCTTCGAAAAAAATTTATATCTCCGGAATTAACAAAGTAAGGGCAACCAAATTCGTTACGCGGGTTTATATCCTTATAGGTAAGTTACCTACCAAAATTTAGCTATGTAGATCAAAAGACAAAAAAGTTATAGGCATTTAAAGAAAAATAAATTGGGGTTTTCCTTAATACGTCAAAGTTGCGATTTAAAACGTCAAAATCGGCAACATTTAGGCAAATAACTTGAATCTAATACGGGCTATGGAAATCAAATGTCTCAAGAAGGATGTTTTACAAGCCCTGAAGTCTCAGCATAAGCCGTCATTGTCCTTCATTTTACTAAAATGTTTCCAGAAAATTCATTTCAAATAGACCCTTTCTCTGATGCTTGGCAGTAGTCTTGGCTATAGAGTTTATCGTTTAATGGTATATAATTTTTGTCGCGTAAAAAATCAATAAAGCTCAATATATCCGTTATTATACAAGATATGAAAAAAAATTGTATATATTAATTATAGGGTGTCTTGAGCTACATCTTAAAAAATACTTCTACAATCACAGGGTGGCCCATAAGTCGTTGGTGATACAAATTTCCTTTTTTTTTAATCAAACGCGCCTTATGTTATTGCATTTTTGCATTTTCCATCGAAATATAATGCATGTTTGTAAGAAATAAAATTCTGGATGCAGCAAGTGCGTTATGGTAGCGAATTTTGATCAAATGCTTCATATTTGAAAAGCCCAATTTGCTATTTACCTATAAGGTTGACCAAGAAACGAGTTTTTCCGGGAACACTTTAAGTTTACTTTTGGAAATTTTTGTACATTTTCACACAATAAAGTTATTTTTATGAAACATGGCACATTGTTTTTACTATATAGGTTATACTGGTAACCAAAATTGATGCCTGATTTCTTAAAAATAAAACACACATATTTGCAATAAAAACATTTTTATGAAAATTCACTACCATAAATTTAATATTTCGATAGTAATTACACCCATAGCCGTATACCCATCTACTACAGTAGACTGGTCCCGTTGGTTTTTGTGAACGTGTTGATGAAGAGGGGGAGTAGGATACATGAATCCGATGTAGAATTGTCTCGTCTATTCGAAAATGCAAAAAAGACTATCACTTCCATTTAAAAAATGAAGTTGCTGCCAACTTCCGGTACAACCGGTTGCGCTACATTTTTTCATCAAATTACGTAAATAGCGCGTGGCGTGTTTATTCGGACGACCAAGTTTCAAAATTATCAGATGACTCATTTCGATGCAATGAATGTTACAATGCGGCGTATACCTACTACTACAGTAAACTGGTCCCGTTGGTTTTTGCAAACGTGTTGATGGAGAGGGGGAGTAGGATACATGAATCCGATGCAGAATTGTCTCGTCTATTCGAAAATGCAAAAAAGACTATCACTCCCATTTAAAAAATGAAGTTGCTGCCAAATTCCGGTACAACCGGTTGCGCTACATTTTTTCATCAAATTACGTAAATAGAGCGTGGCGTGTTTATTCGGACGACCAAGTTTCAAAATTATCAGATGACTCATTTCGATGCAATGAATGTTACAATGCGGCGTATACCCATCTACTACAGTAAACTGGTCCCGTTGGTTTTTGCAAACGTGTTGATGGAGAGGGGGAGTAGGATACATGAATCCGATGCAGAATTGTCTCGTCTATTCGAAAATGCAAAAAAGACTATCACTCCCATTTAAAAAATGAAGTTGCTGCCAAATTCCGGTACAACCGGTTGCGCTACATTTTTTCATCAAATTACGTAAATAGCGCGTGGCGTGTTTATTCGGACGACCAAGTTTCGGGATATTTTTAGAATTCACTAATGGGAAGATCCCGACTTTTGAGTTTTGAAAAAACTTCTTCAAATGAGCGCGAACAATTAGGACCCCTAAATCCCACATCCGGGGTTAGTTTTCCATTATATATATATATATATATATATATATATATATATATATATATATATATATATATATATATATGTGTGTGTGTGTGTGTGTGTGTGTGTGTGTGTGTGTATATACATGTATCACACCGATATCTCAAAAAATGACAAACCAGGTTTTTCAAGGAAACTTTAAGTTTTCTTTCTGAAAAAATTGTACCTCCGAAAATAACAAAGCTATAATAACCAAACTTGGTACGTAAGTTCTTGTTATAAACGTTAAACTAAGTACCGAAATTTAGATCTCTGTGTTCAAAAAAAAGGTATTAGCATTTAATTAAAAAATTGTTTGATGCCAAATCAGTTTTATAAAAATTCACTACCAAAACGCACTTACTGCGTACGCAGTTTTTATAAGGATCGACATTACCAAAAGCAGTATTTTTTATTACTTGAATCAACTTGGATTGTTGAAAAACTTAAGGTAGCAGACTAAACCAAATTTTGAAAGCCAAAACTGAAGTGACTACATTCAGCTCTTAATATCAGCTTGGAGTCGTAGAAATGTAGACAGGTGTATCGATAAAGCTGTGTGGAAAGTCATCGCATTAATGTCTGGTTCCCAACATCCTACAGTCTAAGTCATGAGAACGTAGCTGTTTATCAGAGCCGGCATCATTGGATTATACGCTTAAGCTAAAGAGGAATCATAGAAATCCATTTCACTTATAACGTCTAGGTAACTTAGGTAAGGATAACACAAACTCTAATCCCGGATTTGAACATTGATTCTATGGGGTAAAGTTTCCGGAGCTTAAGAGTTGAACGTGAAAGGCGACAGTCCACTTTAAACCTTCCGTGATCAGATGTACAGTCGAACAAGTAGTACTTAAACAAATATATGGATAGTGGTAGAGGTGCATAATGGTATCTCAATGATCTTTACAAGTCTCTGTAAACATGTGTTTGTAGGAAGTCAGTGTGTAAATATAGAGAGTGACTAACAAGGAATGGGAAATATCGAAAGTAAAAATAAAAAATAGCCTCCATGGTTCAGTGGTAAGAACGTGTGCTTCTGAATCGTAGGGTACTGGGTTCGACCCTAGGGTTCTCCTTTCACTTTTTCAGTACATACCGTAAGATTAACAACAACCGAGGCTGTGGCATTGTATTTGAACAAGTTGACTGTCTGCACGATCCGCCCTTCGGAGGGGGGCATAAAGCCGTCGGTCCCGTGTCCATGCGATGTTGGGCACATTAAAGATCCCTACGCGCCTTACATAGAGGCACGGGTTTGGCAAAATTTCCAGGATAGTGAGGTGAAACTGCTCCCCGGCGTCGGTGATTGACCATAGTCGCGAAAATAGGCAAACGTTAAAGAAAGAAAAAAATGACAGTTTCATAGACATTAAAATATGTATTGTAATCAAAAGTGAAACAGTCTGGACGCAGCAAGTACATTGTGGTAGTTAATTTTTATAAAAAGGTTTTTAATAGCAAATATGTCTTTCTTAACGAAAACAGGCATGAAATTTGGATAACTCATGTAGTAGAAATAATACCATAATTAGTCGAATTAATTTTATTGTTTGAAAAAGAACAAAAACTTCCTAAAATAAACTTATATGCTCCTGAAAAAACTGGTCCGATTTTCCTGGCCAAGAAACAATTATTCAAAGGAAGCTTTTAGACGAAGCTCATAAAAAATACATGTAAACTTGCAAACATTTTTTTCACGAAAATCCGAACTTTTTTTTACAACTTAATAAGCATTTATTATTAATTACCAAAATTTCACGAAAATCTTACAAACAATAATTGACACAGAAACACAAAAAAAATTCTGCGAAAACTTACTGGTTTTTACAAACAAATTTGCTAAAACAATACATAAAATTCAACTTATATGCCTAATCTGTAAATAGGATTAACAAAAAATTTTTTTTACTTTGCAGGAAAATTGGAACCAGTGGAAGTAAAGAAAAATACATCTAAGCAGAGAAATACGTAGATAGTCCTATTAAACTAATTATTTCTTAGCGTTTTGTACCAAAGTTGATTTAAATATTTTAATACTTTTTCTTCAATAATTCGCTAAATAATAACATCATCTGATGATTTGTTGTATGCGATGGTAAATGTGTATAAATATATCCAAAATTCGTGTCTGTAGGTATAGGGAGTGTTTTACTAAACTTAAAGCAAAGGGCATGCCCTTCCACGTCAGCTTCAATTTTTTCATTATTTGAAAGCGCCTTCTATACGGCATCCTGGTTTCTTTGACGAAAAATATAAACGAAATCCTCTCTGAATGCGTCACTTTCATGTGAATCTGCTATTTATTGGTATTGGTAAAACGCGATGTATATATATATATATATATATATATATATATATATATATATATATATATATATATATATATATATATATATATATATATATATATATATATCTCTGAGGCCTAGGGTTGAACACAATGAGACCTCACAGACGATCTCCAGCGAGATTTGGGGAGTAGGCAGATTGAGGCCCCGTAATCGAGCTACAACAACCCAACCTACCTTTATCCACCACTCTAAGGAGTAGGCAGATTGAGGCCTTAGAGTGTCCTTACATATTTCCTTTACCTACCTTTGTCCACCACTCTAAGGAGTAGGCAGATTGAGGCCTTAGAGTGTCCTTACATATTTCCTTTACCCACCTTTGTCCATCACTCTAAGGAGTAGGCAGATTGAGGCCTTAGAGTGTCCTTACATATTTCCATTACCCACATTTGTCCACCACTCTAAGGAGTAGGCAGATTGAGGCCTTAGAGTGTCCTTATATATTTCCTTTACCCACCTTTGTCCATCACTCTAAGGAGTAGGCAGATTGAGGCCTTAGGGTGTCCTTACATATTTCCTTTACCTCTTGAAAATGGCTCCAAAACAGGAGCCGAAACGTCGAGTTTCCATAAATTCTGGACGCGGTTTAACCCGAGAACCAAGCATGTCTCATATATATATATATATATATATATATATATATATATATATATATATATATATATATATATATATATATATATATATATATATATATATATATATATATATAACTGTTAGAAACGAATTTCCGGCAAATAGTTTAGTAAAATGAAGGACAATTACGGCTGATGCTGCAACTTAAGGATTTGTAAAACACTCTTTTTGCGACATTTTCTATACATAACCCGTATTCGTTTCAGGTTCTTTGTCTAGATGTTGTCAATTTAGATGTTTTTAAGATGAGAACCCCAGATTTTTCCTCTTCAAATGCCTTGTCTTTACACTTACAGATTTAAATTTTGATACGTAATTTACCTTTGATGATGTAAACGCGTGCTAAATTTAGTTTCCCTAACTTTGTTATTTCCGGAGATATAAAAATTTTCCGAAAGGAAACGCAAAATTATACGGAAAAACTGAGTCTTCTTGCTAACGAACTTATCTAAGCCACTTGCAAAAGGAAGGTACTCACCAAAATTGATCAAAATTGGTCCATTATTTTATGAGCTATCAATGTGACATATATATATATATATATATATATATATATATATATATATATATATATATATATATATATATATATATATATATTATATATTATATATTATATATTATATAAACATAAAAAATTGTAAACTCAACCTGGATATGGGTTCTAGGAGGCCTAGTTCGCGCTCATTTAAAGAAATCTTTTCAAAATTCAAAAGTCGAGATCTCGTCATTAGTGGAATTTATTTATTTATTTAAGATTCACTAACAAGAACCTAAGATAAAATATTTTCATAAAATTGTTTTTACAAATGTCAGGGACAACTGTATACTTCCGCATTTAATAACCTCCAAGTAACCCTGCCAACTTGTAATAGGTAAAGAGAAATATGTTCTGCTTCCGGCATTTGATTAGACCTTTTGACCACCATACCTATATATATATATATATATATATATATATATATATATATATATATATATATATATATATATATATATATATATATATATAATCCTTTATTACCTTTTCAGACAGTGCCTCACACCATAAAGACTCGTCAAAATAAAATCCCAAATACAAAATGTAACAAATCCACAGATATACAGTGCAAGTGCAATGCTGCAAGGTACAATGAAAACATATATATACAAATATACACGAATGTCATAAAATCGAAACAAAAGTCTGGACGCAGGAAGTGCGTTATGGCGGTGAATTTTCATGAAATTTTTTTTAATAGCAAATGTGTCTTTTTTTTAAAGCAGGCATCAACTTTGGTTACCAGTAGGGCCTATATAGTAAAGACAATGCACCAGATTTTATCAAAATAACTTTATTGTTTCAAAATGTACAAGAACTTTTCGAAAATAAACTTAATATTTTCCCGAACAAAACAAATTTCCGTGCCAACGAATCTTAGGTTAATAGCAAATTGAGCTATTTATATTTGAAGCATTTAATGAAAATTCGCTACCATCACGCACTTGCTGCGTCTCGAATTTCTTTTCTTACAAACACGCATTATATTTTGATTGAAAATGCAATAATACAAGGCGTGTTAAGGTGACACAATCCACTGCCAAACAAAAACCAGGCAAGATCCAAAGGATGGCTTGCCTAGGCATCACAGAGGCCATGACTTCAACCCCAACAGCCGCCATGGAGGTGTTGCTGGCTCTGCCCCCCCCCCCCCCCCCACTTAGTTATCATGGGGGAGGCCAGGCTAGGACTATACAGACTATGATGATACCATGATAGACTGAAAATCAACCCAGGTTGCGGGGGCCACTGCAAAATTTAGGAAATCGTGAAGGATCCCATGCTTGAAATGAGGTCAGACTTCGCGCGCCCGCGAATATGCAGGGAAAACAATTTTACAGTGGAAATCCCGTGGTTCACGGACTGGCGTGGGACAGGCGCAGGCGTTTATTCGGAACGACTGAGGGTAAGTCACAATATTTCCCTCGGAGCTCATGCAACGGTCTTTCAGGCCGAAATGTACGCCATCTTGCACTGCATGCGAGAGAACAAGCGCTACACCAACGAGCGGATCCTCATGGCCACAGACAGACAGGCTGCCCTTAAGGCCCAAAGTAGCCCACGGGTAAATTCCAGGTTGGTAAATGAATGCCAAAACGAGACTGGCTGGGCAGAATGAGGGCACCCTCATCTAGGTGCCGCGTCACTCGGGGGTTAAAGGCAATGCTGCAGGTGACAGTCTCGCGAAGAGAGGGCCAGCAGAACCATTTATGGGACCACAACAGGCCCTGGGCGTGACGCAGAGCACTGCGAGAGAATCCATTAAGTCCTGGGTCAGAAACGAACATAAGGTGTACTGGGCAGACTGTCCAGGGCTCAGACATGGGAAGTCAGTAATTGAGGAACCCAGTTCAAAGAGAGCTGTGGAGCTGCTAAACCTTAGCAGAGGACAGCTCAGAAACATAACAGGTCTCTTGACGGGACACATGGCCGTCAATAAACACCTGCATAAAATGGGGCGGTTCGAGAGGGACCTGGCATGCAGACTCTGCGGCGAGGGGGAGGAATCAGCCCAGCACATCTTGTGCGAGTGTAAAGCTCTGGACCGCAAAAGACAACTGATCTACTGACAGCCTAGACCGGAGACAGAGCAATATAAAACTTCACCCTACCAATTGCTGTACAGACTAGTTCAAGGCACAGTGATTTTGGAATAGGTGGAGTAGAAAAGACAAAAGGCACAATAAGCTAAAGGCTGCGGTGCTATCGGTGCGGCAAAGATGCGGACGAGCCCTAAGAAAAAAGGCGTATTCGATTAAGAAAAACAAAATTTGTATCTCCAGCGACTTATGGGCCACGCTGTGATTGTAAAAATATTTTATAAGATGCAACTCAAGACACCCTGTAATTAACGTATCTATACAGTTTTTTGCTCGTATCTTGTATAATAACGAAAATATTGAGCTTTACTGTAGAAATAACTCACCCTGTATATATGAAAGCGGATCAAAACTGAACCAACCTCTGGATATGGGTTCTAGAGGGGCATAATAGTCCACGGCAACAGTACATGTCATATTCTACTGACAATTTTTTTTTTATAAATCTCAGATCTACTTTCAAAGTGACATGTAAATAAGTATTTTGTTTTCTGACATTTGTAATATAAATGTAGGCATGCTCTTCTTCTTACACTCATTTATTTTTGGCCATCACAATTTTACTCATAGAGTTGGATACAATTTTAGTGACTTTTGAATTTTGAAAAGATTTCTTTAAATGAGCGCGAACAGGTCCCCATAGAATCCATATCTAGGTTAGTTTCAGTTTTTATCTGTTTGCATATATACAAGGTGACGCATTTCTAAGGTAAAGCTCAATATATCCATTATTATACAAGATATGAGAAAAATTTTTATATGTTAATTATACGATCTATGGAGCTGCATCTTATAAAATTATTTTTACAATCACAGGTGACACATAAGTCGCTGGTCATGCAATTTTTTTCCTAATCGAACACGCCTTATATTATTGCAATTTTTGCATTTTCCATCAAAAGATAATGCATGTTTGTAAGAAAATAAATTCGGAACTCAGCAAGTGCGTTATGGTAGTGATTTTTCATAAAATGCTTCTTTCGATAGCTTAAGTTACTATTAACCTAAGGTTCGTTGGCCTGGAAACCAGTTTTTGAGCACATTGTAAGTTTATTTTCGGAAGATTTTTGTACATTTTTAAACAATAAAGCCAGTTTGATGAAATATGGTACATTGTTTCTCCTATATAGGTTATACTGGTAACTAAATTTGATGCAATCTTTCTTTAAAAAAAATTATATTTCCTATAAAAATATGTTTATAAAAAATCACTACCATAACGCCCTTGCTGCGTCCAGACTTTTTTTAGGATGTGTGGCTCCACTAGCATTGAATTCCAGTTGTTATTTACAACCGAGGTGGATGTGAAATCAGCAGTATACTGTCAAAGTAAAGTCATTTTTGACTCCCCATGAAATTGAACATTTTGGTGAAAATATGGACTATTTAAGAAGAATCGTAGTCTTAAAAAAGTTCCAACCACAGTCAAATGGTGGATGCAGTAATTGAAGAATGGGACCCAATGGTACCATTGAAAATTTAATCGCTAGCATGCCAAGAAGTATGAATGCGGTACTAGGAGTAGTCCTCCTCTACTTGCAAGGTAGTAGCATCACATTGGATCAATAATTTTATTGCTTTCGATTTTTTAAATCCTTTTCATTTTAATTTTCGTTTTCATATCTCATTTATTTGCAACAGAAGAAATATTTAATGATTTGAAATAAGGTCAAGGTCCGCTGATTTCTTTCTCAAATGATTGTATGAATACAATTTGTAAATTTTCATTATAAGTTAGTTTTACTGTACGTTCATTAATATAATTATTTCAGTTTAATCACGGAGTGCGTTAGTTTTGGGAGGAGTTTATACCTCAATCACGAATAACTAGAAATAATTACACTAAAACGCAGTGATTTCCAGTTAAATTATAATCTATGCTCTAGACTACGGAAAATCTATTATAATATTTAAGAGAATAATATAAATGTTCAATAATTATTCTCAGACAATTACAATCAGATAATCAATTTCTCTTTGCATTGCGGATAAATTGTCAGTAGCTAGTAGCACGTCATATATAATAAGTCTGAACGCAGCAAGTGCGTTAAGGTAGTGGATTTTCATAAAAATGTTTTTAATAGCAAATATGTGTGTTTTTTTTTAAGAAAGCAGGCATCAAATTTGGTTACCAATATAACCTATATAGTAGAAACAATATACCATCTTTCATCAAAATAACTTTATTGTTTGAAAATGTACAAAAACTTCCGAAAGTAAACTTAAAATGTTCCCGAAAACAGTGGTTAAACCTTATAGGTTAATAGCAAATTGAGCTATTCAAATTTGAAGCATTTAATGACAATTCGCTACCATAACGCAATTGCTGCGTCCCGAATTTCTTTTCTTACAAACATGCATTAAATTACAACGGAAAATACAAACATACAATAACATAAGGCATGTTCTTAGAAAAAATTGTATCACCAACGACTCATGGGCCAACCTGTGATTGTAGAAATAAATTCTTAAGAGGTAGCTCAAGACACCCTATAATTTATGTATACAATTTTTTTCGTATCTTGTATATATATATATATATATATATATATATATATATATATATATATATATATATATATATATATAAGATATATATATATATATATATATATATATATATATATATATATATATATATATATATATATATATATATATATAAGATATATATATATATATATATATATATATATATATATATATATATATATATATATATATATATAAGACGCCCTCGTGGCGCAGGTGACTAGGTGCCAGCCTGCAAAGCGAGAGGTCCCGGGTTCGATTCCCGGGCGAGCCAAGTTGACTTTGTCTGGAAAATTTATAAAAAATATTAAATGATGGGAAAGAATGTGCTAATGGCCTGAGATGCCGCAGCCAATAATATTAAATTAAATATATATATATATATATATATATATATATATATATATATATATATATATATATATATATATATATATATATATATATATATATATATATATAGCCATTTGAAATGAATTTTCTGGAAATATTTGAGTAAAATGAAGGACAATGACGGTTGAAGCTAAGACTTCAGGGTTTGTAAAACATTCTTCTTGACACATTTTTTTTCCATAGCCAGTATTAGTTTCAGATTCTTTGCCTAAATGTTGCTAATTTTGACTTTATAAATCGCAACTTTGACGTTTTGAGGAAAACCCCAATTTATTTTTTTAAATCCCTATAACTTTCTTGTCTTTTAATTTACAGAGCTTAATTTTGGTACATATAATAGTTTAAACCCGCGCACCAAATTTGGGTGTCGTTACTTTGTTATTTCCGGAGACGTAATTTTTTTTCGAAAGAAAACACAAAATTTTCCGGGAAAACCTGGGCCAATTTTCCTGGCTAACGAAATTATCCAAACCACTTACAGAGCGAAGGTACTCGTCAACCGACCTCGACCTCATTTGAAAGGGACTATGTGTTAGACGCACATGTCCATTTCGCCCGTTCTCCAAATTAAATACTCAGTTCGAAATTTGAGTAAAGCCAACGAAAAATTCCTTATATATAAAATTTTAATTGATTCTTCATTTTATTATATAACTAGCTTACAGAACGGCATATTTACCTTAGATTGAATCTCTTTATCCCAATAATCATTACAGTAGGCCCTGTCGTAAATCTGTATGGCTGTACATGTTCAGGAATAATCCCCTTAACCTGTACCTATATACATGATATAGCTTTCTCATTTCCCCTTGATGGAGCCACTGGTCGCTTTACTGACGTCACGTCACTGTTCTGGTTGTGATTAGCTTTACTGGCATATAACTCGATGATAACTGTCATTAAAAGCTCACAGATATATTTCCTCATCCAGTTAATTGAATAACTAGAACTGGCCGAGTGTAAACGGAATTGTTTTTCTCCACTTTCAGTTGGTTACATATACGCAATCATCTGAGAGAGTCGGGGAAGTCTTAGTTCTCTTAAAGTGAAACTAGCGGTGAGGAAACGCTGTTTGCAGTTGAATGTTTTCATGTAGCAGGGTCAAAAGAACAGTTACTAAAATGGAAAATGTAAGAGATCTCTAAGTAGCAGCAGGAAATTATTGGAGATGCCTTTCAAAAGTACGAAAAACAGTAACGCTTTTTTACAAATTGCATCGCACAGGGTGGCCAATTAAGAATGGTCGCTGGCTCTATCTCAGGAACAGTTCACTGTACAGCTTCACGGAAAAAAAGTCTGGACGCAACAAGTGCGTTATGGTAGCGAATTTTCTTTAAAATGTTTTTAATGGCAAATATCTTCCTTTGATGAAAGCGTATTTCGTCGAAATAACTTTATTGTTTGAAAATATATAAACATTTTTCAGAAATCTGGATGCAGCAAGTGTGTTATGGAAGTGAATTTCCATAAAAATGTTTTAATAGCAAATGCGAGCAGGAATCAATCTGATTACCGGTAGAGCCTATGTAGTAGTAACAATGTACTATATTTTATCAAAATTACTTATGGTTTGAAAATATACAAAAATTTTCAGAAAATAAGCTTAAATTATGGTTTACTAATCAACAAAGCTTCCGTTAATAGCAAATTGAGTTATTGAAATATGAAGGATTTATTGAAAATTCGGTAAATTTACATATTAGCTCCAGAACGCTTTCCAAAAAATTGTTTTCAGAAACATTAGTAGGACCCTCCTGAATGCACAACCCACAAGAAAAATTTCTTGTTCACACCCTCCAAGAAAGATACGGGACTGGGAGTGAATAGGGTTGCTGGGCGTAGTAGGTAGTAAAAAGGAAATATGAGCAGAAAATGCGAAGAAAACTGCTTGAAAGCTGTCTATTTGAAGCCATATCCCCATTAAACTCTGCCTACGCCGCACAGCACTCCTATTCGCCCCAGGTCACGTAACTCCATTGGGGGGTATGAACAAGAAGTTTTTATTGTGGTTTATGCAACGAGGGTCGTTGTATACACACGAGGGGGGAAGGAAAATGCCTACGACGAAGCAGCATGTATACCCGCCAAGGAAGTTACGGCACCTGGGGGAATATGGGTGCTGTGCGGGGTAGGCGGGGCTCAAGGCGGATATGGCTTCAAGTGGTGAAAAAGACATATTTCAAGCCCGTTTTATTCGCATTTTCTGCTCATATTTTTTTACTACCCACCCCTCCCAACACCTCGACTCACTCCTGGTCCCGTAACTTCCTTGGGGGTGTGAACAAGACAACTTTCTTGAGGTTTGTGAATCCAGCCTGTCCTAGGCAGGTTTCTAAAAACAGTTTTCTGAAAAGCGTTCGGGAGCTAATCTGCAAATTCACCGAAAATTTGCTACCAAAACGCACTTACTGCATCCAGATTTTTTTCTTACAAACGCATCACATTTCGATAAAAAATGCAAAAATGCATTAACGAATTTGTTCTACGAAAATTACTTAAAAATTATAGACCGAGGCAATAACATTCGAACGAATTGAGATATCATCCTCAAATTAGGTCTCCAGTTAGCACCCGACAAAGGAACTCTTCGAGTTATTTTTGGGTAAGATCGCTTCAGGGGGTAGGGGAAAAATGAGGAGTGATTTGGGGAAAACTAAAATTTTTTCGTTAAAACTCGGGTAATATAACGTTTTAGAAGTTATGGGTACAGAGATACATTCATTTATGAGAATCTCTTGCTGAGGAGAGTAGATTATCACAGCTACGTGGAAGTTATGATTCAATTTGCAGCACTATTTTCTTTCAAATCAAATAGAAAGTTAAGAGTGCCTATTAAATTGACAATAAATCCAGTGCCGTTGGAAATAACAGATTCGACGGTAATGGGTACAACTGTATCTAAGCCACTGGAAGAGAAAATTAAAAAATAGTAATACCAAAATGTAGCTACTAATTATGTGCCAGCATATTGAAAACGGTAGATCGATGGCGTTATTCGATTTAGAAATATTCAATTAAAACGTTAATTTTGTCTAAATTTTAGCACCCTGTATCTTGGTAAAGATGTGTAGATCATATGTTTATAAAGCAAAATCTTATTATTTTCACCCAAGGAATTTACCGTTAAAATTATACCACAGTTAACGTTAACACACTGTAGGTCTGTAGGTATGACCAAGATTATGGGTTCTACGAGTTCTAGTTCGTGGTCAAGTGAAAAAATTTAAGTCGCGATCTCCTTTAGCGAATTGCTTTTGAGAAAACTCGCGAAAATGAAGACATTACAATTTTACGGATAAGTTTCATCAACAATTCACTTTGAGAATTGCTTAATTGATATGCGAACGAATAACCTTTATCAAAAAGCTCAGAGTCTTAATGACGAATTACCATCTGTTGCTACAAAAATTTATTTATAATCAAGCACCCTTACTCTGGGAGGCATTTTTAGGAGTACATGTTAGGAAATGTATGCTTTTCAGCGTCTTGATTACCAATCTAATAGATATTTTACGACAAAACCATGCAGCTTTAGATGTGCTGCGTCCTGCTGGCAGTCAGGTATTCACGTAACATTTCATAAAAATAAGCAAAAAAGCGTTGGGCGGCAGAAAATGGTTTTCATAAATCAGTGGGAGTTATCATTGTAGTATTTGAAGTGTAACAAAAGTCAAAACTTCGGGTTATTATAATATTTCGACTATATTATGTTGGATAATTCTGTATTTCAGACTGTTACAAAAAAACAAAACATAAAAATGTAGACCAAACCCAAAGCTTTGTTCTTTATGTTGCCAATATTTCACCAATATTAAAAGCAATCGATGAAAGAGGTCGGCGAACATAAAAGAAAGTTTCTCAGGTAGTAATGTAAGAATCCAGAGACATAACTGTTTTCTTAAAATTTATGCCTCTTGTATTTTTATTTTATTTTTTCTTGTATCTATTAACTCATTATAAATATTACCGTCGAACTAACATTTAGTATTTGTTTCGCTATGTCAGTTTCACCTGTTCTGAACGTCGCTGCTCTAGCTATTTCAGTCCGAAGATAATAAATTTCCTATTTCCTTTTTTCTGTCAGTTTATTTATTCCGAAGGTGCGACGGTAATATTTCACAGTTTATTGTTGTTATTATTAGACACGAACACAGACGTGTTATGTCTCGGGCTCACCTGCCAAATTACACCGTTCCCTCCCATGACTACACCGTGGCGCTACAATAATAGAGATGTTAACACAATGGAAGGAATGTCGCTCATATTCCTGCCACAAAATGACATTATTGCTGGTGCTTATGGTGAGATTGTTTGAAGATTTAAGTGCAGAATCGAACTGTGACGTTGTGTTATACAATGTATGCCGTTAAAGTAACGTAGCGGATGGCCACATAGTCTTTGTTGCCAAAAATTGATGTTAATTTTTAATTTGGGCTCTAATAGGTCATCCAGATATTATTTGTGGAAGAGGACGTACTAATTTTTAAATTTCCTGCATATCTATTAGCGAATTTTTTTAATTTAAATTCGCTTATGGGGAGATCTGTGTTTATATATATATATATATATATATATATATATATATATATATATATATATATATATATATATATATATATCCGACCGATAACTCAAAAAATAATGGACCGATCTTGATAAAATTTGCAGAGTACCTTCCTTTTGCAAGTGGCTTGGATAAGTTCGTTAGTCAGGAAAATCGGACCAGGTTTTCCCGGAAAATTTTGTGTTTTCTTTATAAAAAAATTCATAACTCCGGAAATAACAAAGTATGGGCAACCTAAGCGTGTTTGTATTATAAAGAGTGAACTGTGTACCAAAATTCAGGTCTCTAGCTTTAAAGACAAAGAAGTTATGGGCAGTTAAAGCAATAAATGTTGGAGTTTTCCTCAAAACGTCAAACTCGCAATATTAAACGTCAAAATTGGCAATGTTTAGTCAAAGAATGTAAAACAAATACCATTTGTGAAAAGAAAATATTGCAAGAAGAGTGTTCTGCAAACCCTTAAGTTTCAGATTCAACCGTCATTGCCCTTCATTTTACTAAAATGTTTACAGAAAATCCATTTCAAATAGACCCTTTCTCTGTAGCTTTGGCTGTCAGTTTAGTTAAGTTTGGTAGCTGTTTTGATATTTATTTGTGTTTAGTGAAGTTTATGGTTTAACGGCCTATAATTTTTTTAGCTAATTATCGTGGAACAAATTTGTTAATGCATTTTTGCATTTTTTATCGAAATATGATGCGTTTATCTTAAAAAAAATCTGGACGCAGTAAGTGCGTTTTGGTAGCGAATTTTCGGTAAATTTGCAGTTTAGCTCGAACGCTTTTCAAAACACTGCTTTCAGAAACCTGCCTATCCCCCCCCCCCGAACCACAAACCCCAAGAAAAATGTCTTGTTCACACTCCCCAAGGAAGTTACGGGACCAGGAGTGAGTAGGGGTGCATAATTTGTTTAGCTAATTTTTGTAGAACAAATTCGTGAATGCATTTTTCCATTTTTTGTCGAAATATGATGCGTTTGTAAGAAAAAAATCTGGACGCAGTAAGTGCGTTTTGGTAGCGAATTTTCGATAAATTTGCAGTTTAGCTCCCGAACGCTTTTCAAAAAACTGTTTTCAGAACCCTGCCTAGGCCCCCACCCCTCTGAATCCACAAACCCCAAGAAAAATTTCTTGTTCACACTCCCCAAGAAAGTTACGGGACCAGGAGTGAGTAGGGGTGTATAATTTTTTTTAAACTAATTTTCGTATAACAAATTCGTTAATGCATTTTTGCATTTTTTATCGAAATATGATGCGTTTGTAAGAAAAAAATCTGGACGCAGTAAGTGCGTTTTGGTAGCAAATTTTCGGTAAATTTGCAGTTTAGCTCCCGAACGTTTTTCAAAAAACTGTTTAGAAACCTGCAGGTGAGGTCCTAGTAATGTTTCTGAAAACAATTTGTTGAAAAGCGTTCGGGTGCTAATCTGCAAATTTACCAAAGTTCAATCAAATTCTTCAAATTTCAATAACTCAATTTGCTATTAACGTAAGCTTTGTTGGATAGAAAACCAACATTCAAGTTTATGATTTTCGGAAAATTTTTGTATATTTTCAAACCATAAGTAATTTTGATAAAATATAGTACATTGTTTCTACCACATAGGCTATACTGGTAATCAAATTGATACCTGTTCGCATTTGCTATTAAAAACATTTTTATGGAAAATCACTTCCATAACACATTTGCTGCATCTAGACTTTTGAAAAATGTTTATATATTTTCAAACAATAAATTTATTTCAATGAAATATGGTACATTGTTTCTACTATATAGGCAACCAAGTTTGATGCCTGCTTTCATTAAAGAAAGACATTTGCTATTAAAAATATTTTAAAGAAAATTCGCTACCATAACGCACTTGCTGCGTCCCGAGATTTTTTATAGGTATTTGCATGTGGCGAAAACTACAGTGGCTATATGAAAATAGTGTGGCCATGTCTTCGGGTCAGCCATGTTTCATATTTTTTTTACATAGCCTTAGGGGAAGAACAGGGAAATTAAAGCATTTCTGTGCTCGATGCAATAGTAAAAAAAAGGACAGGGATCGCAAGTAATAATGATGAAGAAATGACTCATGTGATATTTCAGTGTCGGAGTGTCTTTTAGTGAATTTTCATTAAGAAAATGGTAAGACATTTAGAAATTTTCTTCAAATTGGCACGAATTAGGGCTCTAGAACCCAGATTCAAGGTCGGTTAAAAAGCGTATATATATATAATATATATATATATATATATATATATATATATATATATATATATATATATATATATATATATATATATATATATATATATCTGAAAATAGCGGTGCTTAAACCAGTTTTCAAATCTGGAGATAGATTCGATATTTCCAACTACAGACCAATTTCGCTGATCTCAAATATATCGGAGATCATTGAAAAAATTATTTAAAAAAAGGTTGTATAGTTTTGTCCATAGTTACAAATTAATATCCCAATGTCAGTTTGGTTTTCAAGAGGGTCGCTCTACGCAAGATGCAATTGCAGATTTAGCAGGTAAAATTTATAAAGCCATGGATGAAGCAGAACCATCGATATGCATCTACATTGATCTAGCCTAGGCGTTCGATACGGTCAATCATCCAGATATGTTGGAGACCTTGGAATGCGATGGAATAAGAGGCACTGCTCTTAGATTGCTTGACAGTTAACTATCTGATAAAAAGCAGTGTGTGCTCATAGAAGGTGTGATGAGTGGGATGAGAACGGTACGTTTCGGGGTGCCGCAGGAGACAGTTTTTGGGCCGTTATTGTTTGTTATATACATACATTATTTATTTTAACTACCAATATCAGCTGACCTTACCAGTTTCGCTGATGATACCGTCTTTTTTTAAAGTGGTAGTAGTTGGAAAACTTTGAGAGACACAATACAGCGTGAACTTCCCATTTTGCTGGATTATTTCAGTGAAGAGCTTTTGACAATAAACACGGATAAAACAACATTTTCACCGTATGCTAGTTACAGATCTCATCTGCCTGATTTTACAGACATAACGTTTAGATATCATGGCTATGACATGACGCTGTCCTCCAGTTCAACGATTAAATAGCTAGGGGTGATCATGGACAGCCACGTGAAATGGGATGTCCATGTGAACAAATTGGTCGGTAAGTTGAGATGTTTAACTTACAAATTTAAATACTTAAGAAAATTCCTTGAGTTAGATCATTTGAGGAGTGTATACTACGCATTAGTGCACACTCATATTAACTATGGGATTATTGCTTGGGGTGGTGTGGCGGACTGTTTCTATGAGATATTCGAAGTGATCCAGAAGTGGATATTGAAAATTGTCTACAACGGATGTTTTGTTTACCCTAGTGATGCGCTCTTTGGGAGTTAGGAATTATAGATCCTAGGCAGACTACATCCTAGCACTTCTGAACAATGTTAGCGCTTCCATCCGCATAGACCATGCCTAACGAGGCATAAAGTAGGTTGCCTGCATGTTCCGACTATGCAGAAGACCATTGGACAGCGATCTTATACTTACCTTGCCCCAAAGATATACAATGTTCTGCCAGAATCTTTAAAAAAAGTTGAACGCTTTTTCTCTTTTCAAGCGTAGAACTAAGTTGTGGATTATTCAAATGACCAGACAAGAGGCCCCCCGATTGGTAGATACTGGACTTTATTTCAACTCTTGTTCACAAGTTTAGTTTTTCTAAAGCTGTGTATGCAGAGTGCAGATAACACATTTAAATAATTAGTACGTAACCTGCTGCAATAATTCGTCTTGACAAGAGGTAGTAGCTATTTTGGGCTTCTAAACAAAAAATTAACTAATGAGGAGGTCTGTGTGTATATCCATATATATATATATATATATATATATATATATATATATATATATATATATATATATATATATATATATATATATATATATATATATATATATATATATATATATATATATATATATATATATATATATATATATATATATATATATATATATATATATATATATATATATATATATATATATATATATATATGTCCCAAAAGTCGCAAATAAGACGTCACAATAAGATATATTAGGTTAAGCTCTTTCAGAAAAATCCTTTATGATCTTATACAAAAGTTTACGGTTTTCAAGATATTGACAATTTTATGAAAACAAGTACAATTCTCAAATCTTAAGGTATTTTGCCCCCCGTGTGCAGAAAAAACATTTCCGGAAAATGATTCTTTTTCATGTTAATCGTCAATAATTCCGTCATCGAATTAATCTGAAATATTTTCTGTTATTATTGGGAGAATCTGAAAAAAAATTGTAAAACCGACTTTTTCTTCCCCAATTTTTTTTATTTTCGAACCAACATCCATAATATAACAAAAATTATAAAAAAATTTACTAGCTTATAATTTTATAAACGTCTTTGTATTATGGATATTCTAAAATGGTATAAACATTATCAATATCTCTGAAAATAATTCACTATCGACAATTGAAAATAAGGTAGGAAGTGGTTTTTTATAAACTTGATCTTTTAAGTCCAAGAAAAAACAATACGGTTCGAATCCCTCTATAAATGAGATGTATGCCCGAATACTCGTGATGGATGTAATTTACTCGATTTTCCATTGTGTCAAAAAATCCAGAGTAAAACAAAGTCCAATAGAGAACCAATCTACTGGGAAGAGAGCGCATATGTAGGGAGTAGTTTCTTACTGACACTGACATAAATTATTTTTGGAAATGTCACAATCTATTTGTTTTAGTGAATTTTCTTTAAAAAAAATCCACTAATGAGGAGATCCCGACTTTTTAATTTAAAAAAAAAACTAAAAATGGGCGCTAATTAGGCCCCCTAGACCCCACATTTTCGGGGTCAGTTTGAATTTGTATATGTTTGCATATATATATATATATATATATATATATATATATATATATATATATATATATATATATATATATATATATATATATATATATATATATATATATATATATATATATACGTATCACACCGATAACTCAAAAAATAATGGGCCGATGTTGATCAAATTTGGTGAGTACCTTCCTTTTGCAAGTAGCTTGGATAATTTCGTTATCCAGGAAAATCGGCCCAGGTTTTCTCGGAAAATTTTGTGTTTTCTTTTGAAAAAAAAAATGTTTCTCCGGAAATAACATAGCAAGGGCAACCAAATTTGCTACGCGTGTTTGTATTTTAAAGCGTGAACCATGTACCAAAATTTAGGTCTCTAAGTTTGAAGGAAAAAAGTTATGGGCAGTTAAAAAAAAATTGGAGTTTTCCTCAAAACGTCAAAATCGCCATTTGACACGTCAAAGTTGGCAATGTTTAGGCAAAGAACGTGAAACAAATACGGATTGTGAAAAGATAATGTTGCAAAAAAATGTTCTGTGAACCCTCAAGTTTCAGCTTCAACCGTCATTGCCCTTCATTTTGCTAAAATATTTACAGAAGATTCATTTCAAATAGACCCTTTCTTTGATGCTTTGGCTGTCGGTTTAGTTTATGCTTTTGCTGTAGGTTTCGTGAAGTTTATGGTTAGCGGTCTGTAATTTTTAGCTAATTTTCGTAGAACAAATTCGTTAATGCATTTTTGCATTTTTTATAGAAATGTGATGCATGTTTGTAAGAAAAAATGTGGACGCAGTAAGTGCGTTTTGGTAGCGAATTTTCATTAAATCCTTCAAATTTCAATAACTCAATTTGCTATTAGGGTAAGGTTTTTGGCTAGGAAACCAACATTTAAGTTAATTTTCGGAAAATTTTTGTACATTTTCAAACAATAAGTAATTTTGATAAAATATAGTACATTGTTTCTACTACATAGGCTATACCGGTAATCAGATTGATGCCTGGTCGCATTTGCTGTTAAAAACATTTTTATGAAAATTCACTTCCATAACGGACTTGCTGCGTCCAGACCTTTTATTTATTATAGCTACCTGATTTCACTTCCTAATTTACTTTCAAACGTCGATAGTAAATTATTTTCAGAGATATTGATAATGTTTTTACCATTTTAGAATATCCTTAAAAGAGGGAAGTTTAGAAATTATGAGCCATGTATTACAATGTTTTTTCAGTAGGGAGGTTTATTCTAAATTTAAAAAAAAATGGGAAAAAAAGTCATTTTTTTTCAGATTTTTTAAAGAACAACACAGAATATTTCAGTTTCACCTATCCTGTAAATTTTGCTGAATCCCTGCGTTTTTGTAAGGATTGTAGGGATTTTTACCGTGCCCAACGTCGCAGGACACGGGACCGACGGCTTTACGCCCCCTTCGAAGGGCAGAACGTGCAGATATTCAACTTGTTCAAATACAATGCGACAACCGCGCTTGATGCTAATTTTACAGCATGTACTGAAAAACTGAAAGGGTACCCTGGGAATCAAACCCAGTAGCCTTCGGTGCAGAGGCAAACGTTCTTACCGATGAAGCACCGTGGCTATAGCATTTTTAAGAAAACTGATTTGCAGCTAACGTTTTCGACAAAAAATAATTTTAAAAATTTGTTATGTGCTACAAAAGATAAGGATAATGCCACTCATGTGTTAGTTATCTATGAAATGAATTGTAAAGATTGTAATTTTACATACGTTGAGAAAACTGAAAAAATCATAGAACCAGATTCAAGGAACATCTGACACAGCTGAGAAATGGTAGTATAGACAAGTCATGCGTGGCACAACATGACTTGTTGGATAACAATCATCACATACATAACGGAAACCTAAAGATTATCAAAAACGTTAGGCAACCGATGTAATTAGACGCCTACGAGAGTATTTATATTTCCAAGACCATAAATAACAAAGTTAGTTTAAACCGCCACTTCTTAATAGTCTACTGTTTGCACTGTCTCTTTGATAAAAAAAGATGCAAAAACTACGTGGGACATCCGGTCATAAAAATGAAAATTGAAAAGTGATAAGTTCGTTTGTGATTCTGTCTCTAAGGTGTCTGTCTTTTGCTTGACACCTTATGTAAAAACAATGTTTAGTAGTTAAGAGTACATAATTTTCCATCCTCTGATGATTCGGACTTTATTTTGAAACGATTGTCAGGTTTTTAAAAATGTGTTGTGGTGATTTGGGTTCTCCAAGTGTACTTATCAGTGCTCATCACAGCTTTCAATCTTCACTTATGGACCAAAAACTATTACGTGATATATTTGCTTGATTTCAAGCTTATTTCGCTGTTACCTCTCTATAAGCAAATTTTTTACAAAAATTCTCTAAAAGCTGCATTTCATACATTAATCCCAGTCTAAAGGCGATGTAGCCTTGTCGCCATGACTATTACTCTATGTCTCCAGAAGATTATTTCATTAATGTATAATTTCGCTACATTTGTTAGATATGTTATGAAAAGGATATTGTAGTTTTCAAGTGATTAACTTGGAAAAAGAATTTAAATTAATTATGCGTCAAATTAAAAAAACATATAACGCGATAGTTCGATTTTAATCGTGTATTCGATCTACTTAAAACTTTATTTTGAACGGGCCATGCCAGCACTGTACCATCAACAACAACAATCGCAAACTCGTAACTTGTAGAACTGAAGAGGCTATTTACGTCCGTGTTTCAGGTGATGTCCCACGTGAAGCTCACTTTAATTAGTTCACTGTCAAAACGACACAGTGTGGCTGTCACCTCCACGATGAGCTGTTCTGTCATTACGACCGCAGCAGACATGACAATGGCAACTCAGACTCCGTTTCCGTGTCTCACATACTCAACACTGTGAACATACCTAAGTTTTAACTTCTATTGTCAGTGGTCTTACTCTTGAACCAGTCGTTTTTTCTTACTGTCACCCAGTAAACTACACTGCCATTTATGCGATAATTTTTAACAGCCTAACTAATAATTCACAGCGTATCAAAAGAAGAACATGTTAGATTGGGTGCTAATGCATACAATTTAATTTTACTTTAACGTCGGCTTATTTCCGCGACTATGGCCAATCAACGACGACAGCGAGCAGTTTCACCTCACTATCCTGGAAATTTTGCCGAGCCCCTGCCTTTCTCTAAGCAGGGTAGTGATATTCAACGTGCCCAACGTCGCATGGACATGGGACCGACGGCCAGAACCTCGCTGATGTTAATTTATTACAGTTTGTACTGAAAAAGTGAAAGGGAAACTCTGGGAATCAAGCCCAGTATCCTTTAGTTTAGAGGCACACGTTCTTACCCCTGGACTACCGAGGCTCCAACAATTTAATAAAACCCATTTCGTGTTTTTGGACATGATGATCGTTTTGCTATTAAAGTAAGCATTATTGGAGGATAAAATAGACTATAACCAAAATAGAAGGTAAAGGTAAAAGAAAACACAAAATTTTCCGAGAAAAATGGGCCGATTTTCCCGGCCAACAAACTTGTCGAAGCTACTTGCAAGAAGAAGGTACCCACCAAATTATCGGCCTGATATTTTTTGAGTTATCAGTGTGATATATATATATATATATATATATATATATATATATATATATATATATATATATATATATATATATATATATTAGGAATGTTGCACTACACTGTAATCACTTTTAGATATACACTTTATTTGTTTGCTGTACGTTTGTGATTTCTTATTGGTTTGCGCGGACTACAGTTTTGAACCGGGACGGCTCGACACTGCAGTCCGCGCAAACCAATAAGAAATCACAAACGTACAGCAAACAAATAAAGTATATATATATATATATATATATATATATATATATATATATATATATATATATAAACATATAAGAATTCAAACTGACCCTGGATATGTGTTCTAGGGGACCTAGTTCGCGCTCATTTGAAGAAATTTTTCCAAATTTAAAAGTTGAGATCCCCTCATTAGTAAATTTTTTAAAGGAAATTAACTAAAAATTACAATTTACATAGAAAAAAACTATCAATATTAGCGTCCCGAAAGCTGAATTATATATATATATATATATATATATATATATATATATATATATATATATATATATATATATATATATATATATTAAGTATATTTGCCTATAACAATCATACAATGTGCAATAAAACTAAATTGAAGCTTATGCCTGTACATTACACAATTTTAATAAAGTTTCTAATTTCCAAAACTTCAAACATTTGGTGGTGAACCGTCACATTCCCGATTTTTCTTATTTTTAGTGAATTTTCTTAAAAAAATTCACTAATGAGGAGAGCCGACTTTTGAATTTTAAAAAATGTCTTTAAATGAGCGCAGGCCCCCCAGAACACATATCCGGGGTCAGTTTAAATTTTTATATGTTTAGATATATATATATATATATATATATATATATATATATATATATATATATATATATATATATATATATCACACCGATAACTCGAAAAATAATGAGACGATTTTGATTAAATTTTTAAATTTGGTGAATACCTTTCTTTTGCAAATGGCTTGGATAAGTTCGTTACCCAGAAAAATCGGCACGGGTTTTCCCGAAAAATGTTGTGTTTCCTTTGAAAAAAAAAATATATCTCTGGAATTAACAAAGTAACGGCAACTAAATTTGGTGCCCGGGGTTATGTCCTTATAGGTAAGTCACTTACCAAAATTTAGCTTTGTCGGTCAAAAGACAAAAAGTTATAGGCATTATAGAAAAATAAATTGGGGTTTTCCTCAAAACGTCAAAGTGGCGATTTAAAACGTCAAAATTGGCAGCATTTAGGCAAAGAACTTGAATCTAATACGGGCTATGGAAATAAAATGTCTCAAGAAAAATGTTTTACAAACTCTATAAGTCTTAGTTTCAATCGTCATTGTCCTTCATTTTACTAAAATATTTCCAGCAAATTCACGTCAAATAGACCCTTTCTCTGATGCTTGGCGGTAGCCTTAGCTATAGAGTTTATCGTTCTATATAATTTTTGACGAATTTTCGTAAAAATCAATAAAGCTCAATTTATTCGTTATTATACAAGATATGAAAAAAATTGTGTATATTAATTATAGTGTGTCTTGAGCTACATCTTAAAAAATTATTTCTACAATCACAGGCTGGTTCATAAGTCGTTGGTGATACAAATTTTCTTTTTTTTTTTAATCAAACACGCTTTATGTTATTGCATTTTTGCATTTTCCATCTAAATATAATGCATGTTTCTAAGAAAAGAAATTCTGGACGCACCAAGTGCGTTATGGTAGCGAATTTTGATCAAATGCTTCATATTTGAATGGCTCAATTTGCTATTAACCTATAAGGTTGACCAAGAAACGAGTTTTTTCGGGCACACTTTAAGTTTACTTTCGGAAATTTTTGTACATTTTCCAACAATAAAGTTATTTTGATGAAACATGGCACATTGGTTTTACTATATAGGTTATACTGGTAACCAAATTTGATGCCTGCTTTCTTTAAAAAACACATATTCGCTATTAAAAACATTTTAATGAAAATTCACTACCATAACGCACTTGCTGTATCCACGCTTTTTTAACTTTGCGTGCTGCTATAAGCATTCATAAATCCATCTTAAACCTTTACCTCTCATCTTAGAATAACTTCTCTCCGTAAACCGCCAAGAATTGTTCATATTTAATACAAATTAAAGCACAAAAATGTTGATATTTTGCTTTGACAAACAAATAAAATAAATGTATATGTATATATATATATATATATATATATATATATATATATATATATATATATATATATATATATATATATATATATATATATATATATATATATATATATATATATATATATATATATGGAACCTGACCCCGGATAGGTGTTCTAGGAGGCCTAATTCGCGCTCATTTGGAGAAAAATTTTCAAAATGTTAAAGTTGCAATCTCTTCATTAGTGATTTTTTTCTACGAAAATTCACTAAAACCATATACCTACCTAAAAGGTACAGTAAAAATATAACAAAGATTTTGTCCAGTTACACTCGACCTGCTGTGCCACTTGATTACTCAAACCTTTAATCACAACAGAGAACAAACTCCTAGTTCCTAATCTCTCGGCTGGATCAACCGTATCTCGAAGACCATTTAGCTAGATCTCTGGCAGCATTAAGGTGAGAGCATTGGAGCTTATAACCTGCGGTACGGCCACCCACCGGTGGTAGTAGGATCAGCGAAGTGTGAACCAGCCACTGGCTGGCAGAACCTGATAGCAGGAATTACAGGCCGGAACAGAATAGTGGACGCACGTGGATTAGTGGCCCCACTAGCCGGTGAGTCGAGGTAAATGGCCACAAGATAAGACGGGCTCGCTGTGGGACCATGATAGAACAAGGTAATGAGACGGCCAACTGAGTGGAAACTTGCCTGGCCTTCCTACCTCCTGCTACACTGTTACAATAGAGCAGGAGAGTCTTGTAAGAAACTTTAATTGCTTCTGTGGATTCGTTGATAATACTCACAGTAACAAGTTTATATCAAAAGCAAAAGAAGTGAAGAAGAAATCTCTTTTGAATTGATAATGTATTTCGTTGAACAGTAAACAATATTTTCTTTAAACATTATACAGGCGTCTGAACGAGACCGGAGTTATGGCCGGAATAAAAATTTGAATATATATATATATATATATATATATATATATATATATATATATATATATATATATATATATATATATATATGCAGTGTGTCCCAAACTGGACGGGAGACGGTTAAATTAGCAATGTTTTGTAGAATTTCATGCTCGTTCCAAATATGACTTGTATTTTGCCCTGCCTTTTTTCGTTTTCGAAGTATTTTGAAAAACCAAAATTTGTCGATTTATTTTTTCTTAATTATCTAAGTAGACGTTGATCTGACATGTCTAAGACTTGCACATTATCAGGACACTTTTTACAGAGCAATCTTTTTGTGCTATTCTCAAATTTGGATTGTCATTTGTTTTTGAGCTACAGGTATCAACGTTTGTTTTTATTATGGCAGCCATATTGGATTTTTTGCTCATGTGATAGCCTGTGCAGAGACCTTTCCAATGATGTACAACATGCTTAAGAAATCTTATAATTGCACTGACGATTTTGAGAAAAACTGTTTTGAGGATAGTAGGCTATGAAATCCAATACCAGAAAACAAATGACAAAAAAAAAGTGTTCAAAAAGCAGTAGGCTATAGAGTCTAACAATAAACTTCTACTTTTAACATAATTTTCCGTAATGATTTACGATAAAAAAATATTGTGATTTAATTACAATACTTAATTAGGTGATAATGCTAGGTAATATTATGTGAAACAGTTTAATAACGAAACCCGGCAATAACAAATAGAAACTGAAACTCCACAAAACAACACAATTGGAAGCGGAACTCAACAAATAATAAAATAAAAGCTTAAAAATACACCAAATAGAAAAATTGTTCAATATGGCCACCGTTTTGTTCAGTGCACTTTATACACCTTTTTGAAACATGCCTGCAAACTCTGGTGAGGGTGTTTTGGTAATATGATTAATAGCTTCCGTGATTCTGTTTCGTAAACCATTGATATTTTGTGGTGGATCGAATTTATACACATCATTCTTCAGAGTATCCCAAAAATAAAAATCCATGAGTGTTATATCAGGACTTCGAGCACACCAATGAACCGACCCATTGTTACAAATGACACGATTATTAAAATTTTGGTACAAAAATTCTTTGACGATCCTAGCATTGTGAGCTGGACAACAGTCTTGTTGGTACCAAATCTCGTCTAAATTATCATGAACTCTTCTAATTGTTGGTAAGATATCATTTCTTAATAGATTAAGATACCTTTCCCCAAGTAAATTAAAAAAAAAAGAACGGACCAACAATGAAATTACCTGATTTTTTTTTTAAATTAACAGAAATTAATTAATTACAGTTTTTTACCTAATAAACCGCACCAAACATTAATACCAAATCTGTCTTGCAATCGTCTTTATTTCTTTAGATGAGGATTTTCATTTGCCCAATAATGACTATTATGGCGATTATACACACCACAATTTGTAAATCTGGATTCATCAGTCCATATTATTTTCAAATGAAAATTTTCATCTTGCTGACATTGTCCTTGATACCATCTGCAGAATTGAAGTCGCTTAGGGTAATCGTCAACATTTAAGCCTTGTACGATTGTAGGTTTGTATGGATGGTAATGACTTTGTTTTAATACAAGGCGTACCGTACTTCTTGGAATGTCAGTTTGTTCACCATTATATTTTATAAATATTTATGTTATGTTTTTCTATACCTGTCCTCAATTGTTTCAGTGATTTTTGTACTTTTGGGGGACTTTTATCCTTATTTACAATGCAATGTACTTTACATGTTTTTCAAGATGAAGGGCTCAAACTTGGAGTACTATAAGCACTGAGATGGAGCTGCGATACTGTGTTCCCGCACTACACTTTTATCGTACAGAGTGTTCTTAATTTAGAGACAAACTTGGACATATTCAATATTTCAAAAGTCTTGATCTCAATAACACTCACTGTATATTATTGACACTTCAGGTGTTGAATTTAATTCTACACCAGCATCATATAAGATTCCCTATACATATCTCTAGTGAATTACTTGTTACTAACGTTTCTAGGTAACAACCTCCTCTTTACATACTCATTACACTACACAAACAAGACGGCCAAGACTTTGTGTGATAACAAAACATTCTATCAAATTTTGACAGTACATGAATTGTTGAAAATTGTTTTTGTGTATGTTTGTATTGCCCACGTTGGAAGAATTAGGAGATAATTAAAATGCAAAATAACGAAGAGTATTCAAATATCGATATTTTAAATTTATTTTATATCCATGGAGATGGTGATAAGACTGCGAGCAGAACCTGCAGAGTTTTTAACATGAGATATGGAAATCTACCGCCGATTAGTAAAGGGCAATATCCGAGGATAGAGGAAAGATTTAGATTGACTGGTAGTATCAAACCTATATAAAATGATCAGAAGCGAGTTACTGAGAATGAGGACAACGTGATAAACCTTTTGGCTTATTCTGCAGTTTTTCCGCGAAGTTTGATTCCTGCAGCTACTCGGCTTTCGGAATATCGAGTTCATATGTGCATGGAATTTTGCAACCACAGAGAATGTATCCATATTCAGAAATAATACTGCAAGAACTCCGACCAAGCTATAACATAAGAAGAATTGAATTTTGCGAATTTATGTTTATGAATATTCAAGAAAATGAAAATTTCCTGTCTAAAATCATTTGGACGGATGAGTCTAAATTCAGCAAAGAAAAAATTATCAAGCGCAGAAAGGATAATTTTTGGGATAGCGAAAATCCTCGTTTGTTCAGAGACGGTCATTTTCAAAACAATTTCAGTTTTAATGTGTTGTGCATGATCATGGACAATATGGTCATTCATGTAACTCACGTTGAAATTTTGAACGGAGAAAGATATTTGCAACTATCAAGCGGAGTTGTCTGGAATTATCATTGCAATATTACCACCAGATACAAGGCGAAGTTTCTGGTATCAACTAGATGGCGCACCTGCTCACTCAACTGGAGATATTTACCGGCAGCTAGCGGAGATGCTTCAGGACAAATGGTTGGGCCCAACGGTCCCTGAGGATGGCCTCATCGTTCGCCCGACTTAACGCCTGCTGATTTTCATTTATGTGTATAAAAATGCAAGTATATGACACAGCGGTGGAAAGTAAATAGGATCTTCTAGGTCATATAAGAACAGCGTTCAGAAATTTGGAGCCGAATGCAACCAGAAGAGCTACTACAGATGAGTTGAATCATAGAGTTCTGCAGTGCCTTGGCCAAAATGGTGGTTATATATAACAGTTACTGTGATCATCGCAATTAAAATTGACTTAACATTTTTTCGTTTGTGTTTGTTGTTTATTGCTCACATTTGTAAGATATTAAGTACTTACTTGTTTTTTGTAGTGTCGATAATTGAAATTAAATACTTATAGATGACATTTTATTTTTGTTATCACACAAAGTCTCGACCGCCTTGTTTCTGTAGTGTAATGTGTTTACTTTAAAAAAAGTCTGGACGCAGCAAGTGCGTTATGGTAGTGAGTTTTCATAAAAAGGTTTTTAACAGCAAATATTTTTTTTAAAGAAAACAGGCATCAAATTTGGTTACCAGTATAACCTATATAGTAGAAACAATGTGCCATGTTTCATCAAAATAACTTAATTGTTCGAAAATTTACAAAAATTTCCGATAGTAAACTTTCCCGAAGAAACTGGTTTCTTGGTCAACCTTATAGGTTAATAACAAAATTGAGCTATTCAAATTTAAAGCATTTAATGAAAATTCGCTACTATAAAGCACTTGCAGCGTTCTGAATTTATTATCTTACAAACATTCATTATATTTAGATGAAAAATGCAAAAATGCAATAACATAAGGCTGTTCTATTAAAAAAAAAATGTATCGCCAACGACTTATGGGCCACCCTGTAATTGTAGATATATTTTAAGATGAAGGACAAGACACCCTATAATTATTGTATACATTTTTTAGTATCTTGTATAATAACGGATATATTGAGCTTTATTGATTTTTTACAAAAATTCGACAAAAATTATATACCATTAAACGATACACTCTATAGCTAAGACGACTGCCAAGGTATCAGAGAAAGGGTCTATTTGAAATGAATTTTCCGGAAATATTTTAGTAAAATGAAGGACAATGACGGTTGAAGCTCAGACTAAGGTTTTGTAAAGCATTCTTCTTGAGACATTTTCGTTCCATACCTTGTATTAGTTTCTGGTTCGTTGCCCAAATGTTGCCAATTTTGACGTTTAAAATCGCGACTTTGACGTTTTGAGGAAAACCCCAATTTATGTTTCTTTAAATGACTATAACTTTTTTGCCTTTCAATCTGCAGAGCTAAATTCTGGTAGATAATTTGCACATAATGATATAAACCCCCGTACCAAATTTGGTTGCCATTGCTTTATTATGTACGGATATATAATTTTTTTTCTAAAGAAAACACAAAATTTTCCGGGAAAATCTGAACCGACTTTCCTGGCTAACGAACTTGTCCAAACCACTTGCGAAAGGAACGCATTTATCAAATTTAATCAAAATCGGCCCATTATCTTTTGACTTATCGGTGTGATATATATATATATATATATATATATATATATATATATATATATATATATATATATATACATATATATATATATATATATATATATATATATATATATATATATATATATATATATATATATATATATATATATATATATATATAAATTGAAACTGACCCCGGACATGTGTTATAGGGGGTCTAGTTAGCGCGCATTTTATAAAATTTTTCCAAAATTCAGAAGTCGGGATCTCCTCAATGGTGAATCTTTTAAAAGAAAATTCACTAAAAGGAGGTTGTTACCTAGAAACGCTAGTAACAAGTAAATCACTACAGATAGGTATAGAAAAACTTAGATGAAGTCTGTGTAGAATTAAATTCAATACCCGAATTGTCAATAATATACAAGGTGTGCTATTTAAAAAAAATATTTTTCAACATTCACAATATCCAAATTTGTCTCTAAATTTAGAACACTCTGTATGATAAAAGTGTAGGGTACACTGTATGGAAGCTCCATCTCAGTGCTTATAGTATTTCAAGTTTAAGCCCTTTATCTTGAAAAACATGTAGAATACGTGGTATTGTAATTGAGGATAAAAATTCCCCAAAAGGTACAAAAATCACAATATCACTGAAACAATTGAAGGTATGTATAGGAAAACCTAATCTAAATCGCCATAAAATGGTGAATCCGAATATGCATTAATATATAGGGCATTACATTTCGATTGACAAAGTTAATTACGACTTCCGGTTTAACCGGAAGCGATGTGACCGTGAAACTATGTTAAAATGAAAGACGGTTACGAATTACCTCCGACACCATAAATTCAAAACCGAGGATATTAGGGAACTCCACAAAATTCTAGTGCACGGCTATCGTGAAAAAGCCTGTATTAGATAACAAATGTGTACATTGTTTGTCGTATACAATAATCTAGAAATGTCACATTGTTTGTCATGACAAATGTCGAATCACTGACATAACAGAATTATGCGCAGTATCATAAAGCTCCATTAAATTAAATATTTAACAGACGGTTAGTTAATAAAGGCTTCAGATTAGGGGTCGCCAAATTCTTGAAAATTTCAAGATCTTGTCTTGATTTCAAGACAAGATAAAGACAAGAAGTAATTTTAGATCTCAAGACAAGACAAGACATTTTATCAGTACCAAGATTTCTTGTCAAGAAAATAGTAAATCTTGAAATATCTTGACTAACAATGAAAACGCTAAAACGTATTTATTTGTGAAAAAGATAACATATTTTAACATAACATAACATATTATTTTAATTTAATGAACACATTTTTTGCTAGAACGATTCACAAAAATGTAAATTAAAAACAATAAATGATAATCCTGTTGAAATGAAGATTGCAAACTAGATTTTAAATATCAAATTTAACACATTTTTAAATCGGAATTCATAAGTCATGAATCAAGGCACATAAGACTTCTTATGGAGTCAACGCCTAGCCGATTTCTTGGCTTTGTTATTGTTAAAGCTGCTCTTGAAAATAGCCTTTCCGCAGGCGTTCCGAGAAATTCTTTGGCCATTTTCGATAAAGACGGGTAGACATTTTCGTGTCTTCTCCACCAATCAAGTATATTCTCAGAATTTTCTGTCCAAGGCTCATTTAAGTATTTTTCAATTTCATACTTCCAAGATTTTGAGTTATCATTATTAGCTTTCTTACATAGGTAAGTAATATCTAAATCAAATTTGTTATTTTCTTTTTCAAGACTGCTGATTCTGGTATTGGATCCTGTAGATCATTCTCGGCGGATTTATTAAAGTAGCTAGCTTTAAATATTTCTTCAAATTTTTGAACTGCCTCTGATTGTAGATGGTTTCCCCATGAAGAGGAGGAAAATGCTTCGACTTTATGTCGAGGATCCAAAATAAGAACTATACAGTATAACCAATTAGTTTTGTTATAGTGTTTCAGTATTTTATCTCTCGCAGCGTGAATGCAGTAAATTATTATCTCATCGGTAGCGTCTCTATCAACTTTATTATCAAGTTCATGAGCCCATATTTCTAGTTTGTCTAAAAGTAAGTTTATTACAATTACCACCAATAGGAGTGTGCAACATTTTTCCCCTTCGAGTATTAAAGAAAGTGTTTTGAAGCTTCTCAGATACTGACAAAATTTACTGATCAGAACCCATTCTTACAATTATTTAGATTTTCGATGTTATCGCAAAATATAGTTAAAGGATTTTTCACACTTAAACCCCGTGTTAGCATCTCAAAAGTCGAATGCCATCTTGTAGGCACATCTAATTTTGGCATAGTCATCTTACAGCTTACGGCCTCGCAAGCACTGTTAAGTTTACGTTGCATTTGCTCTAAGTTTTTGATTTTTTTTTACAAGGTATCTAATTTTACTTACAGGAGAGTTGAAATCTAAATCAGTATCATTTATATCATTTTCTGCTTCGATCTCATTCTCCAAATACTCCAAATCCTTTTCGATGTCTAAACTGTTTCGATTTGGTTCAACAACTTTAATAAAATCCTGGACAGATAAGTTTAGAATATGTGCGAAACATACAAAATGCTTATTTTTGTGGTCAAAACCGGGAACTAAAGTTTCCAAAGAACGCAGCATTGTAAAGTCAACAGCCGCATTATCAGTTGCCACACCTTGAATGCAGTCCAGCACATCATAAGATTTTAGCACCTCAAAGAGAATGCTTGCACCAGATGCACCTGTATGGCTTCCCTCAGCAGGCGCAAAGTCTAAAACAATTGATTGAATATTCCAATTTCTGTCCACAAAGTAAGCTGTAGTACCATAGTAGCCCTTCATACCAATAGATGACCACCCATCAATAGTCAACGAAATTTTTGATCCACTTGCTTTCAGAAAGCTCGTTACAGAATTCATCATTACCGCAAATTTATGTATAATTTTTCTTTTTAAGGTATTACTACTAGGTAGAGCCACTTCTGGATTTAAATATGAAAATAGATTTTTGGTAACATCATCTTGAAAGAAATTAAATGGCAGATGCTTTTTCGTAATAAATTCTATGAGCAGTTCGTCAACAACTTCTTTGTTTAAGGGATTAACTATTATCTGAAAATAAGGACATAATATTTATACGAGTAAGTCATATAGATTGCTACCAGTTGTAAAATAAACTTCTGAGTAAATTCAATACCTATATTTGAAACCAGATAAACTCAGGCATTCTATAAATTATTATTAGAAGAAAGAAAAAGGGATAATAAAAATATGTTTCTTGACCCCGAAAACCCTAGAAATGCTTTACAACACGACTTTTAAGACCCCCCCCATATCTGCCCTTGAAGGGGGGTTGCTTAACACAAATAGGTAATTATTAATGAAAATAAATACCCTAACTCCAAAAATCTTTAAAATTATATACAACACGATTTTTAAAATTTATACCCCCCCCCCCCTTTGGCTTCATAAACGTCATAAACGTGTGGGGGGGGGGGTTAACATAAGGAATGAAAAATATAAAATTATATTTTACCTTTATAAAAATAACAAACTTAAGAAAAATTTTTAATTAATAAAGCAATTTTTTTAAATATTATCATATTATGCCGTGTTAGCACGCAACGTAATAAAAAGTTCGCCGGCGGGGAATCACCATGTACGGTGTCACCGGTCAATCAAGAAATTTCAAGATCTTGAAATTTCTTGTGTCAAGACAAGATATAGGATGTCAAGAAAACGTCAAGACAAAATTTTTTAAGATTTCTTAATTTTTTCTCAAGACAAGACAAGAAGTTATTATCAAGATAAGAATTCTTGTCTTGTTGACCCCTACTTCAGATAACCAATCACAGACTCTGATCCGGGTTCTTGCCATAACAACAAAATATTTTGAAGCTGTGATTGACTGTATTAAGCCTTGATTAACTAACCGGTCGTGAAATATTTAATCGAGCTTTGTAAAACTGGGCAATAATGACGTAGGTATCCCTGACAATAACGCACTTACAGTATACAGAATATACCTACTTTTTTGCATAACTAAAAATTAAACTAAAATCTACTTACTCTTAAATATTTCTTTGTCGACCACTTATTTGCAACTTCAACAGATAAATTTCTGCACTTGCGTTTTAGGTCTCTCATTTTATATTAGGTGCATTACATTTTAAATGCCTAACAACTTTTAAAAGGGCATGCATATTATACATTTCCTATTAAAACATCGTCCTCCGCAAGCCTTTATGCAGTGTCGCTTGAAAAAAAAATGTATTAAAATATTTATAAGAAAGTTGGTAAACTCGATAATTATAAAAGTTGTGGTCCCTGTTAGGCGCCCTGATATCTGGCGAGGTACTTTGAGCATAATCTGAAGTAGATGGATGTATCGCGGTGGTCGCGGCAGCGTGTTCGCTTCTACCTACTTTGTAATTATTTAATTTGCATGGTAAGTGATAGGTAGAAGAGACCCGGACTCGCTTCGCAAACTTTTACTTTAGCGCTGTAACAAGCCAGGCTGATACACCTACTAACTTATTCTTTCTCATTAATGCTATCCCTGTATAGGCGAATTTGAGTTTAAATTGAGTTAGCTTCTTCATTACGTTAAGTAACTTGAAAATTTAAAATTTCAATCCAGTTGCGTCTTCCCCACTTTATGTACACACCTTATGGAAAACCTTTTTGCGGATTTATTCTCATCTTGTGCCTTTAATGTCGTTAGGCTGTTATTACGTGATTATGTGCATTTTTTTCAACCATCCGTTGTGATGAAATTTTTCTGGTGTCGCTGGATTTATCACATAATTATCCGTAAGTTGTTCATTATCCATGCTTCACCCAAATTTTACTGTAAAAATTATGACTGTAGTAATATACATAATAATGGCTTAGTTTTTATTTGCGATATTAAAACAATACTTTGTAATCCTATCTCAACAAAAACTCTGGACCGAGCAAGTGCGTACATACAATATGAGAAATACAGAAATACGCTTTAAAGTGCTATTTACTAAAAAAATATTGACCAATTAACCTGCGAAATCATCCATAATAAAAACGATGGATCTAGTAACTTATCTATCAGTACCGTTCTCATTTTTAAGCAGGTTTTGAGACTTGCAAAGAACATTGTCGCATGCTAAAGTTTAGCGCTTTTTAAAGCAAACATTGTCCCGGTTAGGAAAGATCTGGATCAGGACTGACAATTTACCAAATTATTAGATTGTACACAGTCTCCATCTATAACATTTTGTTTTAACTAAAGCTGTCGTGACGACATACTACCTGGTTCCTCACCCAGGTGGCGTCCCTGTCGCAGATTTCACAATGTTCTACATTCTGACATCTTGCAATAATACCTACTTATAACTTCCATTGTTTAGATTTTTTCCAGCATATATTTAAATAGCATAGCCGTACAGGTAAAATCATCTGTCTTTCTCCAGCATTGTAGATATTGCATTACAGAATCTGAAGTGATGTCGAGGATTCTTTTAATTTTAATTTCGAAAAACTTTATTTTTCTTTCATCAAAAGACTTGAAACTTGGTGCACAACCACGTCTTTCTATGCTCTTTCAAGTTATAGATTTTCGTTTCCATCACTTGCCGACAATAGGCATGGATGCAAAATGATAATGTTTTGTATCCTCCTATGTCGAAAAGCATAAGTATTGGACAATTGATAGTCCCTTTATTAATCTTATTTTTAAACGGGTAGACATTGATCCAATCCAATCCATAGCAGGTGGTAGTGGAATTTTCCTTTATGTAATAGTAAAGGATTTTTTTTACGCCCGAGGAGGTACCACCTCATACATCAAGGGGCCGGTGAAGTCGCAACGGACGTTTCCACTTATGGTGTATGAGTCGGTTTCCCTTATAAGCAAAAGTGATGGTGGCTCCTTTGTACAAAATATTCCGGAGGCAAAATACGCCTCCATTCGGATCTCCGGGAGAGGGGTGTACAGGGGGCGCCAACATCAAGATTTAACATATCCTTTTCGAATATATGTGGCCTAAATTCTAACCTGAACTCCGTCCACCATTTCCTCCAGGCTAACAGGCCCCTACTCCTCTTCCTCACCGAAACCCAAATCAGTGCCAAAACAGCCACTAATTACCTTAATTTCCTGGGGTATGAGCTCCTTACTTCCTTTAGATTGCAGTCCAACAGTCCCCAATGTCGCGTATAAAATGACGGATATCATTTTCATAACTAAAAAGGTACGAAAGATGCTCTCTTCTCTTAATACCAGGAAAGCCTCTGGCCTTGACGAGATCCCAGCAATTGTTCTCAAAAAATGCGCACCAAAACTTGCTCCTGTCCTGACTCGTCTGTTTCAGATATCTTACAATAAAGGCATATTCCCTAGTAACTGGAAAACTGCTCGAGTAAAACCCATCTCCAAGAAAGGATCCAAAGCGCTTCCTAGCAACTACAGGCCTATTTCTCTCCTTTCAGTCATCTCTAAAGCATATAAACACCGAATTACTAAAATTTCTTGAAAAACACAGTCTAATCCACGACAGGCAGTATGGATTCCGTCAGCGCAGATCGACTGCCGACCTCCTTTCCATTGTCACCAATTCTTGGAACAAGTCTATGGAACAACACGGTGAATCCCAGATTGTTGCTCTAGACATATCCAAAGCATTCTATCAGGTCTGGCACGCCGCGCTGCTTAATAAACTTCCGGCCTATGGCCTATCACCAAAACTTTGTACCTGGACAGCAAATTTCCTCTCCAACAGGAGCATATCTGGTGTTGTGGATGGCCATTCCTCTAAACTGTATCCAATTAATGCAGGAGTTCCTCAAGGTTCAGCTTCAGCCCCTACTTTGTTTCTTCTCCACATCAATGACCTCCTCTCTAGCACATCCAACCCAGTTCACAGTTACGCAGACGACAGCACCCTCCACTCAAATATACAATATTCTAAGCCTGTCTCTTTAGCCCAATTAGATGAGGATCGCAGACTCATGGAGGGTTCTGTCTCCGTGGATCTTCAAAAAATATTAGACTGGGGAAGTAGAAATCTTGTACAATTCAACCCCACCAAAACTAAGTCTTGCTTTCTTTCTCACAAGAGATACACCAGCCCCAGACCCAACACAATGAATAACCAAGTTATTCAAAGTAATGAGTCCTTTTCTCTTGTTGGCATTTCTGTGGATCGAAATCTTAATTGGCACCAACATGTCACATCAATTGCAGAAGCGGCTGCTAGGAAATTAGGTTTCCTCTTCCGGGCTCGCAAATACTTTTCACCAGCTAATCTTTATACCTTATATACTTCACAAATAAGGCCAAACCTCGAATACTGCCCCCACATCTGAGGTGCAGCTGCCGCTTCTACACTCGCTACCCTGGACTCCAATCAAAAGAGAGCTATACGTCTCACCGGTGACCCTACCCTCACCCAAAGGCTGCCATCCCTTGCCCACCGACGTGCCGTTGGTGACCTCTCTCTCTTTTATAGATATCTGAACGGGCACTGCTCAGAGGAGCTTTCCTCCATAGTTCCCCCACCTGCTGCCCCCAACAGATCTACGAGGGGAACAGAGCGAATGCACCCATACCGTCCAGGTTACCAGACATAGAACCTATTGTTATGCCCGCTCTTTTGTCCCGAGGACTTCCAAGTTGTGGAATTCCTTGCCGGCACATGTTTTTCCTTCTCCTCCAAACCTCCAAACCTTCAAGTCCAGAATTAACAAGCTGCCTCTTTCCTCCTTGTCAACACCCACGGTACCATAGTATTTAGGCTGTAAGCCCTCGTGGTGTGTTGTTGACATAAAAAAAACTCAAAGAATTTGAGAAATATAGCGTTTAAAAAATATTTTTTAATATTTTGTTAAGAAATTTGGGCGTTAAGATCTCATGAACGAACTCATCCAAGCCATTAACAAAATAAGGGTAATTCCCAAATTTGGTCCAAATTAGTGGAGTATTTTTAAGTTATCGGTTGGATACACACACACAGATATATATGTATATATATATATATATATATATATATATATATATATATATATATATATATATATATATATATATATATATATATATATACTTTTTCCCTGATCACGGAAATGGGTTCCAGGCGCCCTAAGTCGCGCTCATTGAAAGAAATTTTTCGAAAGTCTCATCATGTATACCTCTTTATTAGTGAATTTTCTTATTCACTAAAAAGTGCATATTACTTTTTTTTTTGGCATAATATAACTGTCAAGTAGAAATGTCAAAATTTTTGTGCTGGAGAATTTTGTAGTTTTTGAAAAGATTTAGTTAAAATTAATGTTAATGTTTAAATAAAAGTGAATATCAATCTTCATGGCTACTGTGGAAGCGTTGGTGGGAGTGTCAATAGCTGAAGAAGAAAAATTAAAAAGTGACATTCATTAAAATCATTTGGACAGAAGAGATTTGGAAAGAGGATGGTTAACAAAATTGTATCACCACAAGCACAGGCAGAGCTTATTTGTGAGATGCATTGTATAACTTTAATAATAAATAAATATTAAATAACAATAATAATAATAAAAGATAGTTTAGTGGTAGTTTATATGTACAAATCGTCCGTAGAGTAGCACCTCTTGTTTACAAGAATTGTTTTCACTTTCTTCTTGAAAGCTAGTGAAGTGTCTGCATTCCGTATATCTTCTGGCAATGCATTAAACAACTTGTAGGCATTGTAGAACAGTGAGTTTTGATACAGAGCTATGAGATGTTTGTCAGTTTGCAGGTTTTTTTAAATTTCTTGTGGTATAGCCATGTTCAACTGCGTCGCGTGTGTATTTGGTCCTGTTTTCAAAAACATGAGCCAGCACTTCCAGGATGTAGATGATGGGGAGTGTAATGATACCCTGTTCCTTAAAAGCGTTTCTCCAATTGTATATATGCGGGATATTGATAATGATTATCATTACTTGTTCTTGTTGTTTAAAAACTCGATTTGCCTCACTTGCTAATCCCCTTAGTATAATACCAAACCTTTGTTGTGAATAGAAACCCGCATAATACAGTGACAACACAGTAGAGGTACTGCATCTTTGCGTTCGTCATTTTATTCGCGAGCAGAGTTCATCGATGTGTACACTCCAATTTAACCCAGTATCGATATGAAGTCCTAGTAATTACGTAGAAGTCTGCAGAGTTACGGTTTCGCCATCAAGGTCTACATCTTCTCCAATATTTTTTTTCGATTTTGAATACTTAAAAAGTACGCATTCCGTCTTATCCGTAGTAAATGCAAGTTTGTTTTCTCAACTTAGTTGGTCAGCCTTTTGAAAGTTTAGTCAGCCACAATGTCCTGAACATTAGGTACAGCCATCAGAAAGTTGGTATTGTTACAAAGCACTTCAATAGACGTAGGTGCGGTGTTGCCACATCTCCAGAATTTCCCCAACATCTGGGAATTTTTGCACAATCTGGCAACACCGCCTCCCCACCCCCCTGGGGGTGCCTGGGGTGACCCCCCTCAGGCGAAGTCTCAACCCTCTAGGACCAGAAATAACGAAGTTACCAACTTGTACCCCGTCGGAACGGATAACTGAGGTCTGCACATTCCGAACACCCTGTATATACAGTATACGCAGAGAACCCTTACACCCTGTATACGCAGAGAGATCTTATAGTTCGAGAAACACCTCTTGTGTAACATAGGAGTGGTGACCACATTTGGATCATCCTGTATATACATCCCCCTGTATACACACGGGACCGATCTGTATTCACAGAACCTTCTAGTAAAAGAAGGTCCTGGAACGTTCTGGAATGGAATGCTCTAGAAAGGAGGGGAAGGTACGGCGAGTATATAAAAGCGAAAGCCAGCCAGCCCGAGTTAGTTCAGTTCAGTAAGAGAATGTGGTAGTGACTTGAAGAAGCAGTGTAAAGTGTTAAGAGGGTAGTGACTGTAGTACCAGATTAGTGACTTTTGTTGAGAGTAGTAATTGTAAGGCCAGTAAATGAAGTGTTTTGTGAGAGAGACATTCTAGAAATATTATTGTATCCATATTTAGAGTGTAAATAAAGTTGTTTTGTTAAAATTTAAAGTCTCACTTATCCAGAACCCGGAGAAAACGTAACAATTTGGTGTCAGAAGTGTGGGATAAGTGAGTGAAGAAGTGAACAAGCAAGCTAGCTGTAAATGGTAAACACCAGATCGACTGACTACGACAAGATGGCTGAAATCAAAGAGTTGATGGACTTACTGAAAAAGCAACGTGAAGAAGACGAACAACGACGACAAGAAGAAGAAAGAAGACGGCGCGAAGAAGACGAACGACGGCGGCAAGAAGATAAAGAAGACCTCAAGAGGCAACGCGAAGAAGACGAACAACGGCGACAAGAAGATGAAAGAAGACGGCGCGAAGAAGACGAGAGAAGACGACAAGAGGAGGAACAGAGGCGACAAGAAGATAAAGAAGAGCTCCGAAGTATGTTCCACAATATAAGAGTCGATGTAAAAGAAGAAATTGAACAGATCAACGAACAAATAGAAAATGTGGACAAGAAAGTAGAAAATGTGGACAAGAAAGTAGAAAATGTGGACAAGAAAGTAGAAAATGTAACAGAGGATTTGAATAAACGATGGGAAGAAGTGGAAGGGTTGAAAGAACAAATGAAGATGATGATGAAAGGCACAGAAGTCAGACATAGAGAACTGACAGAGCAGGTGATGGGCCAGACTGACAGAACTCAACCAAGAGGAGTTACTGGAATGTCCCCAGTTCAAAATCGTCGGGAAGAAGATATGCCAATCGTGCAGCAGCCTCATGGAACTTTGAAGCCGCCGACTTTTGACGGAGAAACATCGTGGCCCATGTACAGGAGGCAGTTTGAGGCGGCAGCTCTCAGCAATGGGTGGAGCGAACAACAGGCAGCAACTGCTCTAATTCTCTCGCTTCGAGGTAAAGCCCTAGAAATCCTCCAGAACATCCCGGAGTCGAAACAGCAAAACTACTTAACAGTGATACAGGCCCTAGATTTGAGATATGGTAACAAGTACATGAGCCAGGTCTACCAGACACAACTAAAGTCAAGGGTCCAGAAGCCAAATGAGACGCTGCAAGAATTTAGTGCCGAAGTGGAGAAACTTGTGCGACTGGCATATCCCCAAGCCCCAGAAGAATTTGTCAACCAGATAACCGTCCAGACCTTCATCGATGGGGTACTTGATAATGAAATGCAACAAGCTTTAAGGCTCGGAAGGTTGAAAACACTTACGGACTGCGTAATTTATGGCTTGGAATTTGAAGCAGCGAAGAATGCATCTCAACCTCGCCGCAACAGGCTGCGCGAAGTGAAGGAGATAGAGGACTTTGCAGACACAACAGCGGAACTAAGGCAAGAAATGAAGTTGTTAAAAGAAGCCATAAGCAAGCTCACAGCACCGGTTGGGGCACGTAGGATGAAAGCAGATTGGTCAGACATAGAATGCTACAAGTGTGGTAGGAAAGGGCACATAAGTAGGCAGTGCTCACAAACCCAACAGGTGGCTCGCAGAAGACAAGAATACACCAACAGGGAGCGCCATCAGGGAAAACGACCTGACGCCAGTGTAGGTGGGCGACACGTGGCATGCGAGACCCAAGCCCCCAAAGTCAGGGTCTCCACTATCAGACGCTACCGCGAGAGCCTCGTTATACCTGGTAGCATAGACGGGAGACAATGCAGTTTCACCATCGATACTGGCGCCACTAGATCCGTTGTACGCCCAGACATGTTGCCAAATATGTCGGCACTCACGACCAACAAACAGCATGTGTTGGAGACAGCGAAAGGAGATAGGATACCCGTGCATGGAGAGGCCACTGTTTACATTAGGCTGGGCAGTACTGAGCTACAGGTAAGGGCTGTCGTCGCAGAAATCGTCGACGAATTTATTCTGGGCCTGGATTTAATGGAAGATTTAGATGTCCTATCAGTAGACTTCCAGAATAAGATCTTGAAAATCGGTAACGAAGAGTTGTATTTATCTCCAACAGCAGGCGAAGCTAATCTCAGGGTGAGACTTGTTGTCGACGAGGATACACGGATTGCTGGTAACAGTGAGAAGATTGTCAGAGCCAGACTAGAGAAGAAACTTGATTGTATGTCTGCTCTCATAGCGGAGCCCCTAAAAGATAGACGTGATGGTGCCCTCGTCGCACGATGCTTAGTAGACCCGAAGAAGACAATACCCATAAGAGTGGCTAACGTGCAAACTAACAGAGTCACGTTGAAGAAAGGTGAGGTTATCGCCACTTGCGAGCCCATTGACCGAGTGACGTTGTCAAGAAACGTGACACCCACTGCATTAGACAGAAGACTGCCAGTAGAAATAGTAGAGCGGTTCAAGAATTCATGGGGCCAATTGAACAACATGGAGATGGAAATGGCCCTGAAGTTCATATTGGAGGAGGCCGATATTTTCGCTCAAGATAAAATCACAGGTCGTACGAGTCTAGTGCAACACAGAATTAATACTGGCGACGCAAGACCAATTAGACAGCCGCCGAGAAGACTGCCTTTTGCCAAGCAATCAGAAATCAAGGCGATGGTTAACGAAATGCTGGAAGATGGTGTGATCGAGGAATCTAATAGTCCTTGGTCGTCCCCAGTAGTTTTGGTCACCAAGAAAGACGGCACTATGAGATTTTGCGTGGACTATAGGAAGCTGAATGATGTCACCAAGAAAGACAGTTATCCCCTGCCCCGGATCGACGACACTTTGAACACTTTGGCCGGATCAAAGTGGTTCTCTACATTAGACCTGAAAAGTGGCTACTGGCAAGTAGAACTCCATAAAGAGGATAAGGAGAAGACTGCTTTTTCAACCGGGAATGGGTTGTACCAATTCAAGGTCATGCCATTCGGCTTATGTAATGCTCCTGCCACCTTCGAGCGACTAATGGAGTTAGTGCTGAGAGGACTGACATGGGAAACATGCCTGGTGTATCTCGACGATGTCATGGTGATTGGAAGGACTTTCGATGAACACCTGTCGAATCTGAAGCAAGTTTTCTCCAGGCTGAGAGGTGCCAATCTGCAACTCAATCCCAAGAAATGCGTCCTCTTCCAGAAGAAAGTGAGTTTCCTCGGACATGTCGTTTCTGAGAAAGGGATAGAAACTGATCCAGAGAAAATAAAGGCAGTAAGAGACTGGCCTGTGCCGAGGAACAAACATGAGGTCAGAAGTTTTCTGGGACTTTGCAGCTATTACCGACGCTTTGTGAACAGCATTGCGAAACCTCTGCATAGCCTGACTGAAAATAAGGTCGAGTTCATCTGGTCACCAGATTGCCAAGAGTCTTTTAGAGAACTCAAACATCGTCTTGTCACTGCTCCTATACTGGCTTATCCTCAGGACGAAGGACTGTTCATACTGGACACCGATGCTTCCCAGTATGGCATTGGGGCAGTACTCTCGCAGCTCCAAGCCGGAGAAGAAGTTGTGATAGGCTACTTCAGCAAAACGTTCGGAAAAGCAGAAAGGAATTACTGTGTAACCCGGAAAGAACTGCTGGCAGTTGTAAGATCCATCGAACATTTCCACAGCTTCCTGTACGGAAGAACATTCCGCGTGAGGTCAGATCACTCTGCTCTGCAATGGCTTCTGAACTTTAGAAATCCCGAAGGGCAGATAGCACGATGGATAGAGAAACTGCAGAGCTACGACTTCCGGATTGAACATCGAAGAGGAAGAAGTCACGCCAATGCAGACAGCCTGTCAAGAAGACCATGTTCAGTGCATGAATGTAAATTTTGCGAGCGACAAGAGAACAAAGAGATCGACAAAGTAACTCATCAGATCAAACAACTGGTGGCAGGACAGGAGAATAACACCGATCTAGACGTAAATCTTGAATACATCAGAGACGCGCAGAAGACAGATCCAGACTTGAAAAATATTAGAGAATGGCTACAAAAGGGGAAAAGACCTGAGTGGCACGATGTGTCCCGGTTTGGGGCGGAGGTTAAAGGCTACTGGCTACAATGGGACTCATTGTGTCTAAAGAATGACATGATCACTCGAAAATGGGAAACTGCCGATGGTAGAGACTGTATATACCAGACCGTTGTGCCAAGTGAGTGCATAAGCAGTGTTCTTCAAGAGTTACACAATAGTAGAAGTGGAGGCCACTTTGGGGTCAACAGGACTCTTGCCAGAGTGAGAGACCGCTTCTATTGGATAAACTGCCGAAGAAGCGTGGAAGAATGGTGCAAAAGGTGTGACCAATGTGCTTCAAAGAAAGGACCAAAGACCCGATCCAGAGGAAAAATGATGCAGTACATCTCAGGTACACCGTGGGAGAGAGTTGCCGTAGACATCGCAGGACCTTTTCCCATCACAGAGTCTGGGAACAGATACATAATGGTGGCGATGGACTACTTCTCGAAATGGCCTGAAGTTGCGCCGATCCCCAACCAAGAGGCAACGACCGTGGCAGAAGCCCTGATGGAAAATGTCATATCACGGCATGGCGTACCCTTGGAGATTCACACCGACCAGGGCCGGAATTTCGAATCAGAGGTCTGGAAGAGCCTAATGGACTTGCTAGGCATAAAGAAAACGAGAACAACGCCACTCCACCCTCAATCAGACGGCATGGTAGAACGGCATAACAGGACCATCAATCAGTATCTTGCTATGTTTGTTGACGAGAATCAGAGAACCTGGGACAAGCTGATACCTCTGTTCCTCCTAGCTTACAGAAGCTCTCAGCATGAATCTACCGGCTACACTCCATCCATGATGTTGACCGGCAGAGAGATGCGGCTACCAATCGACATGACGAGACCACCACCGAACGAGGACATAGCGGACCTAGCTACGTTACCTGAGTATGTCGCCGACCTAGAAGGAAAACTGCGCACTATACACAGATGTGTCAGAGATAGGCTCCTCTTAAGCAGTGACCGGATGAAGATGCGCTTGGATCGCAGAGCAACACCCCATACATTCAAGGAAGGTGATGCAGTGTGGCTGTACCAACCAACAAGGAGAAAGGGCCTCAGTCCCAAACTTCAGAAACCATGGGAAGGGCCATACTTGGTGACTAAGAAAATTAACGACCTAGTCTACAGAATCCAGCTGTCTCCAAGAACTAAACCCAAAGTTGTTCACATAGAGAGGTTGAGTCCCTATCGGGGCAACGAACCCCCAAGTTGGCGGCCGGTAAATACTGTTCGGGACGAACAGTCTTAAGGAGGGGGGCAGTGTTACAAAGCACTTCAATAGACGTAGGTGCGGTGTTGCCACATCTCCAGAATTTCCCCAACATCTGGGAATTTTTGCACAATCTGGCAACACCGCCTCCCCACCCCCCTGGGGGTGCCTGGGGTGACCCCCCTCAGGCGAAGTCTCAACCCTCTAGGACCAGAAATAACGAAGTTACCAACTTGTACCCCGTCGGAACGGATAACTGAGGTCTGCACATTCCGAACACCCTGTATATACACCCTGTATACGCAGAGAACCCTTACACCCTGTATACGCAGAGAGATCTTATAGTTCGAGAAACACCTCTTGTGTAACATAGGAGTGGTGACCACATTTGGATCATCCTGTATATACATCCCCCTGTATACACACGGGACCGATCTGTATTCACAGAACCTTCTAGTAAAAGAAGGTCCTGGAACGTTCTGGAATGGAATGCTCTAGAAAGGAGGGGAAGGTACGGCGAGTATATAAAAGCGAAAGCCAGCCAGCCCGAGTTAGTTCAGTTCAGTAAGAGAATGTGGTAGTGACTTGAAGAAGCAGTGTAAAGTGTTAAGAGGGTAGTGACTGTAGTACCAGATTAGTGACTTTTGTTGAGAGTAGTAATTGTAAGGCCAGTAAATGAAGTGTTTTGTGAGAGAGACATTCTAGAAATATTATTGTATCCATATTTAGAGTGTAAATAAAGTTGTTTTGTTAAAATTTAAAGTCTCACTTATCCAGAACCCGGAGAAAACGTAACAGTATCATCAGCATAGCAGGTGACCGCTTTTTAGTGAATTTTCTTTAAAAAAATTCACTAATGAGGAGATCTCGACTTTTAAATTTTGAAAAAATTTCTTCAAATGAGCGCTAATTAGGCCCCCCAGAACACATATCCGGGGTCAGTTTCAATTTTTATATATTTATATTTTATATATATATATATATATATATATATATATATATATATATATATATATATATATATATATATATATATATATATATATATATATATATATATATGTATCACACCGATAACTCAAAAAATAATGGGCGGATTTTAATTAAATTTGGTGAATACCTTCCTTTTGCAAATGGCGTGGATAAGTTCGTTAGTCAGGAAAATCGGCCCAGGTTTTCCCGGAAAATTTTGGGTTTTCCTTCAAAAAAAATTTATATCTCTGGAATTAACAAAGTAAAGGCAACCATATTTAGTATTCTGGTTTATGTCATTACAGGTGAGGTTCCTACCAAAATTTAGCTCTGTAGGTCAAAAGACAAAAAAGTTATGGGCATTTAAAGAAAAATAAATTGGGGTTTTCCTCAAAACGTCAAAGTGACAATTGAAAACGTCAAAATTCGCAACATTTAGGCAAAGAACTTGAATCTAATACGGGCTCTGGAAAGAAAATGTCTTAAGAAGAATGTTTTACAAACCCTGAAGTCTTAGTTTCAACCGTCATCGTCCTTCATTTTACTAAAATATTTCCAGAAAATTCATTTCAAATAGACCCTTTCTTTGAAGCTTGACAGTAGCCTTAGCTATAGAATTTATCGTTTAATGGTATATAATTTTTGTAGAATTTTCGTAAAAAATCAATAAAGCTCAATATATCCGTTATTATACAAGATATGAAAAAATATTGTATACATTAATTGTACGGTGTCTTGAGCTACACCTTAAAAAAATATTGCTACCATCACAGGTGGCCCATAAGTCGTTGGTGATACAAATAAAAAAAATTTAGTGGAAAACGCCTTATGTTTTTGCATTTTCCATCGAAATATAATGCATGTTTGTAAGTTAAGAAATTCTGGACGCAGCAAGTGCGTTATGGTAGCGAATTTTGATTAAATGCTTCATATTTGAAAAGCTCAATTTGCTATTAACCTATAAGGTTGACCAAGAAAGGGATTTTTTCGGTTACATTTTAAGTTTACTTTCGGAAATTTCTGTACGTTTTCAAACAATAAAGTTATTTTGATGAAACATGGCACATTGTTTTTACTATATAGGTTATACTGGTAACCAAATTTGATGCCTGCTTTCTGAAAAAAAAACACATATTTGCTATTAAAAACATTTTTATGAAAATTTACTACCATAACGCACTTGAGGCGTCCAGAATTTTTGTTGTATGATTTGATGTTGTTTCCAGACTGATGTACTATGTAATGAAATAGGCTGTTGGCATAAATAATGTACAGTGTAGGTCCAAGAGCTGTTCCTTGTGGCATCCTAACCGTCACTCCGAAAAAACTATATGAGTACTAGAGAGGTACTGGTAGAGTCAGATATTACAACTCTTTGTGTTATGTGTGTAAGAGCTGCTGAACCAGTCCAATGCAGTGCCTGTAACTCCATACTTACTCTATACTTATAAGGACCTCATGATTTACACCATCAAAGGCTTTAGAGGAGTCCACAAAAACTTCCAGAGCTACCTCTTTTTTGTCAATCTGTCCGGAAATTTGCTCTGCAAATTCAACAATTGCAGTTTCAATGCTTCGTGCTTGTCGAAAGCCACGTTCATATGACGAGGGAGGTTTATTGTCGGCAATATAAGTCGTCAGCTTGTTATTGACTATTTTTTCGAAGGTTCTTGCAAAAGTGGGCGTTAGGCTGATTTGTAGCTTGAATAATTTGTGGGATCACCTTTTGAGTGATTTTTTTTTAAACTCACTAATGAGAAGATCGCTACTTTTGAATTTTGAAAACATTTCTTCAAAGGAGCGCGAACTAGGACCCCTTGAACACATATCCGTGGTCAGTTTCAATATATATATATATATATATATATATATATATATATATATATATATATATATATATATATATATATATATATATATATATATATATATATATATATATATATATATTTATTATGTGTGTGTGTGTATCACACGGATAACTCTAAGAATTATGGACCGATTTTGACTTCCTTTTACAAGTGGCTTAGGTAAGTTCGTTATCCAGGAAAGCCGGCCCAGTTTTTCCCGGAAAATAATAGTAGGCTATGAGCCTAAGGATTGTTGGTTAGGAAACCAGTTTTCTCGAAAACATTTTAAGTTGTACTGTTGTACACTTTCAAACAATAAAGTTATTGTGAGATTATATGGTACATTATTTCTACTATAAAGATTATACGGGTAAACAAATTTTATGCCAGTTTACATTAAAGTTACTTGCTATTAAAAAACTTGTTATGAAAATTCACCCCCATAACGCACTTGCTGTGTCCAGACTTTTATATCTGTAAAGCTTCAAAAAATCTGACGATATCGTAGAGGGGGAGCTGGCTGCAGGAAATGTAAAGACTTGTCGTTTAGGAAATTACTTTTAATGAAAGATTCTACTGCGACACGTTTATGAACAAACAATATATATATATATATATATATATATATATATATATATATATATATATATATATATATATATATATATATATATATATATATATATATATATATATATATATATAACTGTATTTGGGACATTATGATTTAGCTATTAGACGGCGCTCCACGAGAGGTAAGTAGAAAAGGAAAAAGAAGTGTGGTGGTCACCCTGCATGACTGACAGGGAAGCTACCCCCGACAACGCGAAGGAACGACCCAGCTCTCTTGCACAGTGACCGTCGTCCGTAACACACCTGAAGTATATACTGCAGTACATTCAATTTTCTTGAGTTTTTAGTGTAAATCTTATTCGTTATTATAAGTATTATTAAACGAGTTACTTGAATTATACGTAACAACAGAGTGATTATAATTAACTTAAGAATAACTTATATGCAAAAACGTCTATAGGTCAGGTCTAATTACACATATAAATAAATATGTACAATTATTTTTGGAGTATCGTCTTTTACATATATGGTTGCGAAAACTTACAACCACTTGCCAGATGAGCTTAAGAATCGGCCGACCCGTAAATTCAAAGAGATTTTTTAAAAGCTTTTAATAGTTGGTAAAATATATAATTTTTTTTAATTTCAACAACGCACCACGACGGCTTACAGCCTAAATACTATCGTACCGTGGGTGTCGACAAGGAAGAAAGGGACAACTTGTTAATTCTGGACTTGAATGTTTGGAGGTTCGGGGGAGAAGGAAAAACATGTGCCGGCAAGGAATTCCACAACTTGGAAGTCCTCGGGACAAAAGAGCGGGCATAACAAGATGTTCTATGTCTGGTGACCTGTACGGTAAAAGGGTGCATTCGTTCTGTTCCCCTGGTAGATCTGTTGGGGCCAGCAGGTGGAGGAACTATGGAAGAAAGCTCCTCTGATCAGTGCCCGTGCGGATATCTTGGGTGCCTTTGGGTGAGGGTAGGGTCACCGATGAGACGTATAGCTCTCTTCTGAATGGAGTCCAGGATAGAGTGTAGAAACGGCAGCAGCACCCCAGATGTGGGAGCAGTATTCGAGATTTGGTCTTATTTGTGAAGTATATAAGGTATAGAGATTAGCTGGTGAAAAGTATTTGCGAGCCCGGAAGAGGAAACCTAATTTCTTAGCAGCCGCTTCTGCAATTGATGTGACATGTTGGTGCCAATTGAGATTTCGATCCACAGAAATGCCAACAAGTGAAAAAGACTCATTACTTTGAATAACTTGGTTGTAAGATTATCTTGCTCTACAATGTGATATTTATTTTAATGTTCTTTCTACTTTATTTTTTTGTGCTGTGTCTTATTCTTCTCCTGTAGTAGCTATATGTGTGCATGTCTATATGTTGTATGTATAGATGCAAGCATGTTTCATAGAATTTAAACTTGAAATATGGATATGTTATCTGGTTGTCGATATATAGTATGATGTGTGTACATATTTTTTTAAGTTATAAGTGTAAAAGGTTGAGTGGAAGAGAGCGTGGGGTTCTATGGACGTCGATGCCAACTGTGCCTTTTGGTAGTTTGATACTTACTATTAACTTTTTCTTTCTATTATTTATATGATGTAATGTATGAATCAATGTATGTAACTGCCAATAAAATTATAAGAAAAATATAGTGCCAAAGTTTCTAAATATTAAGATAGCTAAATAAATACGACCGTTCTAGAAAAGTGCAGATTGCTTATACATTAACAATACAAACAAATAGAAATGTTCGCAGACCTGCATATTTAGCACATTATGAACAGCACAACACGCTAAAATGCATTGTCAGCAACCTTGCGTTAATACGGCGACATCGATTATTTTTATATTTTTTAGGTCATTTATGTTCCTAATTCAATGTTTTTAAAGATAATAAAAGTCTGGCCGCAGCAAGTGCGTTATTGTAGCGAATTTTCATAAAAATGTTTTTAATAGCAAATATGTGTGTTTTTAGTGAATTTTCTTAAAAAAAATTCACTAATGAGGAGATCCCGACTTTTGAATTTTGAAAAACTTTCTTCAAATGAGCGCTAATTAGGCCCCCCAGAAAACATATCCGGGGTCAGTTTCAATTTTTATATGTTTATATATATATATATATATATATATATATATATATATATATATATATATATATATATATATATATATATATATATATATATATATATATATATATATATATATATATATAATATATATATATATATATATATATATATATATATATATATATATATATATATATATATATATATATATATATATATATATGTATATATATATATATATATATATATATATATATATATATATATATATATATATATATAATATATATATATATATATATATATATATATATATATATATATATATATATATATGTATCACACCGATAACTCAAAAAATAATGGGCCGATTTTGATTAAATTTGGTGAAAAAATTCCTTTTGCAAATGGCTTGGATGAGTTCGTTAAGCAGGAAAATCTGCCTAGGTTTTTCCGGAAAATTTTGTGTTTTCTTTCGAAAAAAATTTATATCTCCGGAATTAACAAAGTAAGGTTGTTGTTGTTGTTGTTGTAATTTGGTTTGGCCTCGGACCGTTAGGTCCATTAGCCACAGACTTTTTTTAAATTTATGTCTAGTGGTGTTTATGAGATCTATAAACAATAAATTTGCATCAAGTTATATCGCCAGCCAATTTTATTATCTTACACTATTTTTATACCTAATTAACTAATTTGTAATAATAAATTTACTTTGTATACTTTTTTTTTTTTTTTTTTTTTTAAATAATAATAAATTCAGTTTCTATACTTTTTTTTGTTTTGTTTTTTTTTTCTTTTTTTTCTTTTCTTTTTTTGTAATAAATTGTTTGTATACCTTTTTTATTATTTTTTTTTAATACATATATCTTTTTTTTTTTTTTTTTTTTCCAAGTATTGTGAAGGATGACTGGGATACTGTGCGTCCAGAGACCCGCCAGGACGGCTTTGAACAAACTGTACTGGGCCTTGGTTTCATGCAGGTAGGTAAATTCACAAAGGAGTGGATTACAAAGGAGCCATACTTATTCTGACAAACAATAGTTATTAAAAACATTTTTACATTATACAATGTCTCTAATGAAAACAAAAGTGACTACAGTTGTAGTCTAATTTCTTTGAAAAATCTATACAATTTCATTATTATACATTTTGACTTTCGCATCAATAGCTGATTTAAAGAAAATGGCATACAGATATTTTTATCATTCATTTGTATGATAGAAGTTATTAAATTCAGTCGTGAGTTTTGATGCCGTGGGCACATAAATATAATGTGATTTAAATCAGCCACTGTTACATTGTCACAATCACAAGCTGGAGATCTTATTATACCGATTTTATTTAAATGAGCCGGAAACCGGCCATGGTTGGATTTCAGTCTTGTTATCAATGTCGTCAATTCTTTGTTATTCCCGGAATACATGTGAAAATCTTGTTCAGTAGGTAAGTTAGGGTGGAGTATTTTGTATGGGTTATTAGTGTTTAAACAGAAATCTTTCCATTCTTCGTTCCATTTTTTATGTTGTTCTTGTTTGATTAATGGATATATATCTTTATATGGCACCGTTTCCTTGTATGTGTCGTAGTCATCGATACTTTGTTTGGCCAGCAGATCAGCAAGTTCATTACCCCGAATTCCGGAGTGGCCCTTTATCCAAAGAAAAGCTACACTGCCTTGTTTTTTTGTGATTTTACTACATGAGTCTATGATGTTAATAATGTTCTCATTATTTCCGTAGTAAGATCCTGCTTTACTTCTCATGGCTATTAACGAGGATTGTGAATCAGTGAGTATGATGGCTTTTAGTTTATCATTGCTGAGCATCCATTGTAGTGCCTCTTGTATGGCTATTAGTTCTGCGGTGTAAATTGAAGCCAGATGTGGGAGTTTGATTTTCTTACTTATATTCAGTTGTGATACGTAATAAGCACACCCTGTACCATTTTCCATTTTTGATCCATCCGTATAAATGTGGAGGTGTTCTGGATACTTTTCTAATTCATGTTTTGCATCAGCTAGCATTAAATCCGGGATTTCTTCATACTTGGGTATGATGATTGTATGGTCATTGTGATAAATACTGTAGTCTTTTTTGTGCATTGGTAGTTTTTCGGATACTTGGATAAATGTTTCATATATCATAGTTTCCCTATAAGCGTCGACCAGTGGCGTGCTTCTTTTATTTTGCCAATACTTGTTGGTCGTCTGTTGTGTGTGTAGATACTGCATTTTTGTCAATAATTCTGGAAATCTGACTCGAATTTTTAACATATATTTAGCGGCCAATGTACCGATTCTGATATGTACAGGTGGCTCTCTACACTCTGCTGTAACAATATTAATAGGCGTTGACCTCATAGCCCCTATGCTAATTCTTAGTGCTTTGTTTTGTATTGTTTGCAATTTCTTCAAGTTTGTTTTAGAACACGACCCATATAGACTGCTTCCGTAATCCAAAATGGATCTGATGTAAGATCTGTAAAAAAGTAAAGCTACCTCTCTGTCTGCACCCCAAAGTGTATGTGTAGTCATTCTCAAGATATTCATTCCTGTCTCGCACCTTGTTTTGAGGTATTCGATGTGTTGCGTCCACAGGAGCTTTCTATCTAATATTACGCCCAAATATTTGAACGTGTTGGCAGTTTTAATTTTGTAAATATTACTAGGCATAATATCTGGTAAATGTGTTCGATGTCTGGTAAATATAACCACTTTGGATTTTTCTTCATTTAGCTCAAATCCCCTGGCCTCTGTCCAGGATTTTAAATTAAGGAGGATTTTACTATATTCGTTTACACACTCTTGATAAGATTGTTTTTCGACATATATGCAAACGTCGTCTGCGTACTGGATGCATTCTACCCCTTGATACATGTCTGTGTGTAATGATCTGGTGTATAGGTTAAAGAGTGTGGGTGAGAGAATTGCTCCCTGTGGGAGGCCACTGTATACACACCTTGGGCCGTGGAATTTGTTATTTTCGTCCCTTATGTAAATTAGACGTCTACTATATAGAGATACAATGTTTCTTGCGGTAACTGAGCTAAGCCCTATATCTTCTAAATCTTTTATCAACAAAGATAAATTAATTGCGTCAAATGCACTTCTCAGATCAACAAATATGCACATCATATATCGGTTTCGAGTTAACGTACACTGTATATCTGTTACTAAATGTACCAGCGCATCTAGCGTTCCTTGTCCTTTTCGAAACCCATATTGATTTTTGCAGAATATGTTGTTAGTTTCGCAATAATGCTCCAGACGACCAAGAATCATTTTTTCGTATACCTTTGCTGTGCAGGGCATCAGAGATAGTGGTCTGTAGCCAGATGGATGATTGTGTTGTTTTCCAACTTTATGTATTAAACAAATAATTATTACTTTCATCTGCTCAGGATATTGTCCACTTGACCATAATTCGTTAATAACTCGCAACAGTATACCCATGGCTTTTTCAGAGATGTTTTCTAGCATCCTATTTGTTATTCTATCTACACCTGGCGATGAGTTGCGTAATGACTTTATAACGGAAACCAACTCATTTAATGCAAATGGGTGTTCCAAAGGAAAACTTTTACTTTTATCGCATTCCCCATTGTTATACAAAGGTAATTCTACTGTATCTGGTGCCATGAGAGATAAGCTTTCACTTATTAAATCATCTGTCATAATTGATTTTCCACCATTTGATGATTTGTTATTCATTTTCCGAACAAACTTCCACACATCTGTTAAAGGCGTTTGTTTGTTGAGCCTACTAACATAACTTCTCCATGCTTCCCTTTGCTTCTTCTTGAGAAGTCTTCTCACTTTAGCATCCGTTTCTTGATATTTTAGGTAATTATTCATATTTGATTGATGTTTATAGTTTTGTAATCGTTGTTTGCGTTCTCTTTGCATCTTCTCACACTCGTTGTCCCACCATGCTGGTCTAGGTTGCCAATTTTTTACTAATTTAGTTTTTTCGAGGACACGGTCAGCTGCCAGAGTGATACTGTCTATTACGTGATTATACAAGCCTGCAGCTGTTGTTTCTGTTTCGTTATGTGCATCAATTATATTGTCAATCTCCAACTGAAATGCGCCCCAGTCTGCGCTCGACTCCCTCCACCTTCTATATGGAATTTTATCTATTATTTCAAAATTAATGTTATATCCAATAATTATTGGCAAATGGTCCGAGCCGAGCGATTCCTGCAGCACATTCCATGACAATTTACTTGTTATCGATTGTGAAGCGAAAGTTAGATCAACTGCTGACGGAGACTCTGTAGGTCTTGCGATCCTAGTGGGGGTTCCATCGTTTAAAATATTTAAGTTAAAATCTTCAGTGATATCTATTAAAATGTTACCAGAGGTGTCGCAATTTGTACTGCCCCAAGACGCATGATGACTATTAAAATCTCCGCCAACAATAAGATCCATTTTACACACTATATCTAGGAATTGTTGCCATTGTCTATACGTTACGTTAATGTTTGGAGGGCGATACAAACTCAATACATTTAATTTAAGATTTAAGATTTGTACACCACATATGTCAATTCGATCTGGTAAGCACTGTGGAAAGTTTAAAATAGAATAAGATAGATTGCTTTTTATTAATATGCCAACTCCTCCACCCTTTCCAGATGCTCTATCTTTCCTTACAAAATTATAATTTGGAAATTTTAATTGGTCATTGGAGTCTAACCAAGTTTCGCTAAGCAAAACAATATCAATTTGTTTCCCATTCAATAACCGGGATAATTTATGTCGATTTTGTTTAATAGAACGACAATTCCATTGCAAAATAGTAAGTCCCTCAACTCTATTAGTATTGACTGCCATTTTCACTACTTGCGTCCATTTGCTCAAGCTCATTTTCTACAGTATTATTAATGATATTATCTAAAGTCCTTCTTATATTATCGCAATCTATATTTAAATCATCTGGATCAATTTTTGTTAAGACATTACCTAATATTTTAGTGAAATAGTTTGTTACTTTGTCTAATATATTTTCTTTGAATTTAATCATATCCTCTCTATGTGGGTTGGGAATCACTGGACTAAAGGAAGGATTTTTTTTATATGACTGAGATTCTATTGGGGAGGTTGCTGCTCGCTTTAATGTTTGATTTCCAGTAGATGTATGTGAAATAGTTATAGGCCTCGACCGTAGGTTTGTATTAATATTTTTCCTAGAGATGTTGTTACTAAAAAACCACTACTTTTACTAACTTTATCTGGGTTACTAAGAGATGGAAAATTATCCTCATTATTTAATAGGCTATACCTATTGTTAGTCACTACTGCATAGGATGGATTCTTTTCGATTTTTTCAGCTTCTTTGAAACTAAGATTTTTTTCCGACATTATTTGTTTTATTTTACGTTGCCTTTGATATACTGGACATGCTTTAGATATTGTATTGTGCGTATTACATTTACAATAAATACAAAAAATAGAGTCGCTTCCACATTCAGTATCGTTATGTTTTTCACCGCATTTTCTGCAGTTACTATCTTTATTTCTGCATTGTGTCCTAGTATGCCCGTAACGAAGGCAGTTAAAACACTGTACAACAGGAAATATATATGTGTCTACCTCAAAAACAACACTGTTAATTTTAACAAGTTTTGGTAATTGAGTGCCTTCAAATGTAACTATTATTATTTGTCGATCTTGTAATTTACTAGAACCATTTTCGTCTGTAATCCTTCGTTTCATTCTTTCCACCTTCACTACCCTATGAGAACTCTGTATATTTTGCAATAGATATTCTTCAGAAAAAAACGTGTCTACCTGTCTGATTATACCCTTTCTTTGCGTACAAAAAGTAGGTATATATGCTACTAATTTATTATCATTTAATTTCTTATTATTTACTAGCTTGTTTGCAGATTCTCTACAATTAAGAACTACTTTTACTTTATTTATACCTACCGTCTTAATGTCTGTCACATGTTCATTAAACAAATTATCAACTCTTAGATGATGACCTACACGGATCGGATGCAATTTTCCCAGGTTTTTGTCGATACTTTCGACACAAACGAAATATGGAGGCAAATCCTTACTTGAGTATTTATTATTAAAGTCAAAGACCTTACCTGTATGAAAATCAGTACCGTCAGCTGTTTGTTTATTTTCATTTATTTGTATATCAGTTCTGATAAGAGCTGCTTGATCAGGTGGCCTCCCACCACCCGAGTCGACCTACATTCTTTAAAAACTTAAACGTTATTTTCTAGCTATTATTGTGTGTTGCTAACTGCAATTTTCAATTATAATAATGTAGAGGCTTTTGTTATTGTTTGTTGTACCAAAATTTAAAAATTTTTACCACTGTTTACCCTCAATAACACTATTTTAATTATCACTGTAACGCGGCGAACCATACACGATCGCAGCACAGCACAAACTCAACAAAGTAAGGACAACGCTGGTTTATATCCTTATAAATAAGCTACCTACCAAAATTTAGCTATGTAAGTCAAAAGACAAAAAAGTTATAGGCATTTTAAGAAAAATAAATTGGGGTTTTCCTCAAAACGTCAAAGTAGCGATTTAAAATGTCAAAATTGGCAACATTTAGGCAAATAACTTGAATCTAATACGGGCTATAGAAATAAATTGTCTCGAGAAGCATGTTTTACAAACCCTAAAGTCTTAATTTCAACCGTCATTGTCCTTCATTTTACTAAAATATTTGCAGAAAATTCATTTCAAATAGACCCTTTCTCTGATGCTTGGCAGTAGTCTTAGCTATAGAGTTTATCGTTTAATGGTATTCAATTTTTGTCGAATTTTCGTAAAAAAATCAATAAAGTTCAATATCCGTTATTATATAAGATATGAAAAAAATTTGTATATATTAATTATAGGGTGTCTTGAGCTACATCTTAAAATTATATTTCTACAATCACAGGGTGGCCCATAAGTCGTTGGTGATACAATTTTCCTTTTTTTTTTAATCAAACACGCCTTATGTTATTGCATTTTTGCATTTTCCATCGAGATATAATGCATGTTTGTAAGAAAAGAAATTCTAGACGCAGCAAGTGCGTTATGGTAGCGAATTTTGATCAAATGTTTCATATTTGAACAGCTCAATTTGCTATTAACCTATAAGGTTGACCAAGAAACGTGTTTTTTCGGGAACATTTAAAGTTTACTTTTGGAAAATTTTGTGCATTTTCACACAATAAAGTTATTTTGATGAAACATGGCACATTGTTTCTAATATATAGATTATACTGGTAACCAAATTTGATGCCTGCTTTCTTAAAAAAACACACATATTTGTTATTAAAAACATTTTTATGAAAATTCACTACCATAACGCACTTGCTGCGTCCAGATTTTTTTTTTTTTTGAAAGCAGGCATCAAAATTGGTTACCAGTATAATCTATATAGTAAAAACCATGTGCCATGTTTCAACAAAATAACTGTATTGTTTGAAAATGTACAAAAATGTCCGAAAGTAAACTTAAAGTGTTCCCGAAAAAACTCGTTTCCTGGTCAACCTTATAAGTAAATAGCAAATTGAGCTATTCAAATATAAAGCATTTGATCAAAATTCGCTACCATAACGCACTTGCTGCGTCCAGAATTTCTTTTCTTACAAACACGCATTATATTTCGATGGAAAATGCAAAATGCCATAACATAAGGCGTGTTTGATAAAAAAAAAGAAAATTTGTTTCACCAACGACTTATGGGTCAGCCTGTAATTGTATAAATAATTTTTTTAGATGCAGCTTAAGACACCGTATAATTACTGTATACAATTTTTTTTCATATCTTGTATAATAACGGATATATTGAGCTTTATTGATTTTTGACGAAAATTCGACAAAAATTATATACCATTAAACGATAAACTCTATAGCTAAGGCTACTGCCAAGCATCAGAAAAGGGTCTATTTGAAATGAATTTTCTGGACATATTTTGGTAAAATGAAGGACAATGACGGTTGAAACTAAAACTTCAGGGTTTGTAAAACATTCTTCTTGAGACATTTTATTACCATAGCCTGTATTAGATTCAAGTTCTTTGCCTAAATGTTGCCAATTTTGACGTTTTAAATCGCAACTTTGACATTTTGAGGAAAACCCCAATTTATTTTTCTTTAAATGCCTATAACTTTTTTGTCTTTTGACCTACGGAGCTAAATTTTGGTAGGTAACTCACTTATAAATACGCGTACCAAATTTGGTTGCCCTTACTTTGTTAATTCCGGAGATATACATTTTTTTGTAAAGAAAACACAAAATTTTTCGGGAAAACCTGGAGAGCTTCTCCTGGCTAACGAACTTATCCAAGCCATTTGCAAAAGGAAGGTACTAACCAAAATATATATATATATATATATATATATATATATATATATATATATATATATATATATATATATATATAAACATATAAAATTTGAAACTGACCCCGGATGTGTTCTGGGCGGATGAATTAGCGCTCCTTTGAAGAAATTTTTTCAAAAGTCAGGATCTCCTCATTAGTGAATTTTTTTAAAATAAAATTCACTAAAAATGTCCTTTTACGCAATCTAATGTTCCTGAACACCTGGGAAGCTAGAGGACAAGTCTCTATACCTGTCTTAATACGAACAGTTTATTTTATTTTGTTTAGTCAACTACGTATTGAGAACTTATTCGCTGGCTCAATAAGCCTGAACATTCTGTATATTTGCCAGAAAAAATCATTGCGGTCGTAGGTACTTACAAGTATATTTAACAGAACATTACTCATGTCGTAAGTTCCATTTGTTAAGGGGAATGAGAGAAATGGATGATTTCTTTTTGTTTTGATCTGCGATGTCAGTGGGGCAATAGTGGTTCATTTTTCACGTAACGTAAGACACTGCAGGTTAAGTGCACATCTTTTCTCCTGAAAGCCATTTTTGATGCCTCCTTCGCAAACAATCATTCATGTTTTAATAAATGTACGTTCAGAAATAGACTACTCAAAAAGAAAACATATTCGACGCTATCATCGTTTACGGGCAGTTTGGGAAGTTTCGTTATATATTTCTGTGCCATGTATTAAACATGACACGGGTTTTTAAGTATTAATTTCGGTATGAAGAGTTGTGTGTGTGTTTTGTTTCTTAAACGTCGGCCTATTTGCGAAACTATGGCTAATCACCGACGCCAGGGAGCAGTTTAACCTCACTATTCTGGAAATTTTGCGGAACCCCTGCCTTTCTGTAAGGAGGGTAGGGATATTTAACGTGCTCCACATCGCATAGACACGGGACCGACGGCTTTACGCCCCCTCCGAAAGGCGGGACTGTATTAAGAGTTACTAGGTCAGCTTGTGCTATTTATAAGCACCGGTGTCGCAATTAAAGGCAGTGCGTTATTTTTTTTTTGTCCCACAGGGTTCGTCCGCAGCCTTGCCGCCCCGATAGCACTGCAACCTTTGGTTAATTGTGCATACCCTTAGTCTTACTCCACCCATTCAAAAATTACTGTGCCTTTTACTAGTCTGCACAGCGATTGGTAGGGTGAAGTTTTATATTGCTCTGTCTCCGGTCTAGACTGACCGTAGATCAGTTGTCTTTTGCGGACCAGAGCTCTACACTCGCACAAGATGTGCTGGGCTGATTCCTCCCCCTCGCCGCAAAGTCTGCATGCGAGGTCCCCTTCGAACCGTCCCATTTTATGCAGGTGTTTCTTGACGGCCATGTGTCCCGTCAAGAGACCTGTTGTGTTTCTGTGCTGCCCACTGCTAAGATTTAGCAGCTCTACAGCTCTCTTTGAACTGGGTCCGTCAATTATTGACTTCCCATGTCTGAGCCCTGGACAGTCCGCCCAGTACACCTTGTGTTGGTTCCTGACCCTGGACTTAATGGCTCTGGTCCCATAAATAGTTCTGCTGACCCTCTCTTCGCGAGACTGTCAGCTTCTTCATTGCCTTTGACCCCCGAATGGCCCGGCAGTGAGTTATTACAAGTGAATAAGATCGAGTGTATTGATGCCATCCCTATGGGTTCGGGGTTGTAAAAAGAATAGATCCAAGGAATATCCTGCCTGCCGCCAGGAGCGACTTATTAAAATAGCTGATTTTACTGCCGAACAAACATTTTAACGAATGTCTCAAAATGAGCCTTAACTAGGACTCCGATAACCAATATGCAGGGTCAGTTTCAGTTTCAGTATATATATATATATATATATATATATATATATATATATATATATATATATATATATATAAAGTCTCAATAAGGGCTCTCGACCTTAGAAATCTATGGGCACTGAAAAAAACGCAACTTCTTTGCTAAAACATGCTTTATATTTAGCGCATTTTTTGGTACTTAATCAGGAGCCGAAGCTAAACAGGGTATGAGAAGCAGCCAGTAAGGAAGCACACAAAGAGAGCGAGAAATTTCACCGGTTTTTGAAACTTCTCACACAACAAACACACAGAACACACAGGACACAGTATAAAACCTTGGTTGCATGGTCACATTAATAAAACACGGTTAAAATTTAAAACTTTCAGGGAAAATCATGGCAACCTGTTGATTGACAGCTGAAAAATTAGCTGCAGGTGCGAGATATAGAGCATGTTTTAACAAAGAACTTACGTTTTTCAGCGCCCATAGATTTCTGAGGTCGATAGCCCTTTCTGTGACTTTAAATTTTGGAAACTTACATTAACGACCGTTATTCCCTATCTGTCTGCTATATATATATATATATATATATATATATATATATATATATATATATATATATATATATATATATATATATATATATATATATATATGCGTGCATGCGTGTGTTTGTGTGTGTAGAAGAGGGAGGGGAGGGGAGGGGAGGGGATGGGGGGGTGGTGGTAGGTATGCGGATAACTCAAAAATAATGGCCTGATTAAATTTTGTAAGTAACTTCCGTTTATAAGTAAATTGGATATGTTCACTAGTCAGGAAAATCGGACTGGACTTTCCGGAATGGTATGAGTTTTCTTTCGAAAAATCTACGTGTCTCCGAAAATAACGATCTGGGCCAATTTGGGTAGGCAGCTTTCAATTGCAAGCAGTTTACTATATCCCAAAGTTTTATCTTTAAGCTTAAAGAAAAAAAGTTGCAAGCATCTAATCAAACCATTTTTCGGTGCCAATGGAGGTGGTAGGAGGGCACAAGACCAAAACATTGTGTGTGGTAAACAAAATCCATTAACATAACATAGAAAGATTAACATTTCTTGACGCAAAACGGTCCAGAAAAATCACTTTGAAAGTTTTGTAGTTATTCTTCTGAAGATATCAAAAGATTCTGGAACTGATGTGTGAAAATATGGCATGAAAATTCTTGAAAGAAGTCCTAGATTTATGTTTCAATGGTTACTCTTATAATAAAATTGGCTGGCGATATAACTTGATGCAAATTTATTGTTTATAGATCTCATAAACACCACTAGACATAAATTTAAAAAAAAGTCTGTGGCTAATGGACCTAACGGTCCGAGGCCAAACCAAATTACAACAACAACAACAACAACAATGGTTACTCTTGTCCTTTCATTGAGATATTTTCCAAAATGCATTTGAAATGAAGTAACTTATTATAATTACTTAACTCAAGACTGTAAAAATGCCACGTTCGACCTTATGTGATTACGGTCCGGAAATATACCTCGCAGTCTACTTCGTTTCTCATGTTCTTCGTGTATCAGTATTAAGAACGACTAGTATCACAGCACCTCTTTTAATGCGGGTTCAAATATTGGTGGTGATTCAATTTTGTTTTGTGTTTTATTCAATGTTATCTGGTTAGGTAATAGATAAGCGCAATATTTTTTTTTCGAATTTTAGTAGAAAAAAAATTACAAGAACGTTTAAAACTTTTAATTCAATATTAATAGCAGATCAGGTTGTTTGCTGTTGCTTTAACTTGGCCAAACCGTAGATACATACGTAGAAACTTTCTCTGTGGCTTAACCAGTGGTTGTTCTTTTCCCTGCAATTCATTTCGCTTATCACAGCATCGTCAGGCAAACGAGAATTTTCTTTGTAAAGGCATAAGCCTCTGCTTCTGTATATAGATGAAATTGTATACATTTTCTATTTATTCCATTAGCGAATTTTCGTAAAAGAAAAAATTGTTTCTAATTTTCTTAAAAGAATAATTTGTTTCAAATTTTTGTTGCAATGATATATTTAGCGAAACTTGCGCAAAATAAGCTCTTTTATGAAAGTGCAAAAAAAGTTTTGGGAAATTTTTGTTTTGAAATTTTTTTAATGTATTTTTTTACGATTTTTTGAGGGATAAATCACTAGGGTATTTTTGCGTACAAGGTAAGGAATTAAAGGGGGCATTTCGAAGTATTTTGGGTAATTTCCATGTATGTCGCTAAATTTCGAGGCATTTCTGTGAATTTCGAGGTATTTCAAGGAATTCAGAGGTATTTTGAGGGAATTTCAAGGTATTTCTGGGAATTTAGAGGTGTTTCGGGGAATTCTAAACGTACATTGCATAATATTTCATGGCATCTTCCACAATTTGGCAACGTTGTACTCAAAGTCGCTGGGTAGAATATCTTTTATTTCTTTCTTTGTGTGTCCTAAAACAAAATAATAACTTTCTAAATATTAAAAATTTTCATCAACTTTGAGATTATTTAAAAAGGTGTTTTTGACAAAGAAATATTTTTTGATTAGTTTATTTCGAGGTTTATTTATTATGTAATAATATTGTGCGTCTTGTTTTTGCCAAGTGGTACCTATGTTGTATTATAAATGTGTGCTTTTATTTGTTTACTCTTTAAAAGGCACTCTTTACTGACTTCTTTAACCTTTCCGTGACCGTGTCTAAGAAAACTTAGGTAAAAAAAATTCACTAATGAGGAGATCCCGACTTTTGAATTTTGAAAAAATTTCTTCAAATGACCGCGAACTAGGCCCCCTAGAACACATATCCCGGGTCCGTTTCAATTTTTATATGTTTATATATATATATATATATATATATATATATATATATATATATATATATATATATATATTTATATATATATATATATATATATATATATATATATATATATATATATATATATATATATATATATATATATATATATATATATGTATCACACCGATAACTCAAAAAATAATAGGCCGATTTTGACTAAATTTGGTGGAAAAATTCCTTTTGCAAATGGCTTGGATAAGTTCGTTAGCCAGGAAAATCTGCCCAGGTTTTCCCGGAAAATTTTGTGTTTTCTTTAAAAAAAAATTATATCTCCGGAATTAACAAAGTAAGGGCAACCAAATTTGGTACGCGGGTTTATCTCCTTATAGGTAAGCCACCTACCAATTTAGCTATGTAGGTCAAAAGACAAAAAAGTTATAGGCATTTAAAGAAAAATTAGTTGGGGTTTTCCTCAAAACGTCAAAGTTGCGATTTAAAACGTCAAAATCGGGAACATTTAGGCAAAGAACTTGAATCTAATACGCGATATGGAAATCAAATGTCTCAAGAAGGATCTTTTACAAACTCTGAAGTCTTAGTTTCAACCGTCATTGTCCTTCATTTTACTAAAATGTTTCCAGAAAATTCATTTCAAATAGACCCTTTCTCTGATGCTTAGCAGTAGCCTTAGCTTTAGAGTTTATCGTTTAATGGTATATAATTTTTGTCGAATTTTCGTAAAAAATCAATAAAGTTCAATATATCCGTTATTATACAAGATATGAAGAAAATTTGTATATATTAATTATAGGGTGTCTTGAGCTACATCTTAAAAAATATTTCTACAATCACAAGGTGGCCCATAAGTCGATGGTGATACAAATTTTCTTTTTTTTTTAATGAAACATGCCTTATGTTATTGCATTTTTGCATTTTCCATCGAAATATAATGCATGTTTGTAAGAAAAGAAATTCTGGATGCAGCGTGTGCGTTATGGTAGCGAATTTTCATTAAATGCTTCAAATTTGAATAGCTCAATTTGCTATTAACCTATAAGGTTGACCAAGAAACGAGTTTTTCCGGGAACACTTTAAATGTACTTTTGGAAATTTTTGTACATTTTCACACAATAAAGTTATTTTTATGAAACAGGGCACATTGTTTTTACTATATAGGTTATACTGGTAACCAAAACTGATGCCTGCTTTCTTAAAAAGGAAACACACATATTTGCAATTAAAAATATTTTTATGAAAATTCACTACCATAACGCACTTGCTGCGTCCAGAGTTTTTTGACTATGCCGAGAACCGTGCGGTGCGGTGTAACTGAGGTACCCCAAGTAAATAATTAGATTTGATATAAAATATAATATTCAAATAAATACAACTAGCAAGTAGCAAAGGAAAATGATGTATTTTTAATATAAGATTAAAAAAAATGTAACAAGACTAATTGAAAATCATGAATCTTCTTCAATTTTTGTTAAACAGTGTATATTAGAAACTGCCTCTTCACAAGCAATGCATGATATTTTAGTGAATTTTCTTTAAAAAAAATCACTAATGAGGAGATACCGACTTTTGAATTTTGAAAACATTTCTTCAAATGAGCGCTAATTGGGCGCCCCAGAACACATATCCGGGGTCAGTTTCAATTTATATATATATATATATATATATATATATATATATATATATATATATATATATATATATATATATATATATATATATATATATGTATATATATATATATATATATATATATATATATATATATATATATATATATATATATATATATATATATATATATATATATATATATATATATATATATATATATATATCACCGAAAACTCAAAAAATAATGGGCCGATTTTAATTAAATTTGGTGAATACCTTCCTTTTGCAAATGGCTTGGATAAGTTCGTTAGCCAGGAAAATCGGCACAGGTTTTCCCGGAAAATTTTGTGTTTTCTTTGGAAAAAAAATTATATCTCCCGAATTAACCAAGTAAGGGCAACCAAATATGGTACAGGTATTTATGTCATTATAGGTAAATTACCTACCAAAATTTAGCTATGTAGGTCAAAAGAGTTATAGGCATTTAAATAAAAATAAATTGGGGTTTTCCTCAAAACGTCAAAGTTGCGATTTAAAACGTCAAAATTGGTAACATTTAGACAAAGAATAACAAAAATGTCTCAAGAAGAATGTTTTACAAATCCTGAAGTCTCAGTTTCAACCGTCATTGTCCTTCATTTTACTAAAACATTTCCAGAAAATTCATTTCAAATAGACTCTCTGATGTTTGGCGGTAGCCTTAGCTATAGAGTTTATCGTTTAATGGTATATAATTTTTGTCGAATTTTCGTAAAAAACCAATAAAGCTTAATATATCCGTTATTATACAAGATATGAAAAAAAATTCTATCCATTAATTATAGCGTGTCTTGAGCTACATCTTAAAAAATATTTCTACAATAACAGGTTGGCCCATAGGTCGTCGCTGATACAAATTCTCTCTTTTTTTAAATCAAACACGCCTTATGTTATTGCTTTTTTGCATTTTCCATCGAAATATAATGCATGTTTGTAATAAAAGAAATTCTGGACGCAGCAAGTGCGTTATGGTAGCGAATTTTAATCAAATGCTTCATATTTGAATAGCTCAATTTGCTATTAACCTATAAGGTTTACCAACAATTAGTTTTTCGGTAACACTTTAAGTTGACTTTCGGAAATTTTTGTGAATTTTCAAACAATACAGTTATTTTGATGAAACATGACACATTGTTTTTACTATATTTATTTATATCACCTTCTCCTAAAATGTATAACTAGTTGCATACGATATTTTAATATATGTATCGATATTTCAAATTTCCCGGCTTTCTGACTCCCACAACTCAAAGGATATTAGTGAATTCTGTCTTTTTTAGTGAAAAAGATCACTAATGAGGAGATCGCGACTTTTGAATTTTGAAAAAATTCCTTCAAATGAGCACTAATTAGGCCCCTTAGAACACATATCTGGGGTCAGTTTCAATTTATATATATATATATATATATATATATATATATATATATATATATATATATATATATATATATATATATATGTATGTATGTATGTATGTATCACACCGATAATTAAAAAAATAATCGGCCGAGTTTGATCAAATTTGGTGAGTACCTTTCTTTTGCCAGTAGCTTGGATAAGTTCGTTAGCCAGGAAAATCTGCTCAGTTGAAATACATTAAACAATGATTTGTTTTAATTAGACAGACGGATTCCCCCGGTCAGTTACAGTTCTGAGCTGACCTTAAATGTATGGAATTTCGACCAAGAAATTATAATGCATGTTTTGTAAGAAAATAGATTCGGGACTCAGCAACTGTGTTATGGTAGCGAATTTTTATTGAACGCCTCAAATTTGAATACCTCAATTTGCTATTAACCTATAAGGTTCATTGGCCAGGAAACTAGTTTTTTTCGGGAATATTTTAAGTTAATTTTCGACAAAGTTGTGTACATTTTCAAACAGTAAACTTATTTTTATGAAATATGGTACATTGTTTTTACTATATATGTTATACTGGTAACCAAATTTGAGTGTGCTTTCTTAAAAAAAACACATATTTGCTATTTAAAACATTTTTATGAAAATTTACTATCATAACGCACTTGCTGCGTCCAGACTTTTTTATTTTCGATCTAAAATTCTTAAACAGAAACTGTATATTCTGTTTGATGAAGTGGAGATTTTCTGGCAGGTATGGATATGTATGTATATTTAACCCGTAACATAAACGCCCGTGCGGGGTAACCGCGGTACCCCGCTTAATTTGTTTTTAATTTAATTGGGAAAAATTCATCAATTATAATGGTAGGCATTAAAAATAGTGTAATAACTTCCACATAGCTATGATAATTTACTCTTCTCAGAAAGACATTCTCATGAAATTAATTTAGTGCCCATGACATGATTAATTATTTCGAAAGTTTTTGCGTTTATTAACAGAGAGACGTATACGCCGACAAACTCTAAAACGTCATGTTACTTGAGTTTTGACGAACAAATGTCAATTTTCACCAAATCACCCCCATTCATCCCCTACACCCTAAAGCGATTTTAACAAAAACAACCCGAACCGTTCGTTTCCCGTGTGCTAACTGAATACCAAATTTGAGGATGATATCTCAATTCGTTATAAAATTATCGTGGCTACCAACAGACAGGCATACAGACCGACAGACAAAAAAATTCGTCCCCAAATCATCTTTTCTATATGTCTTGACACTTTTTACGATGTTTAAGCAGAAAAGCTTTTTCAAACTTCTGTCACCGATACCATACTTCCACATGAATTGACGATGTGGAAGTAATAATAATCTCCACAATAATATACCAAATATATTTTGTGATATTTTTTATTTTTAAGTTTTTGCGGGGGTTTGTTCTAGAATGCCATTTTAATTTTAATCTTTTACATTTTAACAAAAAAGAGCCTAAGCATTTATTTAATATAAGTTAGTTAGTAAGTAAGTAGGGTCAACAACAATCAATGATTTTTTTTTTCAAATTTTCATCCAAAACAGTTTAACAGCGAATTTTTGTATAGAGCCTATTTTTTATTTCAACAACACACCACGAGGGTTTATAGCCTAAATAATATCGTACCGTGGGTGCTGACAAGGAGGAAAGAGGCAACTTGTTAATTCTGGACTTGAAGGTTTGGAGGTTCTGGGGAGAAGGAAAAACAGGTGCCGGCAAGGAATTCCACAACTTGGAAGTCCTCAGGACAAAATAGCAGGCATAACAAGATGTTCTATGTCTGGTGACCTGGACAGTAAAAGGGTGCATTCGCTTTGTTCCCCTGGTAGATTTGTTGGGGGCAGCAGGTGGAGGAACTATGGAAGAAAGCTCCTCTGAGCAGTGCCCGTGCAGATATCTATAAAAGAGAGAGAGGTCACCAACGGCACGTCGGTGGGCAAGGAATAGCAGCCTTTGGGTGAGGGTAGGGTCACCGATGAGACGTATAGCTCTCTTCTGAATAGAGTCCAGGATAGTGAGTGTAGAAGCAGCAGCAGCACCCCAGATGTGGGAGCAATATTCGACGTTTGGTCTTATTTTTGAAGTATATAAGGTATAGAGATTAGCTGGTGAAAAGTATTTGCGAGCACGGAAGAGGAAACCTAATTTCTTATCGGCTGCTTCTGCAATTAATGTGACATGTTAGTGCCCACTGAGATTTCGATCCACAGAAATGCCAACAAGTGAAAAGGACTCATTACTTTGAATAACTTGATTGTTCCTTGGGATAGGTCTAGGGCTGGTGTATCTCTTATGAGAAAGAAAGCAAGGCTGTGATTTGGTGGGGTTGAATTGTACAAGATTTCTACTTCCCCAGTTTAATATTTTTTGGAGATCCACGGAGACAGAACCCTCCATGAGTCTGCGATCCTCATCTAATTGGGCTAAAGAGACATGCTTAGAATATTGTATATTTGAGTGGAGGGTGCTGGCGTCCGCGTAACTGTAAACTGGGTTGGATGTGCTAGAGAGGAGGTGATTGATGTGGAGAAGAAACAAAATAGGGACTAAAGCTGAACCTTGAGGAACTCCTGCATTAATTGGATACAGTTTAGAGGAATTGCCATCCACTACAACAGAAATGCTCCAGTTGGAGAGGAAATTTGCTGGTCAGGTACAGAGTGTTGGTGGCCATAGGCCGGAAGTTTATTAGGCAGTGATGCGTGCCAGACCTGGTCGAATACTTTGGATATGTCTAGAGCGGCAATCTGGGATTCACCGTGTAGTTCCATAGACTTGTTCCAAGAATGGGTGACAAAGGAAAAGAGGTCGGGGGTTGATCTGCGCTGACGGAATCCATACTGCCTGTCGTGGATTAGACTGTGTTTTTCAAGAAATTTTAGTAATTCGGTGTTTATATACTTTTCCATCACTTTAGAGACGACTGAAAGGAGATAAGTAGGCTTGTAGTTGCTAGGAAGCGCTTTGGATCCTTTCTTGGGGACGGGTTGTACTCGAGCAGTTTTCCAGTTACTAGGGAATATGCCTATAACTCACATACGAGATCAGTTTTAGTTGTAGCACCTTTACACAAACTTTTTTATAAACACAAAACCAATAATTAGTGAGTACAACAATTCGACAATTACTTTCGATTTTATTTAATTATTTTATATTATAGTCTACTTTATTCTTATATAAACGAAAGAAAGGCCGATGCAAAAAACATGAATAACTGCTATCCCGAATAACTATCACCTAATCATAAACGCATTAATATCGAGGGTGGTGACAAGGTATAAACCTCCATCTGAAAAGTTCATTTATTTCCAACTTTAAAATATGAATTCACCTGTCCCATGACATCCGCGAAAAGTAAACACATTTAGCGGCTAATCCAGGATCACGACTTTTATAGAGCAGCTACAGTGTGAGACCAGAGGCAGAGTACTTTCTTGTTTAGTCAGAGAAAAATCTCATTTTGATAAACCAGCGGTCATTAATCACAGGTTTTATCTGAACGTGACATGAAAGGCTGTCTCCCATCACGTTGGCTTTGACCGGCACAGTCTCACCGGTACACGGGGAGTTATGGACTACGGTTGCTTGACCAGACGACGTAAATACTGAATCACTGGATTACTTAACGTATACATGAGCGTAGACTGCAGCTGGGATAAGGTATCACTAACATGAGAGTTTTGGGTTTTCTTTCAGGAAACTTTTGTATCCCCGAAAATAGCAAGGATATGGCAACCAAATTTTCTACCGTGATTATATTACAAAAAGTCTGGACGCAGCATGGTAGTGAATTTTCATAAAAATATTTTTAATAGCAAATAAGTATTTTTTAATGAAAACAGGCATCCAATTTGGTTACCTATACAGGGTGTTCTACAAGCTCTATGACAAACTTTGCCAAATAATAGCTCTCATAATTATAAATAATTTTTCTTAATGAACACGGGTCCGCTTCGCCTTTGTTAAGAATTTACAAGCATTGAACCTGTATTAACAATTAACAATAAAAATTTAAATTAAGTGAAAATCACAAAACTTCAGACTATAAAAATTGTTCGAAATATCCACCCTCGGCTTGAATGCAAGCCTTACATCGACGAACTAAAGATTCGGTCACTGGAAGGATGAGATTTGGATAATTTCTTATTTGGTTAGCTGCATCTTGAATTCTTTCAAGTAACTGCTGATGGGTAGTGATTTCAACATGGTAGACCAGCTGCTGCATGTGTCCCCATAAATAAAAATCCAGAGGACTGAGATCGGGGCTACGAGGTGGCAATGATATTGGACCTTCTTGACCTAACAATTTATTTGGGAAATGTTCATTTAACCAAGCAGTAACTTGTCTTCCTCTGTGTGGTGGTGCGCCGTTGTGTGGATACCACATATTCTGAATAATATTAAGTTGTACGTCATCAATGACCTCTAAACGGTCGTGTTCTAAGAAATGTCTATGCAGATCTGCATTTAAACGATCATTTAGAACATGCACAGGTAATAGATTATTGTTGAAAATGCCACCCCAAACGTTGACACTGAATCGTTGCTGAAATCGTCTTGATCTAATTGCATGTGGATTTTGCAACGCCCATATATGTTCATTAGGATCATTATTTATGCCGCCCCTAGTAAATCACGCTTTATCAGAACACATGACGAGCGAAATGAATCTACCATTTTGTGCTTGTTGCTGAAGTAACCAGCGACAAAATTCTATTCGCTATGAGGCATCTCCAGCATGCAACGCCTGTACATTTTGGCGATGAAACGGATGTAACATTTCTCTGTTCAATACACGCCATGCAAAAGTCGGTGATACATGAACGTTACTAGATATACGCCGAACACTAATTGAAGGGTTATCAGGGGCAGCATCTATTACATTTTCTTCATCTTGTACATTTACTTCAGTAGGACGAATGGCCTTCTTTGGAGCGGGATTACCTGCTTCTCGAAGTCTATGAAATGATGCACCAAACACCCTGTGGGCAGGTTGGTGTCTATTTGGATATCTGCGTCGATATTCTCGAGCTGCTTCTCTGGCGTTCCCATTGGAATAGCCATATACAAACACAATATCTGCATATTCCTCAGTTGTGAATAAATGCATTGTTTATTTATAACTTTTACACGAAGTATCGAATATTGTACAATTAAAATGACACTAACAATAATTATTGTCATAATAACCGGCATTTTTATTATCAGCCTACTTTTGATTTAAGTAGGTGTACCTATATTTTATAGGTGTGCATTGTTTCACACAAATTATTTTGTGTCACTTCCTGGTTGACTGGAAAAATTATGATTTTTTAAATGCTTGTAACTTTTAAACAAAAACAAATCGGACCCATATTCATTAACAAAAAATGTTTAGAATTTTGATAGCTATCATCTGGCAAAGTCTGTCATAGAGCTTGTGGAATACCCTGTATAGTGGAAACAATGTACGATACGAAACTTGTCTGATTTTCCTGGCCAACGAACTTTTTCAAGCTATTTACCCACCTACCAAGATGTAATTATCCACAGAAAGGTTTTCTACAAAAGTTACAAATTTTTTTTTACGAAAATCCGACAACCGTTTTTTTTACAATAACTTAGTAAAGATTTACTATTAATTACCAACATTTCACCAATTTTAAAACTGCAAAAATGCAATAATATAAGAGGGTTCGATTTTTAAAACATAGTTTGTATCAGCAACGACTGTGATTGTCGAATTAATTTTATAAGATGCAGGTCAAGACACCCTATAAGTAACGTAAATAAGGTTTTCTAGTAACGGCAATATTGAGCTTTACCATAAGAATGCGTTTTTTTAAGGATAGACTCGGACATATTATTGCCTAGGGACCGACCAAGACTCATTGACATTTTCGGCAAGTATTTTAGTGAAATGCCAATTTTGATGTTTCAAATCGCGCTTTGAGGTTTTAAGAAGAAAAATTATAAAATTTTCAAAATAATATTTCCGGTATTTCTTAATTTTTTTGCGGCAAGAAAACTTATTTTTGTCTGTAATATTAAATAAACCATACAACATATTTTCTTGAGCCGTTCTCTGATCACCAGTGGCGCCCATTTCTTTTAACGGATTTAACCTTTTTTTGTTTTAACTTAGAGATTTGATTTCTGGTACACAAAATGCTTTATACGTTAGACAGGTGTGTACTGACTTTCGTTGCCATAGCTTTGTCATTTCCGGAGATACAAAAATTTTCGGAAAGAAAACCCAAAATTTTTCCCGGCACAACTCGTTCTACTTTCCTGAATAACTCACTAACTTTGATCAAAATCGGTCCATTATGTTGTCAGTCATCAGTGTGATACATACAGAAATATAAATATAAATATATATAAATATATATAAATATATATATATATATATATATATATATATATATATATATATATATATATATATATATATATATATATATATATATATATATATATATATATAAACATATAAAAATTTATACTGACCCCGGATATGTGTTCTAGGGGTCCTAGTTCACGCTCATTTAAAGACATTTTCTCAAAATACGAAAGTTCTGCTCTCCTCATTAGTGAATTTTTAGTACGAAAAATCACTAAAAGGCAAAACTGGTTGCAAGGAAGAAAAAAAGCACTCTTAAGAAGAAAAACTATAAAATTTTCAGAGTCATATTTCCGGTATTTCTTGACTATTTGGCGACAAGAAAACTTATTTTTGTCTGTAATACTAAATATATTTAAAAACATACACATACAACATATTTTGTTGAGTCATTCTTTGATCACCAGTGGCACCCAATTTTTTTAATGGATTTAACCTTTTTTTTTGCTTCAACTTAGATATATGAATTTTGTCACAAAAAATGCTTTATACGTTAGAAAGGTGTGTACTGAATTTTGTTGCCATAGCTTTGTTATTTTCGGAGATACAAAAACTTTCGGAAAGAAAACCCAATATTTTCCCGAAAAAACTCGTCCGATCTTCCTGGCTAACTCACTAACTTTGATGAAAATCGGTCTATTATTTTTTGAATCATCAGTGTGATACACACACACACACACACACACACACATATATATATATATATATATATATATATATATATATATATATATATATATATATATATATATATATATATATATATATATATATATATATATATATATATATATATATATATATATATATATATATATATATGTATGTATATATATATATAAACATATAAAAATTGAAACTGACTCCGGATATGTGTTCTAGGGGTCCTGGTTCACGCTAATTTAAAGAATTCTTTTTAATTCGAAAGTTGCGATCTCCTCATTAGTGAATTTTTTCTATGAAAATTCACTAAAAGGCAAAAAAACAGTCTCTGCATCCGTATTTAGTTAACATTGGAATAACTTTGCACATGGTAATTTATAAAAGCTAGAGGGGGAGAGCAGGCTCAACATGTGTACATTCATGTCGAAAGTGTGGAGCCATGTGTATTCACCCCAATCCTTTACTTTGGACCGCTTCCCCTTTTCGCTTTGCCCGTAAGAAAAAACTCGGAAAAACTAATTTAAAATATGTAGGATTAATGAGTATATCAAATGTATTATGGACACATGATTCCGCTAATGTAAATATTTGCAGAATAATTAACTTGGGGTCAGTTAAAATTTTATGATCATATACCGCACTCAAATTAATGTAAATTTGATTTTTAGAATTACGATATAAAGACTTACGTTAGAAAGATGAAAGATGGTAGCTTCTATGTAACCATACCTGAAACAATAAATGAAAAAATTATAGACAATGAAAAGCCAAATATGTTTTTTTTTTTTTTTGTATATTCACAATATTATTATTAGCTACTGCAAAATACAAAACAAAATATTTTGTGGTGGTTGTGCTATCGGTAAATATGGTTTCGGAACTTACATTTTCTTGACCACAGACTTTTTTTTTAGCTTAAAGATTCCACTACCCATACGTCACATTTGCAAATGCGCCCGGAAATTTGAAACACAATTACATCCTCCAAACAAAATATTCAGATTCGCTAATGTATTAAGGATCTGAGTAAAATAATACATGGTATAAAAAAAAAACTTACTACACTAGGGATAATTCCCAGCTACCACCAAAGTGATGGCAACTGAGATCGGAACTTGAAAATAGTAGTTATTGTGTAATCGCCACTAATTCTACGACTCGGTGGTAAAAATAACTCCAGCAGTGACCATTACATAATATTCACCACTTATAACTACTTTAGAAGTACCTAAGCCACTTCCTAGCTGCTTTCAAGGTATCAGTAACTTGGTCGATACTAATAGAACGACTCAAAAGTTCCGGGAACTTTAAGGTATCAAATGACAGTAGCCGAAACTTCCTTCTATTACTGAAATGCTACATCAAAGTTGCAGTCACTTTCAAGTAACATTAATGGTTTTCGCGACGTAGCCGGCCTCTTCATATTACACATAATAGGTGTGGAACTTTTTGATGATATATTTTGGTGGCAGGCACGTTTCCGCTTACTTTTATGGCAACTATAAAGTAGTAATAACCTTTCAAATCCGCTATAAAATATTTTTCACCCTACAGTCCCACTGATTTTTAAACGATGATTGTTTCATGACAACAGCATATGATGTAATATTGTGGAAATCCAGTAGAGTGTGTAATGCGTGTAATCCAATAATAGTGTTTCAGTTTCAGGTTTTATGTCTAAAAAATGAGCAATCTTTACGTTTAAAATCGCGACTTTGACGTTTTAAGAAAAATAACTATAAATTTTCAAAGTCCTAATCTCTGGTATTTCATGACATTTTCGCACCAAGAGAACATATTTGTCTGTAATATACCATAGATTTTGTTTACTAGACAAAATACTTAGGTTCTGTGCGTTTCTCTAATCACCAGGGACACCCAAAGTTTTTTCTTTAAGTGCATTTTGTTTGAACTTAAAAAGACCTTAATTTTTGTACGTAGAATACGTTTTATAGTAGAAACTTGCCTACCAAATTTGTTTTAGATACCTTTATTATTTTCGGAAATACAATACATCAAAACGGCCCATCACACGTTTTGAGTTCTTGGTACTATATATATATATATATATATATATATATATATATATATATATATATATATATATATATATATATATATATATATATATATATTCGATAACACTAGAATATTATACAGGTAAAGAAGAGTCGATAAAAGAACTTTCTTGGAGATGTGTTACATTCAAGAACTTGAGATACTAAATTCGAGATCTGACACTCACAACCTTAGTTATATCTATAGTTTTCTACTATATTTAGATAAAAATAACGTAACCTAGTGCTGTGTGTGGTGCTCGGTCACTACAAATTGGGTTTATGTGATGTTGTACCTCCTTATGTTAACATTCTTCCCCCGATCTACACTTCTGTTTTTACTCGTTCTCGAACAGCGATGCTCTTGATCGCTTATGTGGTCCTTCACGCTCTTATAAGTCATTACATGATGGTTACTGACTAACTACACATAGCTGCTATTTTAACGCATCTACCCACTGGCAGGTGAGTAGATATAACAAGAAATCTGGCGCTTCAATTAATTCTACTTCTTGCTCGTTTTTCGCTGCGTTGTTCGCTAGATCTTGGCATCTGGCCTCTTGGTTTTAAAACTTACACCTCCATAACAGTGCACCTCAAGGTGACCCCAACGTTCTCAATTTTTCGGTTACTCAGTTTTCGTTGCATGTTGACATGTTAACGCTGCCCGCGGCCCTTTCAGGCTGTCTGGCTGGCCCCTGAGCTCAGCGTGAAAGAGTGCTTTCTCACAGTGTGGTAAATACTTGGTTCTACTGGCCGGTAGTCCGATACAATAACTAATCTGCCACACTTCAGTCGTTCCTCTCCTTTAGTCATGATTTCGTTCCGCTTGTTCACTGTGCCTTGGCCTCTCAGTTTGGGGCTGCAAACCTTGATTACAATACACCTCAGGGTGGTCCGGGTGTTCGCAAGCTTTGATTTTTTTGCTCTTGGTTTTCACTCCGGCAGGATAATTCCGCCCCTGGCCCTTCAGGCTGTTTAGCTGTTCCCTGGTGTTTAACATGAAATATCGTTTTCACAGTATTTTTGAATGCATCTGTGTACTAGCCGGTATTCAGATATAACAATAAATCTTCTAACGTATAGTTTCCATAAATCAAACTTCATTTGGAGCAGTTATTTTCTCCAATGGTTCCTTAAAGATGTCATCAGCCAATGGTTTTAAAGCCGCATTCCTTCTTTGGTTTCCTTCTGTGTCTTTCTGACAGAAAGTTTTTAGTCAGCCATCTCTCAGTTGGCACTCCTGTCTCATATGTCATGATAGAAAAGTCAGCTGTCAATCAACAAGCTTTCAAGAACCACATGTCCTATTTTCTTTATTTCTACACCACACCACGAGGGCTCTCAGCCTTAATATAATAATAATAATAATAATGTTTATTGTTCAAGATAACAATTTCTGATAAAATACAAGGTGTCTTAACATATAAAGCTTAAATAAGATAAAATGAACATATGAATAATTAATTAATTAATGTATTAAGTTAATGAGTGTAATATCGTACTGTGGGTGTCGCCGAGGAGGAAAGAGGCAACTTGTTAATTCTGGGTAATTCAGGTGCTGTCATCCGCGTAACTGTGAACTGGGTTGGATGTGCTAGTGAGGAGGTCATTGATGTGGAGAAGAAACAAAGTAGGGGCTAAATCTAAACCTTGAGGGACTCCTGCATTAATTGGATACAGTTTAGAGGAATGGCCATCCATGACAATAGAAATGCTCCGGTTGGAGAGGAAATTTGCTGTCCAGGGACAGTGTTTTGGCGGTAGGCCATAGGCCGGAAGTCTATTAAGCAGCGCTGCGTGCTAGACCTGGTCGAATGCTTTGGATATGTCTAGAGCGACAATCTGGGATTTACCGTGTAGTCCCATAGACTTGTTCCGAAAACGGGTGAAAAGGGAAAGGAGGTCGGCAATTGATCTGCGCTGACGGAACCCATACTGAACGTCGTGGATTAGACTGTGTTTTTCAAGAAATTCTAGTAGTTCGGTGTTGATATACTTTTCCATCGCTTTAGAGACGACTGAAAGGAGATAAATAGGCCTGTAGTTGCTAGGAAGCGCTTTGGATCCCTTCTTGGGGACGGGTTGTACTAGAGCAGTTTTCCAGTTACTAGGGAATATACCTCTATTGTAAGATGTCTGAAACAGACGAGTCAGGACAGGAGCAAGTTCTGGTGCGAATTTTTTAAGAACAATTGCTGGGATCTCGTCAAGGCCAGAGGCTTTCTTGGTATTAAGAGAAGAGAGCATCTTTCGTACCTCTTTAGCTTTGAAAAAGATTCCGCCATTGAGTAGAATTGCCGGCGAACAACGAGGCAAAAAGTTCAGCCTTGCCTAGGGCGGTGGAAACAGTTTCATCCCCTGAAACAAGAGGTGAGAACGTGCTCTTGCAGAAAGTCCAGACGTGTTTGCCGCCGTTGGAGCTTGAAAGGACTTTGTTTATGATGTGGTTATTAAACAATTTTTTTGCCTCAGAAAGAATGCGGACATAGCGGTTTCTTGCGTCGTTAAATGTTTGACGGTTTTCTTGACTGGGATTGTGTAGGAGCGTTTTGTGAGCTTTGACCTTTTCAAGTCTGGCCTTGTTTCAGGATTAAGAGAACCAGGGCTATTGAGTGGCTGAAGATATTTTTTGTGTACGTGGAATAAATAATTCCATGTCAGCTTGGATGACTTCGGTGACGTTTTGTGAGATACCAGAGGGGCCATGATGAGAGAAGCACACAGGCGCCAATGGAAATGAGGAAAAGTAATCCCGCATTTCGTCCCAGTTCGCGGAGTTGTAGTGCGAAACGATACGTGAGTGTGATGACTGTGTGACCTCGGGTTGCATTGCGCAGGAAGCAGTGACCATGCCGTGGTCTGAGCGACCAAGGGGGGCGGTGACTGATATCTTATAGCATTCAGGTTTGGTAGTAAGAATGCGATCCAAGGGATTTGAGCTGTGTGTTGCGATGCGAGGAAAGTAAGTAGGTTGCTGAACCATATTGGCTAAAGAATTGCTGACTGGGAAAGCCTCCGCTGCTCTCCCTTGTGGATCGGTTTTTGAAAATCCTAACCATTCCTTATCATGGACATTGAAGTCACCAAGAATAGTGACCTCGGAGGAAGGATATTCAGAAATCAAAAATCAGTATGAGATTTTCTCTGAAAGCTTTAAATTCTAACGATGTTTTAATAATGTGACCATGCAACTAAGGTTTTATACTGTGTCGTGTTTATGTCCTGTGTGGTGGTTGTGTTGTGGAGTATCAGGAACCAGCGAGATGTCTCACTCGCTTGTTGTGTTCCCATGCTGGCTGCTTCTCGTACTTTGTTCAGCTTTCGGTATGTCGTACTAAGTTATTTTTGGATTGTATATCATAGCTGTAACTATTTATACGTTCCTGAAGAAGCACCAAACAGGGTGCGAAATATAGAGCATTTATTAGCAAATAACTTTTGTTTTGATGCCCATAAAGATCTGAGATTGTAGCCCTTATTGAGACTATATATATGTATATATATATATATATATATATATATATATATATATATATATATATATATATATATATATATATATATATATATATATATTAAAAAAATCTAAATCGAATTTTTATTAAGTTTCAATGTCTTGAGTTCGTCATGAGCGAATTTTTCACAAAATTTTCTCAAAAAATTAGAAAGTATAGAAGTAAAAAATAAATCGTTCGTTAATCATCGTTGATGCCATTGGCATTAAACTAACGCGGTATAACCATTGATAAGTTCCTCTGTTATTAGTTAGTGACCACCGAATTCTCACTCTTGCTTTACTATTTTAAACACGTATCAAACCAGTGAAACTAACTAGTTAGCAAACGGAAAAATACAATCGGTAACAACCAAACATGATGCAGCCAAGCTAAAACACGACGGAGAACACATGACTACGGTACACATACGTACGAGTACACAGTCTGTGGATAATGAATGTGTCCGTTGGTTTCGCAATTACATAGTTTAATTCGAATGTAATTTATAATTCCGCATTGTCATGCACGTGATGTGCCGTGCCCGTTTGGTAAATGGGTGAATGTTTTGCAGCGCGTAGGTAAATTGGAGGTACGCGAGGCTAGCAAAAAGCTTGTGGCTGCCAGACCGTGAACGTGCAACTTTAGCAACGCTGGTGATGGTGACGGTGAACTCGTAGTTCCAATTACTCGTCTGTCTCTCACACCACTGGACAATCCAACCGGACTGGCCATAATGGAACGTAGCATTATAGTTATACATTAGAAATATTGTAGTCTGCTATATTGTACAGAAGTTTCAAAATAATATTCTATGCAGTACAGTCTTGCCGAATATTTACACAGCAGAAAAGAATCCTAAGATTAATATTTGGTCTTAAACCAACCGAGTCTTGTCGACCATTTTTTTTTATTAAATATAATATAATGCCATTACCGCGTCCATATATTTGTAAGTGTTTGTTTCTTATTTACAACAATCTTTCTTCAGTTGAGCGACATAATGACATTCATTTTTACCCTACCAGAAATCGCTTACAACTGAGGACCCGTTTACATTAGACTGCTAAATTTGAAATTTCTCCCTAGTAGTGTAATCAATTATTTCAATAAATTGCCTAATTCACTGATTGTTGTTGCTCTTACTTGGTGAAACTGGTCCATACTACATACAGACTTTGAGACTACTTATTTAGCTTCACTGTTGGGTGTCGTTTCTGTCAGTGAAGGACGTAGCTAGCGCGTAAGCTAACTGGAGCAAGTGGTGCTTCTGAGTTCTAGATTTTATAAGATGTTCTTCAACATCTCTGTAACCGGTTTCGTTGCTTGACAGCATCCACAGGCAGGTAAAAGTTGAATTAATACGAAATCATGACAAATACAAATAATGATCTGTTGCAATGCTATGATTTTTGATCAAAACATTCTTTAAAATTGAACATAAAATGAAACACAAATGACGGATGAGGCCATTAAAATGTCTACGTGATGTATGCCAATTTTTAACGTAAAGATAGAACTAACCTATAACATGTAAGGCTAGATGCATTCTCACACCAATTGGAACCGTAGACCGGTTTCTCTCTAATTAGAACTCGTCAGTACGGCATACTAATTGTAGCGAAAATACACCAATAAAGTAATTCGGCTATGGTAGCCATCCTTTTAATACTAAGTGAGTAAGACACGAAGCAACGTGCCGCCACCTAGTTACGGAACCAAGTAGTATGTTGTCACGCTAGCTCCAAATAACACAAATGTTACAAAATAAAGACTGTATACAACTAACTAACAATTTAGTAAATTGTCAGGTCTGGCCCATGTCTACCCTAATATAGGGACAAAGTATGTAAGGCTAGATGCATTCTCACAACAATTAAAACCGTAGACCGGTATCGCTCTAATTAGAGCTCGTCAGTACGCCATACTAATTGTAGCAAAAATACACCTATAAAGTAATACGGCCTTCCCGATACTGCTGGCGTGACAATATACTACTTGGTTCCGCAACTAGGTGGCGAAACGTTGCTTCCTGTCTTACCACTCACTTGGTATTGGTTTCTTAGGCTTCAAAAAAGTCTAGTTTACATTTGTCATTACAAAAAATTTGTGGATTTATGTGGCTATTTACTGTAGGTCTATGTTGGATATCAATAATATGTTTTACAAATGTAGATTTGTCACCGTGGTTATTTCTAAATGCAGAAATATGTTCTTTGTTTCGGGTGTTAAAATTTCTAGAAGTTTGACCTATTGACCATTGCGTTACAATGAGTACAAGCTAATTTATACATAACAGCTTTTCTCAAGAATCAAGATTTTTCTTTCGTGTTAAATTATATATATATATATATATATATATATATATATATATATATATATATATATATATATATATATATATATATATATATATATATATATATATATTATATTATATTATATTATATTATATTAATAGTAGAAACAAAAAAGACAACAGATATATTTCGATAACTTATTTTGAAACCATTTCAGAAAACATTTAAAAATTTTAGCTACACGTACAAATACAAAATACACGACGCGCAATTTGTTGTTTTTTTAAAAACGTTGTAATAAGATAATGAATTGATGTATGTCGATATTTTCATTGTATAGAGTCTGCTTTATTACTGTTATTGTTTAGTTATTTTATTGTTATTGCTATTATAGTTATTACTGTTATAGGTTAGTTCTATGTTTTTGTTAAATATTGACATACATTAAGTAGATATTTTAAAAGCCTCATCCGTCATTTTTGTTTCATTTTATTTTCAATTTTAGACAATTTTTTAATCAAAACATCATAACATAGCAACATATATTTATTTGTAGTTGGCATGATTCCATGTTGATTTAATTTTTATCAATCTGAGAATGCTGTCAAGCAGGGAGATTGGTCACAGAAACATTGAAGAACATCTTAGAACATATCGAATTCAGAAGGTCAACTTGCTCCAGTTAGCTTAAGCGCTGGCTACGTCCTTCACTTTACAGAAACGAAATCCAACAGTGCAGCCAGAAAAGTAGTTTCCAAGTCTGTATGTAATAGCCTAATGTTTTTAAAGATTTGAGCATACCTAGTTTTAAAAACGAAATTCAAGCATTGTTAAAGACAAAATCTTACTATATAGGTAACATTGAACAGTTTTTAAAAGATGATATTAATGTTTGCCCATGGTCAGTCTTTTATGTGGTCTATGTACTCGCTGAGATCAAATGTGTTGATTTTAGCCAGATGATATCTTAAGGTGTCACTTTTATTCATTTAAAAGTTTATACATGTGTGCATATATGTATACAAGTGTTATTTTTTTATAACTGAGTTTATATATGTGTTTACTTTTGTACATGTTTTTTGACATGCAATACATACATTATGTACATTTATTGTATATATATATATATATATATATATATATATATATATATATATATATATATATATATATATATATATATATATATATATGTATTTATATATATATATATATATATATATATATATATATATATATATATATATATATATATATATATAGTATATATTATTATTATTATAAAATCTAATAAATTAAGCTAAAAATTGGTTTAGGCCTGTGACTACAATCGAATAAAAAGGATTTCCTCTCAGTTAGCTTTTGGCTTTACCGTATGCATTGGTTAGAGAAGTAAATATAAAAATGCGCCCTTGGCTCTTTGATCAGACCATATGTATATTTCATTATCATTAAAATCCAAGGGCGACGTCGACCTGTCGCCGCAACCATGACTAACTGTCTTTTTGTTTTTTTCTTGGATATATGAGTGGAGAATCCTGCATGCACACCTCATTTACAACATTGTAGTGTGTAGAATATTGAGGTAGTGTAGGACTCCTACCCCCGAAACTCTGCTTATGGAGTACCGTACCTTAGGCCATACCTCAGTTGGAAAGATTTCACACAATGACGTTGGGATTAGAATTTTTCCATTATGTTTTGCCGCTGGGGCGTTATCGGGTAAGGATAAGCTTTGGACGCTTATGTCTAAGTGTGAGTTGTGCATCGTAGTCGGCGGGACTACCGAGAAGAGCATTTTGGTGAGAATCGGCTTTTGCGAACTAAGTTGTGGATAGTTGAGTTATAAATTGAAGTATCTAAGACACTTTCAAATCAGGGTGAATCTGACTATTTCTGCCAAACCATGGCGCCACGGCAACCATTCTCAGAATTTTATTCTGGATGATTTAAAGGATCTTGATGAGTGTGTCGGCCGCGATGGCCCATGTAGGTCAAAGCTGGCCAGATTATGACTTTCTAAATAAGCGGTTTATTGTTCGTGGACAACTTGGAATTTCTGTTAAGAAGTAGAAATAACTTCGAGATGAACATCGAAGATTTCCGTCGGGAATGTTGGACATGGGGGCGACGTGTTAAGCGTTTTTCGAGGAAAACCGAGGTATTTGGCGGAGTCTTGCCAGGGAATTAGACGATTGTCTAATAATACGTGCTTGTGAGGTGTGTGTCTCCTCTTAGAAAATAGGACTGCTGAAACTTAATTGGGGTTTATGGCTAGACATTATTTCCTATACCAGCCTTGTTCAGCCAGTTCATCTACTGCGGTCTGTAGACGTTTGGTTATTATTCTCAGCTGAGTGGAGCTGCTGAGGATAGTAGTGCCGTCTGCGAACAGTGCGCATGTCACGTTCGGCCTGTGTGCTACGAATATATTGTACAGCATAGGGGAGGTAGCAGAGCCCTGCGGGAGACCAGCCGTTGTCCGTTGTCCTGTATATAAATCTCCATTGCCATGGAAATAAAAACTACCATAACTTTGTTTAACAAACGTTGTCTTTTAGGTTGTTGTATGTATGATTCGATAAATAGAAAGGCAAATGGAAGTTCAAAGTTATTCAAGCCACGATGAATTTATTCTGTATTTATGGAAGTTAACTAATAACAATAAGTACACTTGCAGCACCCAAATCACCACAACACATCTGTTTAAAGACCTGACAATCGTTTCACCAGCAAAGTTAGAGTCATCAGAGGATCAAAATATCTTCAGATTGCAGCTGTTCGGATTGACCCATGTGTATGTGCATGAAAAATGGCCCAGCACAGTAATTTCAATGTTTTCTTCGCCAGTTACGGGTTTATTTCTCTTTCTTGTTGCTTTTGCTTGTCCAAACTGTACGAAATTTGATTAAAAGCTTTCGAACTTCCATCTATTCAATGGTGGCAAGTAAGGATATTTCTTCTTGGATCAGCGGCATGTTCTCACCACAATGTTTTCATTTTCATGGCAATGGCAATTCAGATACGAACGCAGTTTTAAAGCTAGTAATGAATTTCTGCAATATCAACAAAAAAATCAAAATTACTTGAAAACTATAAAATATAGGTATAGGAAATATAAATACGAATAGATTCATAATTTGATGTTCCTTTATTTAATTAAGAAACAATTGGGGTATTTTAATTGAAAAAAAAAATAAGTTAAGAGTATTTGAAGTTTTCTAAACGTACGTTAAAATTTTTGAGGTTAGATTAATTTTTGTGCAATTTTGAGCAGATCAAAACAAATATCCAACTCTACCCTTCAAAATGTCCGAGTTGTATTCGAAAATATTAAAAAAATACGAAGTTATCGAGTTTTAAAAAGGAATATGCTAACTCGAATATTTATACTCACTTCCGGTATAAGCGGAAGTCTCGCCATCTTGAAAACATTTTTATTAAAGAGGGATGAATCGATAACCGCTGTAAAGAAACTTTCAATTCAATGACATTTTCAGAACCTTAAAAAATTCTAATGTGCGCTATAGAGAAAATACCCTATATATATATATATATATATATATATATATATATATATATATATATATATATATATATATATATATATATATATATATATATATATATATAATTGAAGTTGACCCAGGATATGTGTTCTACGGGATCTTTTTAGCGTTCATTTGGAAAAATGGAGAAATGGTTTAAAAATTCCAAAGTCGCGATCTTCTCATTTTTCGACGAAAATTTATAGCAAAGCATATTCTTGTAACAAAGGTAAAAGCTCTTAGTTATTGTTTTGACGTGACAATGCCAAAACATTGGAGTAAGATTGTATCCAGTTGATTTTTTAACGTGAAACTTCTGAGCCCTCAAAATCATTTGATCATTTTGGCAGGTAGGCATTTTGACCTCGGAAAAAAAACCTCAGTTCGTGAAGGTTACAGTAGAATGAGCAAATAACGTCGCAGAGACAATACGCAATATAGTCAACATAACATGTTATACTGAGAGTTGTTAGGTTACAACTCCGGTAAAACAGGAGTACAATCCAACTGGCAGTGGCGAGAACAGCACAAGCACAGTTGTGACATTGTAGGTGATGCTACACGTGACAGCGGCCACAGTGGTGCAATTTGCAACTCTGATTGGTGTGATTGCTGATGCGTATATGTTGCGCTCTGCTAGCTGGCCAGCTAGTACAGTTACCGCTTGCCTTTACTGCTAATAATGACTTCGCTGCATACATGGAATATTATACATAACATTATACCGGGTTCGATCAATAAGTACGCGTTTTGAAGACAGGTGGCGTTGCTGATGGAAGTTGGCATTACCGCCATGCACTGTCATCTGTCAAACGACACCATATTAAATTTCAGACTGATTCATTGATTAGTTTTTAGTTGGCCGCCAGTTGTATCACATATATTTGGTGTTTCTAGATAAAATGTGGAGAGTGCAATGTCGATCCGTAATTATTTTTTTGGATGAAAAAATATGCGAAGAAATAAGAGCGAAGTTGGATGCTGTCTATGGTCACCCTTAACCATCTATGACAACCGCTAAATATTGGTCAAACGAATTTAAACGTGGTTGTACATCTGTTTTTGATGTTTAGCGTCCAGACCTACCGGCAGACGTAGTTACGGAGAAAATCGTTAAAAAGGTCCACGACGTGATTCTCGCTGATCGCGCGAAGTAGTAGAAGCCGCAGACGGGCGTTACAGAACGAGAATTAATATTCTACATAATAACTTTTGTATGAGAAAGGTGTCAGCCTGATGGGTGGCGCAATTGCTCAAGGTCGACAACAAGCGGATACGGCTGTCGATGACGAAGCAGTGTTTAGACCTCTCTAAGCAAAATTCACAGGAGTTTGGTGTCGAGTCATCACGGTTGATGAACCTGGATAATTTTATTATACGCCAAAGTTGAAGCGACAGTCAAGAAAACTTAATTTTTATTTTGGGCGAAACTGCTCCGAAGAACGCAAAGACGGTCCCATAGGCCAAAAGGACCGTGGCCACGATTTTTTGGGATTAGATAGGAATCCTCATTGACGTTAGGTGCTGTTTGGATTTTAAAATTTTGACAAAAACATGAAAAGGATGTTGGTATTGCCAGAACTGATAGTGAATGTTGACAAGGATTGAAACATCAGATGGTAGAAGAAGGAAGCTAAATTTGGGTAAGTCAAAATTTGAAGTTGATAACCTTTGGAAGGCATGTGTCAAACACATTTTGGTCAAGACTATTCAAACTATGCCAAGTAATATATGTACAAGTCTCTGACTTCTTTATATGGACATGCTGTATTATTGTATGCCAGTATATAATCATGAATAGTAAATAAATAATGAATACTACAGTAAATTATTGGATCGATTTGATAAGAAATTAAAGGAGACATAGCCTCATTTGGCAACAGCAAATCGCTGTTTCACCACGATAACGCACGAGCAAATTCATGCGGAATTGTTGTAGCCAAATTGCAAAAACTGTGCTACGAATTGCTGCCGCATCCACCGCACTCACCCGACCTGTCTCCATGCGACTTCTTTCTTTTTCTCACCATGAAAGAAAAAATGGCTCGGGGAAAAAATTCAGCTCGCCGAGACAGAAGCCTATTTTAAAAATTCTGACAAATCTTATTATTTAGAGGGGTTACAGAAGTGACAGAAACATTGGGCAAATGTATCGAAATAAAAGTAGAGAAGGAGATTACGTTAAAAATTATTTAAAAAAATTGTAAAAAAACTTGCGTCCTCATTCAACATGGGTACTTATTGATCGACGTTGGCAGTTTCTCTGCTAATAATATGCCAAGAAATTGTAGTTCTTTTTAAGGTCTTTGACAGAGTGCATTAATCTTTTTTCAGGCGATAAGCTCATCCACTGGTGAAAATTTACCACACACGAAAGTTGTTTTTTTTTTCTTCCTATTTTTCCTTTTCTTATTAGTGAATTTTCTTTAAAAAAATGAGAAATTTACTAATGAGGAGATCGCGACTTTTAAATTTAAAAAAAATCACACTGACAACCCGAAAAATAATGGGCCGATTTTGATCAAATTTCAAGTGGTTTGGATAAGTTCGTTATCCAGGAAAAATTCGTCATCTTTTTTCTAGAAAAGTTTTATATCTCCGGAAATAACTAAGTTATGACAATCAAATTGGGTACACGGGTTTAAGTCATAAACATCTTCTGGACGCAGCAAGTGCGTTATGGTAGTGAGTTTTCATAAGAATTATATATTATTGTGATTTAGCGTTATATTAAAAGATATAAAACCTTACTTTATTTAATTACGAACAGTAAAAAAGTCTGAACGCAGCAAGTGCGTTATGGAAGTGAATTTTCATTAAAATATTTTTAATAGCAAATGCGAGCAGGCATCAATCTGATTACCGGTATGGCCTATGTGTTTGAAAATGTACAAAAATTTTCAGAAAATAAACTTAAATCTTGGTTTTCTAGCCAACAAACGTTACGTTAATAGCAAATTTGGTTATTGAAATTTGAAGCACTTAATGGAAATTCGCTACCAAAAGGCACTTACTGCGTCCAGATTTTTTCTTACAAACATGCATCATATTTCGATCAAAAATGCAAAAATGCATTAACAAATTTGTTCTACGAAAATTAGCTAAAAATTATAGACCGCTAAACCATAAACAACTAAACCTACAGCGAAAGCATCACCTTAACTAAACCGGCAGTCAAAGCATCGGAGAAAGGGTCTATTTGAAATGAATTTTCTGTAAATATTTTAGTAAAATGAAGGGCAATGAGGGTTAAAGCTGAAACATAAGGGTTCGCAGAACACTCTTCTTGCAACATTTTCTTTTTACAGTCCGTATTTGTTTCATGTTCTTTGCCTAAACATTTCCAATTTTGACGTTTCAAATCGCGACTTTGACGTTTTGAGGAAAACTCATTTTTTTCCCTTAAAGTGACCACTTTTTTGTCTTTAAACTTAGAGACCTAAATTTTGGTGCATGGTTCACGCTTTATAATACAAACACGCGTACCAAATTGGTTGCCGTTACTTTGTTATTTCCAGAGATATAAATTTTTTTAGAAAGAAAACACAAAATTTTCCGTGAAAACCTGGGCCGATTTTCCTGGATAACGAACATATCCAAGCCATGTACAAAGGGAAGGCACTCACCAAATTTGATCAAGATCGGCTAACTATTTTCTGAGTTATCGGTGTGATACATATATATATATATATATATATATATATATATATATATATATATATATATATATATATATATATATATATATATATATATATATATAATCAAAAGCCGTTTCAGACATACGTGCAATATTTTTTGCCACCCTGTATATACATTTTATTGACGTTTTTAGTTTCAAAGTTAATTCATTGGTAATTAACTTGAGGCGAAATATATGAAACCAAAGAAGAAGCATTTAAAAGAAGACATTATTTTCAGTGTACTTGCAAGCGATCTCATATAATATACGCAAATCTGCTATTTAAAAGTCGGTAAATATTTTTGTTTATTCTCCTTACGAGTTTCTTGTAGCTCTTTCTTCGACGTCGTATTAATTTTAGTCACGTTCTTGCACGTCGCCTACCTTGATGTATTAGAGATGACAGCCAAATTGACATGCATTTAGCAAAAGAAGATAAATTGTGTCGCTGTAAATTAAAAATTTTAAGAGCTTTCATTTTTTCACCCTTGTCGCTTTTCTGTTTTACAAGAGAAAATACATCAACGAGGTGAAGTTGAATTTACACGTGATGTGGGATCTTTATCTGGAGAGACGTAAAGTTTAAAATATTCTCGTCAATAAATGTGGATTACAAATAATTTAACGGCATATTTAAATTTAAACTGGTCATCTAGAACGTAACTACAGAAAATGTACATGTTCTAGTTGGTGTATTTTATAGGAGTTTACAACCAAATATGCGAAACAGGCCAGGTTATTTAAAAACGTTTATATAAAAGATTTCACTAAAACAATCTGTAGGCTAAGCTTCAATCAAGGCCTGTTTCTAGCGCATCTTAAAATAAAACTGAGAGATAACCAACTTTGTGAATGTGGCGAATTTTGAATTGTCGAAAATTACCTACTAAATTGTCAGTTAAGGAAAGCGCTACCTAGCAACTACAGGCCTATTTCTCTCCTTTCAGTCATCTCTAAAGTGATGGAAAAGTATATAAACACCAAATTACTAAAATTTCTTGAAAAACACAGTCTAATCCACGACAGGCAGTATGGATTCCGTCAGCGCAGATCAACTGCCGACCTCCTTTCCTTTGTCACCCATTCCTGAAACAAGTCTAAGGAACTACACGGTGAATCCCAGATTGTCGCTCTAGACATATCCAAAGCATTCGACCAGGTCTGGCACGCAGCGCTGCTTAATAAACTACCGGACTATGGCCTGCCACCAAAACTCTGTACGTGGACAGCAAATTTACTCTCCAACGGGATCATTTCTTTTGTCGTGGATTGCCATTCCTCTAAACTGTATCAAATTAATGCAGGAGTTCCTCAAGGTTCAGCTTTAGCCCCTACTTTGTTTCTTCTCCACATCAATGACCTCCTCTCTAGCACATCCAACCCAGTTCACAGTTACGCGGACGACAGCACCCTCCACTCCAATATACAATATTCTAAGCCTGTCTCTTTAGCCCAACTTGATGAGGATCGCAGACTCATGGAGGGTTCTATCTCCGTGGATCTCCAAAAAATATTAAACTGGGGAAGTAGAAATCTTGTACAATTCAACCCCACCAAATCACAGTCTTGCTTTCTTTCTCATAAGAGATACACCAGCCCTAGACCCATCACAATAAACAACCAAGTTATTCAAAGTAATGAGTCCTTTTCACTTGTTGGCATCTGTGTGGATCGAAATCTCAGTTGGCACCAACAGGTCACATCAATTGCAGAAGCGGCTGCTAAGAAATTAGGATTCCTCTGCCGGGCTCGCAATTACTTTTCACCAGCTAATCTCTATACTTTATATACTTTACAAATAAGACCAAACCTCGAATACTGTTCCCACCTATGGGGTGCTGCTGCCGCTCTACACTCGCTATCCTGGAATCCATTCTGAAGAGAGCTATACGTCACATCGGTGACCCTACCCTCACCCAAAGGCTGCCATCCCTTGCCCACCGACGTGCCGTTGGTGACCTCTCTCTCTTTTATAGATATCTGCAGGGGCACTGCTCAGAGGAGCTTTCTTCCATAGTTCCTCGACCTGCTGCTCCCAACAGATCTACCAGGGGAACAGAGCGAATGCACCCTTTTACTATCCAGGTCACCAGACATAGAACATCTTGTTATGCCCGCTCTTTTGTCCCGAGGACTTCCAAGCTGTGGAACTCCTTGCCGGCACATGTTTTTCCTTCTTCTCCGAACCTCCAAACCTTCAAGTCCAGAATTAACAAGTTGCCTCTTTCCTCCTTGTCGACACCCACGATACGATATTATTTAGGCTATAAGCCCTCGTGGTGTGTTGTTGAAATAAAAAAACTTAGAACTGACACTTTTATTACAAACATAAATTTTTCATATAACTTCACAATTGTTAGAAAAAAGGACTAACAATATAAATAATCATATAGTAGAATATATTTACAAGATTAAAAATTGAGTGCAAATATTGTTAAAATGTTAATATATTATATGGAAAAAAAAAGAAATGGATGAAATTACAAAATATAAAAAGCTCGGGACGCAGCAAGTGCGTTATGGTAGTGAATTTTCATAGAAATGATCTGGCACAAAATATTTTATTATAACTTTTTTTTCTTGTAACATAGAAATGTAAATTTTGGTGTATAGTTTACTTTTTATATCGTAAACCTACCTACCAAATTTGGTTATCATAGATTTTATATTTTTTAAGATAAAAATTTTTTTCAAATGAAAACTTAAAATTTTTCCGGAAAACCTCGTCCAATTTTTCTAAAAAACGAACTTGTCAAAGACATTTACAAAAGGAAGGTACATGCCAAATTTTATTAAAATCGGCTTATTACTTTTTGAGATATGAATTTTTTTCAAATGAAAACTCAAAATTTTCCCGGAAAACCTCGTCCGATTTTCTTGACTAACAAACATGTCAAAGCCATTTACAAAAGTAAGGTATGTGCCAAATTTTATTAAAATCGGCTTATTACTTTTTGAGATATGAATTTTTTTCGAATGAAAACTTAAAATTTTCTCGGAAAACCTCGTCCGATTTCCCTGGCTAACAAACATGTCAAAGCCATTTACAAAAGGAAGGTATGTGCCAAATTTTATTAAAATCGGCTTATTACTTTTTGAGATATGAATTTTTTTCGAATGAAAACTCAAAATTTTCCCGGAAAACCTCGTCCGATTTTCCTGACTAACGAACTTATCCAAGCTATTAACAAAAGAAAGGTACATGCCAAATTTTATCAAAATCGGCCCATTATTTTTTGAGTTATCGGTGTGATACATATATATATATATATATATATATATATATATATATATATATATATATATATATATATATATATATATATATATATATATATATATATATATATATATATATATATATATATATATATATATATATATATATATATATATATATAAATATATATATATAAACATATAAAAATTGAAACTGACCCCGGATATGGGTTCTAGGGGTCCTAGTTCGCGCTCATTTGCAAAAAATTTTTCAAAATTCAAAAGTCGGGATCTCTCCATTAGTGAATTTTTTCTACGAAAATTCACTAATAAAAAACACAATAGTGATACGGAAATAAATAAATATGTATGTTAAAAAACTATATTGTACATAAAAAAGAGTAAGAAAAAAAGAAAAAGGAAGAAAAAATATAAAAAAGACTAGACGCAGCAAGTGCGTTATGATCGCGAATTTTTGTTAAAGGTTTTTAATGGCAAATATGTCTTTGCATAAGAAAGGCATTACATTTGGTTACCGGTATAACCTACATACTAGAAACAATGTACCATATTTCATGAAAATAACTTTGTTGTTTTCAAAGGTACAAAATTTTTCCGAAAATAAACTTACAAATTTCGCGGAAAACCTGGTTCGATTTTCCTGGCCAACGAACCACCTGCCAAGATATAATTATTTACAAACAGCTTGATGAAAAAAATACATGGAAACCCGCAAAAAATTTCTTTTACAAAAATTAGCAAATTTCCTTTTTTGTGAAAATGGGCTTTATTAATGTTACACCAAATTATAGTTTTTTAAAAAATTTGCTAAACAATTTTTCACATTTCACAAAAATGTTACAAAAAATGATTTCTACGGAAACACTAAAAAAAAATTCTACAAAAACTTTTCTAATTCAGCCGAGATCGCCTGTATATGGCATTTTGATTTTTTCGATGAATAAGACAAACAAAAACTTGTTGTATTGCGTCATTTTCATGGGACTGCGCTTTCTGATAGTAAAAACGCGGTATCACAATATTTGATATGTACCAAAAACCTGAAAAGTTGCAAAACAATTAAAAAACTCTAAAACGATGAATAATATCCATTGTTTTCTAACAAACATGTATTATGATTAGATGGAAAATGTATAAGTGTGATAATATAATGGGGTTCTATTAAAAAAAGTTTTTCTCACCAACCGTTTATAGGCCACCCTGTGATTGTCAAAATATATTTATAAGATACAGTTCGCGACACGCTATAATTAACAGATATAACTTTTTCTCATATCTTATATAATAGCGGATATAATTTGATTTACTGTAGAAACGTGTATATATGTAAACAGACAAAAAACAGAAGCGGACTCCGTATATGGGTTCTAAGGGACCTAGCTCGTGCTCATTTGAAGAAATCTTTGCAAAATTCACAAGTCGCGGTCTCCTCAATATCGAGTTTTTCATACGAAAATCCGCTAAAAATTATAGACAATTAAACGATAAAGTCTATAACTCAAATTACTGCCAAAGCATAAGAGAAAGGGTGTATTTGAAATTAATTTTCGGCAACTATGTTAGTGAAATGAAGAAAGGTCAATGACCGTTGAAGCTGAAACTTAAAGTTTTGTAAAACACACTTCTGGCAACATTTTCTCTACATAACCCGCATTCGTTTCAGGTTCTTTGCCTAAAGTTGCCAATTTTGTAATTTCAGATCGAAAATTTGACGTTTTAAGATGAAAATTTATAAAAAAAATCAAGTAATTTTTCTGGTATTTCTTGACCTTTCTGGGCGAAAAAACAAAATCCTTGTCTGTAATATACAATATATTTTGTTATCCACACAAAATATTTTGGTTTTGCGCATTTTTTGTGGTCATCTGTGGCCCCCAAAATGCTTTTCTTTAAATGCCTAAAACTTTTTTTTGACTTTAAATTAGAGATCTGAATTTTCCTAAGTGGGGTACTTTTTATAACACAAAAACCCGCACACCAAATTTGGTTTCCATAAATTCGTAATTTTCAGAGATACAAAAATTTTACGAAAGAAAACTTTAAATTTTTCCGGAAAAACTGGTCTGATTTTCCTGGCTAGCGAATTTATCCAAGCTACTTGAAAAGGAAAATCACCAAGTTTTGTTAAAATCGGCCCCTTATTTTTTGAGTTATCGCCGTGACATATATATATATATATATATATATATATATATATATATATATATATATATATATATATATATATATATATATATATATATATATATATATATATATATATATAGATTGAAACTGACTTCCGATATGTGCACTAGGGGGCTTTGTTCACGCTCATTTGAAGCAGTCTTTTTCAATTCAATAGTTGCGCAGTTTTTCCTGGCTAACGAACTTATCAAAGCCAGCTGCAAAAGAAAGGTATCCACAAAATTCAATAAAAATCGGCACATTATTTTTTGAGTTGTCGATATCATATATATGATAGAGGTGTTCCACGATCGCCCTCGCTTAGAAGTATTTGGAGAACGGCAAAATCAAGCAAATTAAAATTTGGTACAAGCCTTTTGAGTTTACGATGTATTGATTTAAATTGATTTTAAAATAGCCCAACTGGGGGAAGTAGTAATTGTTTTAAATTAAGCGATCATGTTTTTAATAAAAAAATTTATGATTCTACGTTGAATTTTTGGTCGTTTTTTGGGACCTAAAATGTCATTTTTCAGAGGAAAAACTGTTTTATGTCAAAACTGACAAAAATACTCAGAGTTAAAAAATTTGTAAGAGTGGAAATAACAAAGATAGCACAACAAAATTTTGGCAGTAGGGAGTAAAGGCACCTAAGTTCATCTTTATTTGATTCGATTCTAAAAACTGCCCACAAGGCAGTCTAAAACAACTTGAACGGCGTCAACACAAAAGTACCAAGAAGTCACCTTTTTGAAATGGATCATACTGTACATCTTAAGCTTGTTAGATGCAAAATCAAACTCTACAATGACACTAATGATTCCTATACTTTGCTCTTCAGGTTTCTGAATTAATTGCAATTTTTAAAATGGTTTGGCATGACGGCGAATTCAAGACCACGAGAGATAGCTTAAGCTAATTTCAAACATAGTCGTCTTTGAAAATGCGAATAATGACATTGCGAACAATCTGACGATAGCTGTCATTTAAAAGTACAGTTAACAAACGAGCAAAAGACGAACCGGGTTTTTTATTTGTGAGCGGTTATTAGACAGGTACAGAGCAGACGTAACTGTATTGGTCGTTTTATAACTACTGATGCATCTTGGTTGGAACATTATGAGCTTAAGGGAAAATACCAGGGTATAGAGAGAAAATTCAATAGCTTGCTGCCGCCTCGAAAGTCCAGAGTTCAGTCATTTGCAAGAAAGGTGATGTCAACTGTTTTTAGGGACGATAACGGTGTGATGTTTGCTCATTCCTTTGATAAAAGGTCCCAAATGGATACTTAGTCAATTTAATAAGCGAAGCGCGTAAATCCATAAAAGTAAATATACGTTGACAAGACAACTGTTATTTCATGAAAACAATGCACCAAGTGATAACTAAGTTGTTGCAATACCTGCCATCAACACCGCTGATTTTAGCTATTAGATCATTCCCTTAATTTTCCAGATCTGGCTTCAATCAACTACGCACTGTTTCCAAATTTAAAAAAAATAGTTGAGGGTAGAATATTTTTGGCAGATAATGAATCTGAAGTAACCGTAAATAAGGGGTTAAAAGAAATCGGCTAAACATATTTTTGTTAGAGTATCGCAATTATAATACTATGCCGTCAAAATTGTTTCGATACCTTTAAAATACTGAACCAATCAACTTGAGAGTAGAGATAAAACAGACACAAAAACAGGACGTGAGGAAATATCTGCATTTGAATAATAATGCACTGCTGCCATTTTGCAGTAAACTATAAGAATAAAAATAAACTCCCGTCTGAATGGACGGTGGAGCGGATCGACTGGTGCAAATAGACGGGAGAGTCAGAAGGGCTGTGAAGTCGACATTCTGGCTGTGCCTCCACCTGAGAAAATTAAAACCGAATTGCTCATTCACACCAGCTGCTCTTCTATTAGGAGCGTCACTCAGAACGTCACTGCCAGAAAGAACACCTCACCTTATTTCTTTACAAGCAAAATTTAATTTCCTGAGCGTCTCCTCTTATAAACGCAAAGTGAAAACATTAGCACCTTAACACGCTATCCAGACGGTTTTTTAATGCGCACGTCAAAAACAATGTCTGGAAATAAAACTTGGAAAATAAGATTTACCTTCACAAATCCCCCAGGAATTTTTTATGTTATAATTTGTTTGCGTATTCCTTTCGAGAAGATTGTTTACTCATTCTTTGTTCTCGTCAATATTCTCTGTTACTCAGATGCAAGTTTAATTTGGAAAATGGCAAAGTGGGAGAAGATCTGGTTTTGATTATCTCCTTACAATGCTTCACACGGTGTAGCGGAAAAAATAGCTTAATTCAAATAAATTGTTTTTTTCGCTCACTACACAGGTGACTTCACCCGAGAGTTTAATTAAAAGTTCCTGCATTAAAATAAGAATTTTAATGTAAAATTTATAGCATATATATATATATATATATATATATATATATATATATATATATATATATATATATATATATATTGTACTTAACAGAGTGATCATCACAGCCTACAATCTTCACTCATTAAATTTTGACGTTCCAAATAACGACTTTCACTTTTTAAGAAAAAAAAACTGTTATTTCTTGACCTTTTGCGCCAAGCAAACTTCATCTTTGTAATATTCAATGGCATATTTTAATGCGTATAATTTTTTTTACCTAGAAATTACAATTTCGACGTGTAAGGTAAGTTTGATAGTAGAAACTTAAGGACCAAATTTGGTTGCGATAGCTTTGTTATTTTCGAAGATACAAACAAGATACAAATCCACAATGTTACCGGAAACACTGGTCCAATTTTCCTGCGTAGCGAACATCCATACATACATATACATATACATATACATATACATATACATATACATATACATATACATATACATATCCATATGCATATGCATATGCATATGCATATGCATATGCATATGCATATACATATACATATACATATACATATACATATACATATACATATACATATACATATACATATACATATACATATACATATACATATACATATACATATACATATACATATACATATACATATACATATCCATATGCATATGCATATGCATATGCATATGCATATGCATATGCATATACATATACATATACATATACATATACATATACATATACATATACATATACATATACATATACATATACATATACATATACATATACATATACATATACATATACATATACATATACATATACATATACATATACATATACATATACATATACATATACATATACATATACATATACATATACATATACATATACATATACATATACATATACATATACATATACATATACATATACATATACATATACATATACATATACATATACATATACATATACATATACATATACATATACATATACATATACATATACATATACATATACATATACATATACATATATATACAGTGTGTTTAAAAAAGACAGGGCGATATTTAAGGGGTTGATTTCCCAGGTCATTTTATGAAAAAAGGGTCCCATAAAGATAGGTGCTAAAATGCATTGTTTCCAAGATACAAGGTGGTAATTTTTATTGTAAAATAACGATTTTTTAAAAATAATTCAAATATCTCCTCACTGATTGTTTTGAAATTTGGCAGCGTTGTTTGTAGTAATAATGGGCTGATTTGACCCCAATTAGATAAACATTGTTAAGTCCATTGACATTAGGGGGGACACCTCAATAAAAATTATTGTTCGTGTTTGTGATTTTCTGTATGAAAATGGGCATGCCATAAGAAGGTTTTTATTTTTTATCGTGTAAACGATTCAAGATGCGGAGAAATTTTAAGAGACAAAAAACCTGTAGTTTTAGTTTCTTTATCTCAAAATAATATACAAATCATATCGCAGTCAGTGGCGTACATTTTTATGTCACTAAATTTTGTTGAGGTGCCCCCCCTAACGCCAATGAACTTAACAATATGTATCTAATTAGGGTTAAATCAGCCCATTAATAATACAAACGCTGCCAAATTTCAAAACAATCGGTGAGGAAATATTTGAATTATTAAAAAAAAACATCTTTATTTTAGAAGAAAATTTAACACCTTGTATCTTGGAAACAATGCATTTTAGCACCTATGTTTATGGAAACTGTTTTTTATTAAATGACCTGGGAAATCAACCCCTTAAATATTGCCCCATTTTTTTAAACACCCTGTATATATATATATATATATATATATATATATATATATATATATATATATATATATATATATATATATATATATATATATATATATATATATATATAGTCGGTGTTTCCGGTAAAATTGTGGATTTGTATCTTGTTTGTATCTTTGAAAATAACAAAGCTATCGCAACCAAATTTGGTCCTCAAGTTTCTACTATCAAACTTACCTCACAAGTCGAAATTGAAATTTCTAGGTAAAAAAATTATAAACATTAAAAAATGCCATTGAATATTACAAAGATTAAGCTTGCTTGGCGCAAAAGGGCCAAGAAATGACAGTTTTTCTTCTTAAAGATTGAAAGTCGTGATTTAAAACGTCAAAATGTAATGATTGGAAGCCGTGATGATCACTCTGTTAAGTACAATTTGGAGATCCCAATTCATCACAATACACTTTTTAGACCTGACCATCGTTACGCTAACAAAGTTAGCGTCATCAGTGGGATGAATAAACTCATTTATTCATCAATTTTCAGACAAAACCCTAAAACGAATACGGGTTATGTAAAGAAATGTCGTAAGAAATGTGTTTTCCAAAGCCTTACGTTTCAGCTTCAACCGTCATTGTCCTTCATTTTATTAAAATATTTGCAGACAATTTTTTTCAAACACACCCTTTTTCTGTCGCTTTGGCAGTAGTCTCAGTTAGAGAGTTTGTGGTTTAATAGTCAATAATTTTTCTTAAATTTTCGTCAAATAAATTTGTTAATGAAAAGGCTGCTTGTGCGGGGATTTGTCGGGTCTTCTGAATGGCACAACCCAGGCCCGACTTTCTGAGCATACGACTGAGGGGGTTAAAAGTGAGGCAAAACCATAATAGACTTCTCCTCGGTAAATGTCTCTTTCTATAGAAATTTCTTTGGTCTTGTATTGGCCTCATCCCTGCTGCAAATGCAAATAATATGCCCTCCAGGTAGTCATCAGTTTTCTCAGCAATAGTACAATAGCTAGGTGCATTTTGTAAAGGTGCCTCAACTATCCATGCATGCGGCACAGTTTTAAAGGCTTTTTTATGGTCACCCAACCTGTTGATATGTTCCGTTGCCTATGCTCAACTTGGCGGCCAATTAAAGTGTAAACATAACCAGCCCCTTGCAGCCAGATGAGCCCTTGTGACATCCATTGTGCTTTGGGGAGACGCGATTTTAGAGGTTCAGCTGTTTATATATCTTTTCTGTGCAGATTTTGTATAGAGTCGGTAGGCATGTCGTTTCTAGAATTCTGTGAGTCATCGCCCTTGCGCTGGATATACGTAATTCTTAATGCAAGTTTTCTTAGTTTACTGGATGGCTCTTCGAGCGCCTTGAACAGTCGATCTGGTACAGTATTTCCACTAGTGTGTGTGTATGTGTGGGTATCACACCGATAACTTAATAAATTTAGAACTAATGGGCCAATTTTGATCAAATTTGACGAGTACCTTCCTTTTCCATGTGAAAATCAACAGAGTTTTCCCCGTAAAGTTTTGCGTTTTCTTTCGGAAAATGTTTATATCTCCGGAAATAACAAAGATAGGGCAAGCAAATTTGGTGCGCAGGTTTATATCGTAAAAAAACATTGTAATCCTCCTCATCCTCTAAGTACCGTGACCAAAGTCCCCCACTTAATTGACCGGGACCCTACTACTTTCACTGATAGCGAAGCAGGTAGATGGAATGACATATATAAGACAAGACTTGCAACGAACTGCCAGATCTCTCTGAGGGCTAGGGTTCAACACACTGAGACCTCATAGACGATGTCCGGCGAGATTTGGGGAGTACCCAGATTGAGGCTCCGTAATCGCGCTACAACATCCCAACCCACCCTTGTCCATCGCTCTAAGGAGTATCCAGATTGAGGCCTTAGAGTGTCCTTACATATTTCCTTTACCTCTTCCTTTACCTCTTAAAAATGGCTCCAAAACAGGAGACGAAACGTCGAGTTTTCATAAATTCTGGACGCGGTTCAACCCGAGAACCAAATATGTCTCATATATATATATATATATATATATATATATATATATATATATATATATATATATATATATATATATATATATATATGTATATATATATATATATATATATATATATATATATATATATATATATATATATAGACGGTAAAGCTCAATATATCCATTATTATACAAGACACGAAAAAAAGTTGTATACGTTAATACGTTAATTATAGGGTGTCTTGAGCTGCATCTTACAAAATTATTTTGACTATCACAGCGTGGCCCATAAATCGTTGGTAATACATTTTTTACACTTCTTATATTATTGCATTTTTGCTTTTTTGTATTTTTATCGTATTTCAGTGCATGTTTGTGGGGATAATTTCTTGATATCGTTCAGCGTTTTCGAGTTATTTCAATTGTTTTGCAATTTTTCACACTGTTGGCAGATATCAAAAATTATGTTTCGTTTTTACCATTATTTCTCAAATGGAAGAGCCTGTCTTTTTTTGTTTCAGAAGTAAAGGACATGCCATTTGCTTTAAGTTTAGGAGAAAACTCCCTATACTTAGACTCCAGTTTTGGAAATATTTAAGTATATTTACAATCGCTTACCTTGATTCGATCAGATTATGTGATTATTTAGCGACTTTTTGAAGCAAAATATTAAAATATTTAAATCAACGTTGGTACAAAACTGTAAGAAATAATTAACTTAATAGGTTTACATTTGCATAATATGTAAGTGGTTGATAAATTGTATTTACAAACGTCAAATTAAATTTTAAAGTAGCAGACTTGGAGAAAGATGGAAATGGAGCTGAGAAAAACGTTTCTGCCCAGATAAAAGTTTTTTGCGTTAGCTAGTCTTTGCACACATTTTATTTTCAACGTGTAAAATTAAAAGGCACGTATTCCTGACGTGTGATAATCTACTTAATCAATTCACAAGCTTCTTTATAAGGCACAATGTATAAGTTTTTGAGTTTAGTGGTTATCAAAAAACTTATACGTTGTGCCTTATGAAGAAGCTTGTGAAAAAAATTCTTCAAATAGAACCCATATCCAGGTAAGTTTCAATTTTTTCAATATACTGTTACAAAGCACTTCAATAGATGTAGGTGCGGTGTTGCCACATCTCCAAAACTTCTGGGAATTCTTACACAATCTGGCAACATCACCTCCCCCCTGTGGGTCCCCCCAGTCGAATTCTCAACCCTTTAGGATAAAAAACAACGAAGTTACCAACTTGTATCCCGTGTGAACGGATAACTGAGGTCTGCGTATTCCGAACACCCTGTATATACACCCTGTATACGCAGAGAACCCTTACACCCTGTATACACAGAGTGATATTATGGTACGAGAAACACCTCTTCTGTAACATAGGAGTGATGACCACATTTGGATCACCTGTATATACGTCCCCCTGTATACACACGGAGCCTTTCTGTATTCACAGAACCTTCTAGCAAAAGAAAGTCCTGGAACATTCTGGAATGGAACACTCCAGAAACGAGGTGGAAGGTACGACGGGTATATAAAGGTGGAAGTAAGCCAGTTCAGTTCAGTTAGAGAATGTTGAAGTGATTTGAAGAAGCAGTAACCAGTGAAAAGTGTTAGAAAGTAGCGACTGTAGTTTCAGTGTATTAGTGACTTTTCTCCAGATTAGTGATTGTAAAGCCAGATAGACTAAGTGTTTTGTGAGAGAGACATTCTAGAACTTTTATTGTATCCATATTTAGAGAGTATATAAAGTTGTTTTGTTAAAATTTAAAGTGTCACTTATCCAGAACCCGGCGAAAACGCAAGAAATTGTTTCTAAATTCAAATGCCAGGATTTCATTAGTGAATTTTGTTTTAAGAAAATTCACTAAAATGAAGCTGCGAAAAAAGTTTATCCACAGACAAAAGTTTTTTGCATTAGCTACTTTTTCGACACATTTATTTTCATCTTTTGAAATTAAAAGACACGCATTCCTGACGTGAGATAAACTACTTAATCAACTCTCACGAATGCTTTGTGTAAATTAATAAGCACATCTACATACTAGTGACAATAATTATAAAGTTGCGTGACTAAGATAATGTTAACCTTTGACACCTTCTGACGCACATAAAATATGAGGTGAACATGTGACTAAGGTATTCTGTTCTTCATTATGTCTAAGGTTATCTGTAACCGAGGCCAAGTCTCCTACAAAACAGAAACATTATTCATTTCAACCTTATTAATTTGATAAAAATGTTCTATCCATGTTGAAATGTATTTATAGACGTCCACTATCAACTTATAAATGTTACATTGTTGTTACTTCTGGGTGCAACAATCTTGTTTTTCTAATCTGAATCTGTTTATCTACGTTTTAGTTTACAGAACTCAAGGTAATTAAATTTATCTTCTGGAAATTAAGTATTTTAAAATGGGTATGGTGCGCAAACAACCTTATCATCAAATTAATTTGACCTTATTTCGCTTAAAATGGCAAATCGAAAATAGATTGAAGGTAACGTTTACAATTGAGACACAGTTCGATAATAAATACAGTATTATTTAAATTGGCAGAAAATTGGGAAACGTCTAATTAAAAGGTTTATTGAAGTAAACTAGACATCGTAATTGAATGCTAATTCATGGGTATATTAAGTACATGTGCCGCGGACTGATTTTGCTTGGGATGTATCCCCTTTCTTAACCCGTCTCGCACGGAGTGGCAGCGAGAATGGGAAGAGGAAAGGTCAACATCCCAGTGGACAAAGAGGGTCATCCCACACATACAGACATGGGTATCGAGACAGCATGGGGAGGTGGGTTACTATTATACCCAATTTCTGTCAGGTCATGGGCGTTTGAGGTCTTACCTGAGTAAAATGAAAATAGTCGACAAAGAGGACTGTACGTATTGTGGTGACAGAGATACACCAGAAAACACGGTTTTTGAGTGCGCAAGATGGTCACAAATTAGAGAACAAATGTATAAAGAGATTGGCAGTGATTTAACAGCGGATAATGTGGTGGAGCATATGCTGGAAAGTGAAAGGGTATGGAATACTGTGGAGAGATGGATTGTAGAAATAATGAAGTCAAAGGAGGATGAAGACAGGATGTAGATGTTTTGAAAACAACAAAAGTTAGGGACGTGATGAAGCAATGCCAGTGAGTGGTTTCCGCCACGTCTCTAGGTTTCAAGGGGGTGTTTAGTGGGTAGTTCCGACCTGGAGGAAAGGGGAGTCACCACAGTACCAGTTGGTGTCAGATCGCGCAAGCGCCAGCCACCGGTCTGCGTTAAAAGCATTCACCTCCACTATGAGAAAAAAAAAACGTCTCGCACTGCCGGGCTGCCCTTATCTCCTTCAGGACCAGCAACCCATGGGAACACCACCGGCTGCCTCTTGTTTTGAGTAACTGTTTTTCCGCTAGAATGATTATTCTGGGGTGAAATGGTGAAAATAGCGGAAAACAGTTACTTAAAACAAGAAGCAGAAGTGAAAATCAAATCGAGAACCTTCACTCCTTATTTATAGAGACATTAACAAATAAATTTTGGTTCAAAAATAAAAATCCACCACTAGCAGACGCGTACTATGAAACCATGAGATTCCAAAACCATATTACAGTTAATATAGTGCCACAGAAATTCCAACCAAGTTATGATGCAATGGTAAATTTACTGGATGTAATCATACCAGAGTTCACTGAATTTCCATGTGTTAACAGAATAATATTTCAACGCATAATAAGTAAATATAACAATTACACAAAAAAGTCTGGACGCAGCAAGTGCGTTATGGTAGTGAATTTTCATAGAAATGATCTGGCACCAAATATTTTTTTATAACTTTTTTTGCCTATAACATAGAAATCTAAATTTTGGTGTATAGTTTCCTTTTAGTGTCGTAAATTTGCGCACCAAATTTGGTTACCATAGATTTATTATCTCCGAAGATATAATTTCTTTCCGAAATAAAATGCAAAATTTTCCGGGAAAACCTGAACCTATTTTTCTGGATAACGAACCTATCTAACCCACTTGTAAAAGGAAGGTACTCACCACATTTGATCAAAATCGGCACATTATTTTTTGAGTTATAGGTGTGATTCCTAAGAAAATTCACTAAAAGATGCCCATTACAATATACTTACCTACCTTAATTATGTCTTTGTCAAATATAAAATAACATAGAAATCTAAATTTTGGTGCATGGTTTACTTTTTATATCGTAAACCTACCTACGAAATTTGGTTATCATAGCTTTGTTATTTTTTGAGATCAAAATTTTGTTCGAATGAAAAACAAAAATTTTCCGGAGAACCTCGTCCGGATTTCCTGATTAACGAACTTATTTAAGCCATTTACAAAAGGAAGGTACATGCCAAATTTTATCAAAATCATCCCACTATTTTTTGAGATAAACATTTTTTTCGAATGAAAACTCAAAATTTTCCCGGAAAACCTCGCCATATTTTCTTGACTAATGAACTTGTCCAAGCCATTTATAAAAGGAAGGCACACGCCAAATTTTATCAAAATCGGCCTATGATTTTTTGAGTTATCGGTGTGATATATATATATATATATATATATATATATATATATATATATATATATATATATATATATATATATATATATATATATATATATATATATATATATATATATATATAAATTGAAACTGACCCCGGATATGGGTTCTAGGGGATCCTAGTTCGCGCTCATTTACAAAAATTTTTTCAAAATTCAAAAGTCGGGATCTCCCCATTAGTGAATTTTTTCTACGAAAATTCACTAAAATATATACCGAATGGTCAAAAAGTGAAGATGGAGTTGGAGCATCCTTGAAAATTAGACTACATATTGAATGCTCAATATTTACAGCAGGATTGTTAGCCATTGAGAAAGCTGTAGGGTGAGCATATAAAAAAGAAATAAAAAATGCCATAATTGTAAGTAAGTGATTCCCAGTCGGCATTAGGGGCAATTAAAAGCAGCGACTATGACAATAAAATAAACGAGATAGTGAAAAATATCAGACAAATTTGCTACAACGGTAAAGATAAAATGATAGTTAAATTTCTCTGGGTTAAAGGTCACAGTACAATTGAAGACAATGAAACAGTAGATATGTTAGCAAAAGAAGCCAGAAATCAAACACAAATAGAATGCATAAAGGTCGCATCTACAGACTTTGCTAAACATACCAAAACAAAAAACAGAACACTTTGGGAAAAAGAATGGGTGAAATACAAAGAAAAATCGGATAACAGGTATAAATTATTACATCCAAAATTACCAAAAAACTGTGAACTTAATTATTTACACGAAAATGAGAGAAACATATTAACAACCACAATTAGAATTAAGATTAACCATGGCAGATTTCGAACACACTTAAATCGGCTTGCAATAGAATCAACTCTCTACCGTAAGTGTGACGGAGACTCGATATGAACACATCGTACTTTCATGCAGCTTGTATGCAAATCAACGCAAAACACTTATGCATGGGTTGGTGAAAACAGTAGAAATACAAGTTCCTCTCAACCCAAATTATATACCCAGTTTCAAGAATAAAAAAGTATTGATCCTGTTATGGACATATCTTAAAAATATAGGTATAGTATTATAAATGATTGTATATATTTAAGTACGCTGTTGTTAGTTTATAGTGATATGTACATGTAAATAAAGAATAAGCTTTCCGTCTCTTTGTCCTACTGTACTACCTTCTCAATCCGTGGCCTGTCAGTGTGTCGATGAGCCTTGGTGGGTCCCTAGGCGATAATTTGTCCAAGCCTATAGTAGTAGCAGTGGTGGGGAGGCCAACGCCAAGCAAGTAGGCCACAATGGGCCCTTTTTTCCAACCCCAGCAACCCAGCAACCATTCTCTACTCTTCCTCGGTTCCGTCGCCAAACCGCCTCGACCTCGAGATGAAGGCCGGGACGGTCTTCAATTGGACGGTACTTACCTGATTCCTCCGCAGAGTCCTCGATCCGAACAATTCTGCCCGAAGACTCCCAAAAGCCTCGCATTCACACAGGTAGTGATAGGACGTTTCTTCATCCTCGCCGCATTCCTGGCAAATGGGATCCCTCTCTACGCCTATCAATGTGAGGTGTCTTCTGAGGGCGCAGTGGCCTGTCAGCACCCCAAGGATGCGGCGAAGCGTAGGTTGACTCCTTCTGAGTAGCCAGACAGCTTTATCTCTGTCCGGCCCCTCCACGAAGTCTCTCGCTGCAGCCACCAACCGACTCCCAGTGCCTCTCCATTGCTTCCTCGGTCCACCTGTCTAAGGTGACAGAGACTGTCTTCCTACTTATACCCGTGGCAGGCTCCGGGCCACAGAACGGCCGCCGGGAACCGAGTCTTGCGAGATTATTCGCCACCTCATTCCCCGCTACGCCACAGTGTCCCGGAACCCACACCAGTTGCACCTCCTTCGTCCTGGCTAGTCCACTGAGAGCGTCAGCGCACTCCTGAACCAGGTTTGACCTGATTCTGGCCGCGCAGACTGCCAGGAGGAGCGCCTGGCTATCCGAGCAGATGTACACACATTTCTCGGGACTCCTCTTCACATCCTGTCTATTGGCCACAGACAGGATATCGTACACCTCCAAGCCTATAAAAAAAGAAACAAAAAACAAACAAAAACCATATATATATATATATATATATATATATATATATATATATATATATAAATGTGTGTGTGTGTGTGTGTGTGTGTGTGTGTGTGTGTGTGTGTGTGTGTGTGTGTGTGTGTGTGTGTGTGTGTGTGTGTGTGTGTGTGTAGGGTTTTAATTATTAAGATGGCCGATAGGTATAATATATATAAATAACATTAAACTGCAATTCAAAAATTTCTGGTGAGTGAACTACAAGTTCGTGCCATCCCGAGTGTTTGAGTGTCAATCACTCAAACTCAACTCAACTCAACCACCGGCTGCGTGTTAAGGAAAATGCAGTGTTGCCAGCTTACATTCGGCCAATCTGACTTTAGGCGGTCTACCGACGTAACTGTAAAATTCATGTCGTCTAAGATAAAGCGATCACAGTAATACACTGGCTTGAAAGCGAAATCTGCAACCTGCACTGGACCTAAGTATTCATAAAATAGGAAAACATAAAAAACCCATAAAAACAAAAAGATTCATAATTACTATCATTACTGCATATTACCACATTATTACAACATATAGAACTACATATTTCTACATACACATGTGCACATATGTTTTGTTTTCTCAGGCCTCTCTTAACATCGCAGGGTTGGATAACCACTAGCCCTCTTAGAACGAATCACTGCCGCAGGGGACTTGGATAACCGCCAGTCCAGGCCCGGATCGCCAGCGCCCAACAGATCAGAGATTAATTTAACAGAACTACCGTGACCTTTTCCAGACGTTCAAAACCAATCTGAACCTGGTTTTTGTACTCATACACTTACCAATTTGGAGCAAGTACACATTACACTCCCCATTTCATAGGAACGTGTTCCCTATGTTCTACAACCTAGCCACGATTACCTACAGGTTCCTTGTAACTGTAGAACCTGGCTGTGGGTGGGGTTATTGGGTTACTGTGTTTCTGCAACGGTATACTTTAATGAGGTTTGTCGAGTATTTTTTTTTATTTGATCTCAAAATGGGTGTTCCACAATTTTTTATAGCTTACATTTACGAAAACGGATAACTATTTGTTCTAAACAAGACTATCTAAAAGCGGGCGCAATGCAGGGTAAGGACTATGATCATCAAGTGCGTTATGGAAGTGAATTTTCATTAAAATATTTTTAGTAGCAAATATGCCGGCATCGCATTTGGTTACCGGTATAGCCTATATAATAGAAACAATGAACCATATATAATCAAAATAATTTTGTTGTTTGAAACTGTACACAAATTTTCCGGAAATAAACCTAGAATGTTTCCGAGGACACTGGTTTCGTAGCCAACGAACCTTAGTTTAATAGCAAATTGAGTTAATGAAATTTGAAGCATTCAATGAAAAATCGCTACCAAACCACATTAACTGCGTATCAAATTTTTTTCTTACAAACATGCATATTTCGATAAAAATGTAAAACTGCAAAAAATGCAATAATATAAGGGATGACCAAAAAAATATTGTATCACCAGCGACTTATGGGCCAGCCTGCGATTCTCAAAATAATTGCACAAGATGCAGCTCAAGACACCCTATAATTAACGTATACAATTTTTTCTCGTATCTTGTATAATACCATATTGAAGTTTACCGTACCTTTTATATATGTAAACTCATAACAACTGAAACTAGCCCCGGATATGGGCTCCAGGGGACCCAGTTTGCATTCATTTGGAGAAACCTTCTCTAAATTCAAAAGTCATTCTGGGAACATTAGCAAAAAATTACAGACCATTAAACCATACACCTAACTAAAACTACTGCCAGAGCAACAGATAAAGGGTATATTTGAAATGAATTTTCTAGAAATATTTTAGCAAAACGAAGAACAATCACGGTTGAAGCTGAAACGTAAGTGTGTGTAAAATACTCTTCTTGCAACATTTCCCTACATAACCCGTATTTATTGTAAGTTTTTTGCCTAAATGTTGCCAATTGTGACGTTTCAAATCGCAACTTGAGCCAACCTTCCTGGCTAACGAACTTGTCAAAGACACTTATAGGAAAGGTACTCACCAAATTTGATCCTCCCATTATTTTTTGAGTTTTCAGTGTGATACATACATACATACATACATACATATATATATATATATATATATATATATATATATATATATATATATATATATATATATATATATATATATATATAATTGACTCCGGACATGGGTTCTAGGGGCCTAGTTCGCGCTCATTTGAAGAAATTTTTTTATAATTCAAAAATGGCGATTTCCTCATTAGTGACTTTTTTTAAAGAAAATCCACTAAAAAAAACTTTCTTTAAACTTTTTAGCTGTCTATGCCGACATTTGTTTGAACTGCATAGAAAACTCGAAGACAGATGGTCTCTGGATTCACAGATACCTTTGTAAAACCAGAAAAGAGGTCTTTACATCTCTATTTAATACGGAATTGTTTCACCAAGTAAGGGCAACAACAATTAATGAGAAAACTGAATTAAAAAATTACTAGGGTGGCACCTGTTTAATTAAATTGTAATATTTTGACGCTTGAACTCAACTATTGCTACCTGTGCTATTAATTTCAGGACAGCTGTAATATCTAAGGCAATTTTAAATATTTTTCAATGGCCTTAAAAAGAAATAAAAATATTTTAAGGTATTTTTACAAGTTATAAATATGTTATTCAATCTTGATCAGCGTCCCTTGACCAGCGACCCTGAAACCGATCACCAAATAAATCAGGCCTTTACAGCTCCCGTCTCTTGTTTTGTTTTGCCGTCAGAGGGGTGTCCTGTCTATAGAAGTGAAGTCATCGCGGGGTGCATGTCTTGACTTGTGCAGCTATCTGTCGGCCGAGGGTCGTAGCTCAGATAAGAGATGGCAACGGTAAGCAGCGGAACTGACCGGACTGCGCTTCCGCCGGAAGACGCGACGCTCGCCGTGTGTGTCCACGCGACATCGACGGGCGTCCCAGGCGTCGCGATGCGCCCTACTGGATACAGTAGATAGTGATGCGACAGCCGAACCGTGTAATGTTCCATGACCTCCCGCATTATTTACGTTTCGGTTCCTCCTAGGTAGACGGTGAACCTCCTATACTTCTCTATGAATTTGAGATGATTTATAGTACGGCTGGAAATCGAAAGAAAACTTGGAGATGTACAGTAAATATCCATTTCAGAGTAATGTTATTTTTATTTTTATAATACCTCCAAGTAATTTAAAATTCTTAAGATCCTTATATTATCGACCTACCTGATTTTATGTCACGAAACAAGTTCAGAAGACTTTTATACATTTTTGGATTGCACAATCGGTTTTGCTTACACGATAGCTTCTTCAGATACAATGAATGGTTTATTTTCTGCACAGAGTACTGGTAAAATAATATTTTATGCGGATGATACAACAGTGTATTTAGATATATCTTTCGATTTATTAAAGGTAAAAGCAGAAAATAATTTAACAAAGATTAAGATGGTTTGACTACAAGCTGTTAATGACAAACTTTAACAAGACCTACTATTTACGTGCTGTCGCTTGTTTACAGTCATCTTTACCAAATTATGAAAGCTTTAGGGTATCTATGGAATCAGATATAAAATTGAGAAAAAGCGCCAGGTATATTGGAATTTTTGTTGATAGCACTACAATAGGAGGTACATTGTAATAATTATGTGATCAGGAAGAAGAGGTGGTGATTTCTTAATTCAAAATCTTGCGTGGTCTCTTGAACTTAAGGAACTTAAGGTGCTATATTACTCCTTGGTAGAGTCTCACATAAAACATGACATATTAGAATCGGGAGGTGTGTCGAGAATTTCAATAAAAAGTGCGTTATGGTAGTGAATTTTCATAGTGATTATCTGGCACCAAAATTTTTTTTTATTACATGCTTATAACTTTTTTTTGTTTTAATCTACAAATCTAAATTTTGGCATGAGGCTGTGGCTTTCTTATTTTCGAAGATGAAAATATTTTGCGAAACAAAACCCAGAATTTTTCCGAAAAACTTGATCCGATTTTCCTGGCTAATAAACTTATCCAAGCCACTTACAAAGGGTATGTACCTGTCAAATTTTATCAAGATCTGCCCATTATTTTTTGAGTTATCGGTGTGATATATATATATATATATATATATATATATATATATATATATATATATATATATATATATATTGTTACGTTCTGCGGGGTTCTGGATTTGTTGATTAACAAAACACAGCTTTCCAAACTACTAATTTATTATTACCAACTATTTTCCAACACCAGTGTCAACTAAAATATATCTCTTCTCTATTATTAAATGTCCATAGAACTATATTCCACAATCGCCTTCTATCATCGCTTCCTATCCACCAACACTTACTGTTAACTTGCTTTATACTCTATGATCACTTTCACACCACCTTATTCAATACTGAACTAATTTACTATGCGCACCGCTCGTCTATTTATACTGTCTATAGAGAGTCTAGACGTTCTACACTATTCTACACCTGTCACTCCTGGTCTATTCTAGAAATGTCATTCCAGAGTGTTTGCTGTGACACTTCCCCCCTCCGTCCCGGTCAAATTCTGACATTTCTTGGTATGGCGTAAGTCTGTGCATATGGACCACCTTCATCTTGCTCTTCGGGCTCGTCTGAATGTGATAGACAACGCTATTGATCATTTTGACCACCTTATTCGGACCTTCCCATAATTTATGTAGTTTAGGTGACCGTCGCTTGCGTCGTACTGGCTTGTAGAACAACACCCCATCTTCTTCTTTAAAACCAGCTGAATTAGCTCGCACGTCATAACGGGTCTTCATGCGGTCGGTTTTTATTCGTATATGCATTCCGACAGCATAGTGGATGGTTTTCCTTCTCGCTAATATGTCGGGGCTTCCCTCAAGCGAAGTTCTTAGGTGGTACTGTTTCTTCCGTGTAGTTGCTGTTGTTCTGATGTTTCCACTTGCACAAATATCTCGGCGGGCCCCATTCATCCTTTCGACATCGGCTCTGTTCCAACAAATGTGTTTACTGGCCTTTTTCTGGGTTGGCTTCACATTTACGCGGTCTTTGCACCCTTCGTCTTGTATTTCTCTCATACTTTTTTCTCTACTTGCTTCTGGCTGAGTAAGTGTATCATCTCTTCCTCTCACAGCTCTCTTCACTGGAATGGCACTTTCACGTTAGGCGTTACTATTTTCCTCTATGGTGATTTTCCGCACTACCAGGTTACTGCCAGGCGACATTATTATTTCTTCACCGCCGATAGTCAGGATGTTAGTGCCAAGATCAAGTTTAGGGCACTGATCCTGAAGTATGTCCAAGCCAATTATAATCGGATCTGATATGGCGGCGACTATGGCTCTCTGCTTTGCCTTCCATGTCCCCATTTTCAACTCGACGTCAGTTTCGTCAAATACCTGGATCCGATCACCACCGGCTGCATTTACTCTGTACACTCTGTCTGGCTCTCTTACTCGCCATCTTGGAACCATGTCGCGGCGACTAATCGTTCTAGGTGCGCCTGTGTGGACGACCATCTGTGTCTTATTACCGCTTACGTATCCGTCTACGATGAGAGCGCTGCCAGAATCGCTAGCCTGAGAAATGGTTACCGGCCTTATCTTCACTTTTTCCCTTGCGCGTGATCTTAGAGCCCAACATTCGCCCCTTATATGTCCCATCTTGCCGCAGTTTCAGCAGCGCAAGGCATTTGCACGGTGAGCTCTTATTGGGTGTCCATGAGGCGTCGGCCTAATTTGTTCTGCTATTTTCTCTAGTAGCTGCATGATTTTGGATGAATCTGTTTTATTTTCTTCTTGGACTTGAAGACTGCGAACTTTCACATGACTTTCTGACTCTTGCTTTACCGCTTCAAACTCCAAGGAATGTGCCCAAGCATCTTTCAAGTCTTTGTGTCTCGCCATCCTCAGCGCCGGTTGCGTGTCGGTATCTCTGATGCCATCAATGAAGGTTTGCAGCGACAGCTGGTTTAGAAACTCTATCGGAGCTATGGGGTAGGCTAATCGTGTCAGTCTGACAAAGTCGGCGTGGAGATGTTGGAGACTTTCGCCCGATTTCTGACAAGGATTTTTCAACTGCAATTGATACAGCTGCTGTAAATGCTGGTCGCCAAACCTCATTTCTAATTGATGTTTAATGCTGTCAAAACTCAACAATTCTTCCCTGGGAATACCTTGGAGCACATCTAGGGTATCTCCTCTGAGAGCTACTATTAACGAGGTCGCTTTCTCTCTCTCGCCCCAACCATTTGCTGTAGCAGCGGCTTCGAACTGGCGTAGATAAATACCCCATGGGACTGAGCTATCAAATGTGGGATCTTAATTCTTACGACCGGGCTTTCTTCGAGTCTGATGTTTCCCTTGGCTAGGGTATCACACCTCTTCTCTAGTGTTTGCATTTTCTGCTGAACTTCTTCTTGTATACTCGTCATCTTGTCATGTACATCGTCGCTGATACCCCTCGACATTCTACTTGTTGGAAGATGTCGTCTTTCACCTGCTTCATGCGTTCGTCCACACACCAAGTAATAATCTCAATTCTGCTGGCTTGTTCTTGCAGAGTTTTCTTTGTTTCGTCATCTCTTCTTCTGGCTTCTTCATATCTTTTTCTCACTTCTTCTTTTGTTTCTTCATCCTTTTCTCATTTCTTCTTTGGCTTTTTCGTCCCTTTTTCTGACCTCTTCATCTCCTTTTCTCATTTCTTATTTGGCTTCTTCGTCTCTTTTTCTGGCCTCTTCATCTCTTTTTCTCATTTCTTCTTCCGCTTCTTCGTCTCTTTTTCTCAGCTCTTCTTTAACCTCTTTATCTCTTTTTCTGGCTTCTCCATCTATTTTTCTTGCTACTTCTTCCATTTCTTTAATCAGTTCCAATAGCTGGGCGTCCATATTGGCTGTTGCGCTACGTGTCTTAGGCATAACGTACTTAAAGCTGGTACACACTATTTTCCAACACCAGTGTCAACTAAAATATATCTCTTCTCTATTATTAAATGTCCATAGAACTATATTCCACTATCGCCTTCTATGATCGCTTCCTATCCACCAACACTTACTGTTAACTCGCTTTATACTCTATGATCACCTTCACACCACCTTATTCAATACTGAACTAACTTACTCTGCACACCGCTCATCTATTTATACCTATTCTACACCTGTCACTTCTGGTCTATTCTAGAAATGTCATTCCAGAGTGTTCGCTGTGACAATATAAATATATATATATATATATATATATATATATATATATATATATATATATATATATATATATATATATATATATATATATATATATATATATATATATGTATGTAGCAGGATAGCTCATTAGTGCGTCAAAGTCCAGCTTTATAAACCGATTTGGAGGAATTTTTAAATGTCACACCTCGGCACACCTTATATTATTCACATATTTTTTGATTCATTATCAATTAACGTTTCCAACGAAATTCCGCTTTTAGTGAATTTTCTTAGAAAAAATTCACTGATGGAGAGATCCCGACTTTTGAAAATTTTGAAAAAAATTCTTCAAATGGGAACGTAGGACCCTTAGAACCCATATCCGGGGTCAGTTTAAATTTTTATATGTTTGTACATATATATGTATATATGTATCACCTCGATAACTCAAAAAATAATTATCCGATTTTGCTAAATTGGGCATGTACCTTCCTTTTGTAAGTGGCTTGGATAAGTTCGTTAACCAAAAAAGCGAACCAGGTTTTCCGGGAAAATTTTGGGTTTACTTTCGGAAAAAAATCTCAAAAAATGGAAAAGCTATGGTAACCAAATTTGGTACGTAAGTTTTCGATATTGAAAGAAAATTATTTACCAAATTTATATTTCTATGCTACAAGAAAGAAACCTTATAAAAATATTTGGCGCCAGATCATTTCTATGAAAATTCACTGCCATAACGCACTTGCTGCGTCCAGACTTTTTAAATTTTTGATGCGGCGCGGCGTTGCCGAGTTATTCAAGAGAATTTGGCCAAAACAAAATCAAACAAATTTATTTGTGTATGAGTACCATGATGAATGAGGATGAAAAATTTTACTACTACGTAGCAGGTAGTTGTAATTGGAGGATAGATTGGCCAAATATTGTACATATCAAGCAGGGTGTCCGTTACACAATTTTTAGATTGACGGCATTCAAATAGCATTTTTCGGTTTATTGCAAATGTAACCACCTGTATTTCATCTGATAACTGATTTCGCGTGTGTTAATTCCCTATAATTTTTATGAGTAATGCTTAAAATCAATATTTTTGCAATTGTTCCTATATTTTAGATTCACACACAGAAACGGCATAATAATAACAGAACAACAAAACCAACAAAAAAGAAGATAGGATGATAAGATTAGAATACCAAAAACGCAAAATAATTAAACTGATAATTGAATACACGTGCACACCGATTGATTTAGACAAAATAGATTATCTGAATCATAAGGTTCTATTTTAAATTTAAATCCTAAAAACAACAAGCGAGCGTGGTTTCTTGCATGTTCGCTCATAACAAACATTCAAAGTGCCCTCCGTTTTGCTCAACACACTTCTATATTCTTTTCAACGACTGATGTACCGCCCGTATTGTATGAACGGGAATTATCCCGAAAGCGGGTGCTTTATAGCTTCAGCAGTAGTCGGCGGGTTCTGATACACAATCTGCTTAATATGTCCCCAGAAGAGGAAATCTATTGCCGATAAGTTTGGAGCTCTAGGTGTCCAACTAATGGGGCCGCTGCGGTCTATCCATTGACTTGGAAATTCTCTATTCAAGTAACTCCGAACAGTGAATTCGGAGTGTGGTGGAGCACCGTCGTGCTGGAAACACAAATTTTCATGCATAATTTGTGAAATATTATGCAGAAGCTGAGGTAAGTGTTTTGCAAGCAGAACAAATACTAGGCACCATTCAAATGCCCATTGAAAAAGTGAGGCCCAATAATGAAGTCGCGCACAATACCTCCCCAAACATTCACAGCCCTTTGACGTTGTCTATCGACTTGTCACAATTTTTGGGTTTTTAGTCGCATAATGGTGCAAATTGTGTCGCGATTTGGACTACCTCTGAAGGCTGCTTCTTCGGTGAAGAGGACTTGTTGAAAACAAATTGAATTTGTTGTTTACCAAATCCGCATGCAACAATTGTTAATGAAAGAATATGTGATAGTCTTGAAACATATTTTTCTTGATAATTTTGCTGATTGTAGAGCGATGTATATCGATTCTCTTGAACTGGCAGTTGGTTCTGCTACTACCGATACCAAAACATTAAACTGGTCTTCATGGCTTGTACTCTCCGTTCTCCCACATTTTTCATAGGATACATTTCTCGTTATAATAAACCCTTTGAGCTTTTCCAAGCTTATCATTTAAGCTATTCTTCTGTTGGGGTCTCTTTGCGCATACATGAGCTGTGTAAATAAGCAATTTTGTTCGCACGATCCATAACAACTACCATGTCAACAAGTCATTTCTTTCGAAATTCATGCCCCCACGAATGAAAGCACTTGAATCACATACGACAATTATTTAAGATCAGTGTCAACTGCTGTCAGGTGTTTTCACATTACGACAAAACCATTGTTACTAAGCCTACTTAGAAACTAATTATCAAAATTCACCTGTGTGGACCGATGTATGTATACCCAGGCCAGGCACAGATATATATTGGTGACAAATATCATATACATCTCTCATTCTATGTTATATATGTCTGCATATGCATAAAAGTTATTTAAATGTTTTAAATTCCAAATATGTTTTTGCGTAAGAAAATGCATCAAATTTTGTAGATACTATAACATTTATAGTAACAAACCATGTAATATATTTTACACAAAAGCTACACTTTTCAAGATATATTTATTTACAAAAAGCTTTTAGACAAAAAAACATAAGGAAATTTTACATGGAAATTTTCAAACAATCCCTTTCACGGAAAGTAGTAACTTTTTTAAATTAGCTTAAGTAATGCTACACGAAATTCATATATCAGTCTTTTTACGAGAATTAGCCAAAAGTTTTTTACAAGAAAATTTTCTAAACAAATTTCTTTCAGGAAAATTCGAAAACACATTTTTTATGTGAATTAGCACACATATTTTTCACAATATATTGTTAACATTTAACATTACTTATTACATTATTTATTAATTACTAACATTTCACAACAATTTGACCAAAAGTGATTCTATTTCTATAAGAGTCGAAGACAGAGCAGGCTTGTTTATTTTATTATGGGGGACTAAAAAATTATGGGGAATAAAAAAATATTACCGGAAGTCTCCGAAACGAGCACTGAGAAATCGATTCATTGTTGTATATGTTTCAACCTGCCAGGGGCGAGCGGCATGTTGTAATGCCGAAAATAAATTAAATTTGTATTTTTCGAAGGTCACACTCAAAGATCTCAGATCCCCAATCATCTGAATTGAAGAACGGTATCTTCTATCTTCATTCACTTAAGGAGTGGCGTCCAGATGTTATTATTGTTATTATGACCTGTTATTTATTCTCGACATTGTGGCACAGCCAGCACAGCATAGGGACTAAGCTACCTTATACTCCCACAATATAACTATACTATTGTTTATTGTTATATCATGTCGCGAAGAGGGGAAAATATTGAAATGTAGAACTCACATAACTCCCGGCACACTTAATAAGTCTAAATAAATGATTTCAAGCTGTAAGACTAGATGCATTCTCGCAACAATTAGAACCGTAGACCGGTTTCGCTCTCATTAGAGCTCTTCAGTACGGTCTACGGTTCTAATTGTTGCGAGAATGCATCTAGTCTTACATACTTTGTCCCTATATTGGGGTAGAAATGGGCCAGGGCTAACAATTTTTTAAATTGTTAGTTAGTTGTATACCGTCTCTATTTTTAATACTCTGTATTATTTGGAGCGGGCGTGACAACAAGTACTTGGTTCCGAACTAGGTGGCGACACGTTCGCTACTCACTTAGTGATTTCAAGCTTCTAAAACCGCTCCCATTCTCCTCAGTTTGTTATGTATGGGAGTATGGTAATAGTAAAGCCAAAAGGAAAGCAGTATATTAGTAAGTACTACATACTATCTACTGATACAAGTTAACACGACAACGACATAGAACTGCGTTATTGAATATTTAATTTTGCAAACTGAAAAAGTGTTATATTATACAGTGTGTCCCAAACTGGATGGGAATGTATTTCTATCTACGTTATTGTTAGAGATAGGGAGACGGTTAAATTAGCGATGTTTTGTAGAATTTCATGCTCGTTCCAAATGTGGCTTGTATCTTGCCCTGCCTCTTTTCGTTTTCGAGTTATTTTGACAAAACCAAAATTTGTCGATTTCTTTTTCCTTCAACATCTAAATAGGCGTTGATCTGACATGTCTAAGACTTGCACATTATCAGGACACCTTTTACAGAGTAATCTTTCTGTGCTATTCTCAACTTTGGATTGTCATTTGTTTTTGAGCTGCAGGTAAACGTTTGTTTTTATTATGGCAGCAATTTTGGATTTTTTCTCATGTAATAGCCTGTGTAAACAGCTTTCCAATGATGCACAACATGCTTGAGAAATCTTGTAATTGCACTGACAATTTTGGGAAAAACCGTTTTGAGGCTATGAAATCCAATACCAGAAAACAAATGACAAAAAAAAGTGTTCAAAAAGCAGTAGGCCATGGAATCTAACATTAGACTTCTACTTTTAACATACTTTTCCGTAATGATTCACGATAAAACAATAGGAACTTTGAGCACACCAATCAATCGGCCCATTATTACAAATGATATTTTACATTACAACATTTTCCTAAAAAAAATTATAATTAAATTAAATAGATAAACCTAGTAAATAACTAAATTTACTAACAGAACTCAATGAAACTGTTTGATTTTTAAACGTAAGTCATCTGAAAAACAACAGAAGAAAGGTTTCTATGGATATAACACTATCGCGACAATTAATAATACTGTCATTCTTAGTTATCTGAACCACTTAAGGTGTATTTAACACGTTGCTTAAAATTTTGAACTAAATAGTTTGTTTCCTGTTTATTTGAAATATTATTCAACAATATGTTCAGTAATGAGGAATATTTTGACATGTTGGAATGTTATATTCGTTCTAACCGAAATACTGAGGCAGCCGCAAATTCATATCAAAACAACTACCCGGAGAGGCGACAACCAAACACCAAAATATTTCAAAGGATAGTGATCAATCTATTGAACGACGGTAGCTTTCACGCAAAGAAACTACCAATGCCTAGAAACGAAGAAAGAAATAATGCCGTCTTACAGGTTTCAAACGAAAACCCTCCGCAATCTGTTCGGTTTTATGGTGAACACATTGACGTTCCACAAAGTACGGTACACAGTGTATAAAAACAACGTCATTACCATACATACAAACCTACAGTGGTACAAGTCTTAAATGTTGACGATTATCCTAAGCGACTTCAATTCTGCAGATGGTATCAAGGACAATGTCAGCAAGATGAACATTTTCATTTGAAAATAATATGGACTGACGAATCCAGATTTACAAATTGTGGTGTGTATAATCGCCATAATAGCCATTATTGGGCACATGAAAATCCCCATCTAAAGGAAGAAAGATTGCAAGACAGTTTTGGTATTAATGTTTGGTGCGGCTCATTAGGTAAAAACTGTTATTTCTATTTGTAGATTAGACAGTTAATTTTGAAAAATTTCACGTAATTTTATTGTTCGTCCGTTCTTTTTTTACAATAATTTAACTGGGGAAAGGTATCTTAGCTCTGAAGAATGTTGTGTATAAATTCGATCCGCCACAAAATATCAATGAATTACGAAACATAATCTCGGAATCTATAAATCCTATTAACCAAAACACCCTCACCAGAGTTTGCAGACATGTTTCAAAAAGGTGTATAAAGTGCACTGAACAAAACGGTGGCCATATTGAACAATTTTCTATTTAGTGCATTTTTAAGTTTCTATTTTATTATTTGTTGCGTTCCATTTCTAATTGTGTTGTTTTGTGGAGTTTAAGTTTCTATTTGTTATGGCCGTGTTTCGTTATTAAACTGTTTCACGTAATATTACCTAGCATTATTACCTAATTAAGTATCGTAAATTAAATCACAATATTTTTTTATCGTGAATCATTACAGAAAATTGTGTTAAAAGTAGAAGTCTATTATTAGACTCCATAGCCCACTGCTTTTTGAACACATTTTTTGTCATTTCTTTTCTGGTATTGGATTTCATAGCCCACTATCCTCAAAACGGTGTTTCTCAAAAGTTGAGAATAGCACAAAAAGATTACTCTGTAAAAAGTGTTCTGATAATGTGCTGGTCTTAGACATGTCAGATCAACGCCTACTTAGATATTGAAGAAAAAAGAAACCTACAAATTTTGGTTTTTACACAATAACTCGAAAACGAAAAGAGGCAGGGCAAAATACAAGTCATATTTGGAACGAGCATGAAATTCTACAAAACATGGTTAATTTAACTGTTTCCCTATCTCTACTAATAACGGAGATACCAATACATTTCATCCAGTTTGGGACACACTGTATACTTCCTGTTCCAACATTTAGAAAATTTATCTACCTATTTTGTACACTTATGACAAATTATTTTTATTCCTTGGGAGGTAATTACACCCTCTAATCAGCCCCTTATCTACGCCCTTGGCTTACACGGGCAACCAAGTTGGATGCCTGCTTTCATTTAAAAAAGACAACTTTGCTATTAAAAACATTTTAATGAAAATTCACTACCATAACGCACTTGCGACGAGTAGACTTTGTTGTGGTGATTTTAATTCTCCAAATGCTCATCACAGGTATCATCAGCGAAACGGCAGCTTGGGCTGCTGGATTTTGAAGAAACCTTAATTTTAAACTAATTAGATGGAACATCATCGGCCATTATATGCATTGTAAACATTCATTTTCTTATATTTAGCAATTTGCACAAGTACCTACCTACTTATTTTCGTCAAGACATTAAGCTCAAGGTAAACAAACCAAAAGCACTTTAAGCTGCTTGCTTGCTATTTTACACTATCTGTATAAACACAAGTGTTATTAGTATATTTGTTAAGTAATAAATTTTACACAAATACATATAATAAGAATGTGAGTACGTATTGGTTAGTGTAAGGCACGGTTCGGGAAGTTTATTAGAAAAGCTATTCATGTATGAAACATTAGGTAAGCTAGGTTTGGTAGGAACAAGCAACAAGCAACAATGTATATGAGAATACCAGCGGAAATTAAGTGCACAAATATTCCCTGTTGCAAAATAGCAATCTTATGCGGCTACTTGCGGAACTGTTTACGAGAAGTTGAAATTTCAAGCTTAAATTTCAGCATACGGAACAAATAACTCAACGGGATTATATTTAGAAATAATATTCGCCGACGGTATTCTATGCATACAAAATCTCTCTGGCAATAAATAATTTATGTCGCCTCAAGATTCCTTACCCGATAAATAATACATCGTCTGCGTTATGTGGCTGGTCTACGCCTCAAAGGATGTTTGATCTGTAACGACAGCCTCTTTTCCTATAAATTTAGCTTCATGCTTAAAACAAATGGTAGTTTACTGTGATTTAGAAAAGCATATGCAGAACCACTGACGGTGGTAATTGAGACATTTTGTGGTTGTCAGCGATTCTAAAATTATATACTACAAAGTGGCCCAAACAGTTTTATGTACTACTTTTATTCATCATAAATGACACTTTTAGTTGTCGTGTAAGAATGTGAAGATCCTAGTGCTACAGAAAAATAATTTTTGGCAATAATTTGTTTTTGGAAAAACGATTTATATGCAGTAGCAACGATGCCTATTTAATATTTTAATAGAAATTAAGGAAAGAAAAACTTATACAGCTAGTCTAAAAGTCATTACAGAAAGTAGTGGTGGATTTTTGTCATCAACATATTAGAATTCTGACAAACTTTACTCAGCTCAAAAATTATAACCAACCTCAGTAACCATACAGTTATGCCCTTCTTATCAGCTATCTTTATATATATATATATATATATATATATATATATATATATATATATATATATATATATATATATATATATATATATATTGTTATAATTTAGAGTTTTTATTGTTTTGTTTTTTAGTTTCTATACGTGTAATATACAGTGTGTCCCAAACTGAATGGGAATATATTACTATATCCGTTATTATTAGAGATAGGGAGACGGTTAAAGTAGCAATGTTTTGTAGAATTTCATGCTCGTTCCACTTGCACATTTTTAGGACACATTTTACTGAGTTATCTTTTTGTGCTATTCTCAACTTTGGATTGTCATTTTTTTTCAGCTACAGGTATCAACGTTTGTTTTTATCATAGCAGTCATATTTGATTTTTTGTTCATGTTATAGCCTGTGTTTTTTTTATGACAGCCATATTAGATTTTTTGCTCGTGTGGTAGCCTGTGAAAAGAGCTTTCCAATGATGTACAACATGCTTGAGAAATCTTGTAATTGCACTGACAATTTTGAGAAAAAGCGTTTTGAGGATAATAGGCTATGAAATCCAATACCAGAAAACAAATGACAAAAAAAGTGTTCAAAAAGCAGTTGGCCATGGAGTATAACAATTGACTTCTACTTTTAACATAATTTTCCGTTATGATTCACGATAAAAAAAATATTGTGATCTAATTTACAATACTTAAATATGTAATAATGCTAGGTAATATTATGTGAAACAGGTTAATAACGAAACCCGGCAATAACAAATAGAAACCTAAACTCCACAAAACAACACAATGAGAAAAGGAACTCAACAAATAATAAAATAGAAACTAAAAAATACACTAAATATAAAATTGTTCAGTATGGCCACCGATTTGTTCAATGCACTTCATACACCTTTTTGAAACATGCCTGCAAACTCTGGTGAGGGTTTTCGGTTAATATGAGTTCTAGTTTCCGTGATTCTGTTTCGTAATTCATTGATATTTTGTGGTGGATCGAATTTATACACATCATTCTTCATTGTACCGCAAAAATAAAAATCCATGGGTGTTATATCAGGACATCGAGGACACCAATGAACCGGCCCATGCTTACAAATGACACGATTATTAAAATTTTGGTACAAAAATATTTTGACGATCCTAGCATTGTGAGCTGGACAACCGTCTTGTTGGTACCAAATCTCGTCTAAATTATCATGAACTCTTCTAATTGTTGGTAAGATATCATTTCTCAGTAGATTACGATACCTTTCCCCAGTTAAATTATTTTCAAAAACGAACGGACCAACAATGAAGGTACCTGAAAATTTTAAAAATTAACTGTCTAATCTACAAATAAAAACAACAGTTTTTTACCTAATAAGCCGCATCAAACATTAATACCTAATCTGTGTTGCAATCGTCTTTCTTCCTTTAGATGGGGATTTTCATTTGCACAATAACGCCTATTATGGCGATTATACACACCACAATTTGTAAATCTGGATTCATCAGTCCATATTATTTTCAAATGAAAATTTTCATCTTGCTGACATTGTCCTTGATACCATCTGCAGAATTGACGTCGCTTAGGGTAATCGTTAACATTTAAGCCTTGTACGATTCTAGGTTTGTATGGATGGTAATGACTTTGTTTTAATACACGGTGTACTGTGCTTTTTAGAATGTCAATCTGTTCACCATAAAACCAAGCAGATTTCGAAGGGTGTTCGTTTGAAACCTGTAAGACGGCATTATTTCTTTCTTAATTTTTAAGCACTGGTGGAATCTACCTTCGTTCAATAGATTGGTCACTCTCCTGCGAAATATTCTGGTGTTTGGTTGTCGTCTTTCTGGGTAGTTTTTTTGATTTGAATTTGCAGCTGCCTCAGTATTTCGGTTATAACGAATATAACATTCCAACATGTCAACATATTCTTCATTACTGAACATGTTGTTGAATAAATAAATAGGAAACAAACTATTTGGTACAAAATTTTAAACAACGTGTTAAATACAACTCAAATTGTTCAGATAATTAAGAATGACAGTATTCTTAATTGTCGCGATAGTGTTATATCCATAGCAACCTTTCTTTTGTTGTATTTCAGTTGACTTACGTTTAAAATGCAAACAATTTTCAAAGTCGTCTTCGTAAATCATTAATATGCTTTTTCTTGAGTTCTGTTAGTAAATTTGTTATTACTAGGTTTACCTATTTAATTAAATTATAAAATTTTTTTAGGATAATGTTGTAATGTAAAATAGCATTTGTAATAATGGGCCAATTCATTGGTGTGCTCAAAATTCATATTTTGTTATCGTAAATCATTACGGAAAATTATGTTAAAAGTAGAAGCCTATTGTTAGACTCCATGGCTTACTGCTTTTTGAACACATTTTTGTTATTTGTTTTCTGGTATTGGATTTCATAGCCTACTATCCTCAAAACGGTTTTTCTCAAAATTGTCAGTGCAGTTACAAGATTTCTCAAGCATGTTGTACATCATTGGAAAGCTCTTTTCACAGGCTACCACACGAGCAATAAAATCTAATATGGCTGTCATAAAAAAACGTTGATACCTGTAGCTCAAAAACAAATGACAACCCAAAGTTGAGAATAGCACAACAAGATGACTCTGTAAAAAGTGTCCTGATAATGTGCAAGTCTTAGAGATGTCAGATCAACGCCTACTTAGATATTGAAGAAAAAAGAAATCGACAAATTTTGCTTTTTTGAAACTAACTCGAAAACGAAAAGAGTCTGGGGAAAATCAAGCCATATTTGGAACAAGCATGAAATTCTACAAAACATTGCTAATTTAACCGTATCCCTATATCTAATAATAACGGAGATAGAAATACATTCCCATCCAGTTAGGGACACACTGTATATGTATATAATGTATTTATGTTGTTTTATTTATGTATTCTGATTTCTGTTGTGAATTCATGAGTGAATTGAGTGATAAGCCTTGTGTTTTTCACTTGTTTAAGGTCGTTGACTTGACCATAAAGAAAATATTCGTATTTCTGTATACACAAACTCCTGAAACCTTATATTACCAGAGTCTTAACGAGAAATTGTCAATTTTCACCAAATCACCCCTCTTTTATCCCCTACTCCCTGAAGCAAAAAACATTTCGTAGCGTTCCTTAGTCGGCTGCTGATTAGAGACCAAATGCGGAGATCATATCTCAATTCGATAGAAAGTTATTGGGCCTAATAACAGACGTACACACCGACAGACCGACCGACCGACAGACAAAAAAATGTTCAAGAATCAAGCTTTCTATATGTTTTGAGACTTTTTAAACCGTTTTAGCAAAAAAAAATAAATTTCTGTCACCGATATTCCACCCCCACACATTCAACTCCTAATTTAATTTCAGCACAGAATACCAGATGTTTGATGAAATTGAATGTTTTCTAATAAACAAACCCTAAAACGTTATACTACTCGAGTTTTAACGAACAAATGTCACTTTGCACCAAATCGTCCCCCATTCATCCCATATCCCCAGGAGCGATTTTACCCAAAGACAATCAGAACCGATCCCTTGTCGGGTGCTAACTGTATACCAAATTTGAAGACGATATCTCAGTTTGTTCTAAAGTTATCGTGGCTACAAACAGACAGACATAGAGACCGACAGACACAAAACATTGTCGTTACCAAATCATGTTTTTTGTGTGTTTTGAAACTTTTCACGTTTAAACGAAAACAGAAAATTGAAAATTTTGTCGCTGATGCCATACTTCCACACGTATTGACGATGTGTAAGTAATATGATATTTATATTTTCACGTACATTATGTATCTACACGGCTTGTACTCTTATATATCATTGTTTTGTAGAACAAGACAAAACCTGTAAGGTCATTTATCTCTAAACCCTCCATTGTTTAAATATTTATAATATCTTTGATTTCTATAAAGTAAGTAAGTACAATTTATTTTCTATAAGTTTCAACAAACCTTTCTACCCTTACAATTGTGTGTAGGTGAATGATATGGCTCTCTTTCAACCAAGCAGAAATTTTATTAAACTATTCTTAAATTATTATGTATATACCATATAGCTACAATTTAAGCTATTATATTTTATCTTAAAAAATGCTATTTATGTTTCTATGACTTATGTCTTAACCTATTCTATAGAAAACACAATTTTACTTCCACATCGTCACAACGTGTGGAAGTATTGCATCGGCGACAAAAATTTCAAAAAATTTGTTTCGTGTAAACGTCGTACAAAGTACCAAAACATCTAGAAAACATGTTTTAGGAACGACTTTTTTTGTCTGTCGGTCTCTCGGTCTGTCTTTCTTCTTCCCTATATAAACGCCAAGAGAGTTTACAAAAAATGCTTCAACTTTTTACGGTCGAAAAATTCTAGAAAAACTCCAGAGCAAACTCATTTTTATTTAATTTAGTTTAGCGATCGTTGCCATGCTGTATTATTCCATTTATTTGCACGTTATTTTAAGAGATGCCATGTGACAGTTATGGTCATTTCAATTAAATACCTGGATTTGAACCTTAAATGATGCATAACAGCAAGATGTATTATTAAACCTTAATTTTATTATGAACACCAATTTCTACATTTTATTCCAAATAGTTTAATATGAATTGCAGCGCCATTCAGTTTATCAAAATACTTAAAGTAATTGTTTGATATTTTGACTCCACTGGATTGTAATCTTGACTTATTACCGTATTTTTTTAATTACTTTATCATAAAAACTTTACCTTGGTTTAAATTTGAAAATAATTACTAACTTTGCTAGACCTATTTTACATATTACTATGTATTAAACATGTGGCTCTCACTGTTTGCTTTCCTTATAATGTATCAAATTATTGTTTATATTTATGGACTTAATATTACGTGTTCTTATAACAAGTTTGCAATAATTTGCAATTATAATTTAATTTGGAATACTATTACATAAACTATTTATCTAGTCTTGTTTTTACTTTTATAATAGCTCGGTTCGTTTTGTATACACCTATGGTCCTTTTATTTTGTAAGGTGCGTTGACCTCAACTAAATATTGTTTATATTGTTCAAAGGCCCCTATTATATTAATCACTCACCCTGTTGCACTTTATATCTACTCTATACACCTAACATGCTGTATCCTATCACTATTAGTTTCATATTATTGACTGTCTACTTTAACCCCCTCCTCTAAATATTTAAATCACAATGGTTTTTACTCTGCGCTGTTTGTTCTACACCAAAGATATTTATTCATTTAAAGGAATTTTTATTCTACTTCTGATTTTATTTGATATTCATATTTTAATTTTGCTGCTTCAGATCCCCCAACCTGAATCTGATCAAAATGGATCCCTGTGTCAAATTTTAACCACCTTGATATTAGTTATCTGAACCTGTGAAGACTTTACCCGCCCGCATGTTATGTTGTTTTTACTTCATGTTCATTGAATTTAGTAATCTTTATTTATAAGTTCGATAGTGCTTCGGCGTATATATTGTTTATACGACAGTAACAATAAATCTATTGCTTAAGTCATTATTTATTCTTCTGCGTTCTTACCATTCTCCACTTTGTTATACGTTCTCGTTCGCCGTATTGATAATAGCAATAACAACAGTTTATTTCTGTGGGTTTTCTCTCATTGTGAGTGTATGTAATTGTTACGACCTAGAGGTCGTAGCATGGTTTATTGCCAATAAATATATTATTTTAGAGGCTTTTTTAAGTTAATTTTATTATGTCTATGGTTATTACACGATGGTGTCGTGGGTGGCGTTGATGGTCATATTGCTGTCTCTTTTTATCTTTGGCTGACAGGTAGTTACATTTTATGGTTATTAGTTGGGAGCCGGTACGGCCTTTAGGTTGACATGAATGCAAATGGGCCGTTCTGCGCTGGTGTGTAGAGGAACGTTCTAGAACGATTTGGTTTTTGATTAAGGTGAGATCCTTCTGCCTCCTTCATGTGGGTGGTACGAGCTATCGTAGCCGTAGTGTGAAAGACATTTTGTGTCACTGATTATGAAATTATCTTTGGTGGATGGTGCTTACAGCCAGTGTAGTTAGAATATTGTTCGGCCGCTGCCATATCAGTATGAGTAATCATAGATGGTGTGACATACGAGGTATGGAGTTGATATTGTCTGAGGTCATCGAGAGTAGTGACGTAGCAGACCGCCGTTATATGACAAAGGTCGTTGTGGAACACACGCGGAACCCCCTGCCGACTGGACGCTGGCCAGAGATTCGTAGGAGATGAGACCGCTTCATTCACCGCCAGGGTGATCTTACAGAGTCCTTCTAGGGTGTCTAGCAACAGTATTCTCTGGAGACCGAGATTATTTAAATATACAGTCCTCATATCATGTGTTTTCGTTGTGTATTAGTGTAATTACAGTGCCATAAATTGCCTTATCAAATAGATTTTTTTCTGCGATATCGCCATTTTAGAAAGTGAGATAAGTTACTTTGACGTATAGTGACTTGTAATGTCATCTTCAGCCATGACCTAACTTTAGTCACCGTTTTGAAGAGAAAACCGTGGACTAAATTGTTATTTTAACTCAACCTTCTGGTGACCACTGTCATTTTTAATTCAAATATCAGTTCAACCTGGTTAGCATCTTCGTAGTCTTGTTTAATTTAACTTTATGTAATAATCTGTCACTCTTTACTGGATATATAACACCACTAATAACGTTCACGATATTATTCCAATCTGTTGATCAAAAAGGTCATTTATATTATTGTTTATGATCAGTAGGAACATTATTCCTCAAGTATACTTTACTATTGAATGTTTATTCACGTAAGCTAGAACAGCTGGTGAATATTGTCGTTGTTCATGCTCTTGAAGCGAATAATTTTAGCCATAGTTAGCTTGTACCGTCATGCACAGTTTTTGGTGAGCTCACATAAAAGTTATTAACAGCCGACGGTATTTAAGCACCTTTAATGTACCCATATGTAATGCCGGCCTAATTGCACTTATATGCTATAACTACAGCGTCTTGTTTTTACTAAAGCATAATACTTGTGATGCTGCTATTTAATTGAAGTCTGAATACGTGGGTAAATATTATATCTGGCATTGTTATTTGCTGATCGTACCATTGATTTATCAATCTATAGAATTACTACAGAAGTAAACGACTTTTAGTTCATATCTTGTTGACTATAGGATTATTTTAGTACTGATAACCTTGCAATATAATGTCGAAACATTGATTAAAGAACTGGCACCTTGCGGATTTGTTGTGATAATAGTCTCAAGTCCCTGAATCATCATAATTACCCACTTAAGTACTAATGTCATCCAGAACCCTGCTACGGATTGCGGAATAGTTGCTGGCGCCTGGTATCACAAGTCCCTCGGACTTGAATAGACCTCAGAGTGTTACCCAACACCAGAGCCTCTCTGAGGTATCTCTATGCTCCAGCTTTGCTTAGGCTTCCGCTGCCAGTGGAGGAAATTGTGGTGACTGACACGTTTTATGTAGTTAGAAGTAGGACAGTCGTAGCAGCATGTACCATAGCTATATATATATATATATATATATATATATATATATATATATATATATATATATATATATATATATATATATATATATATATATAAATCTTGAATGGTTGCACATCTGTTTTGATGACAAACAACCAAGCCGCTTGGCAGACGTGGTTAGCAAGGAAATCATTAAAAAGTACACGACATGATTCTCGCTGGTTGCCAAACTAAAGTGCGCGAAGTAGCAGAGGGTGTAGGCGTGTCGTACGGAACGGAATCAAAAAACTACATGATAAATTAAGTATAAGAAAGGTGTTAAAGTTGGTGTCGCAATTGCTCACTGTGGACAACAAGCGGGTAGGGCCGTTAATGTCGAAGCAGTGTTTACGTGTTGCAAAGACCGCACTATCGGATAGAAAGGTCATGACCACGAAAAAGTGATGTTTTATTTCGTTAATGCACTAGCACATTTGTCCCAAATTGTCGCGGCTAAATTGCGTGAACTATGGTACGAATTGCATCCATACCCACCGTACTTACCCGACCTGTCTCCTTGTGACTTCGTTTTGTTCCCCAACATGAAAACATGATTCGGTAGAAAGTAGCTCAAACGAAATCAAAGCTAGCATGGCATCCTTTGTTTTTGATATACAGGATGACTTTAAATATTTGTAATTATAGACACCCGCTGAATTTCTTTTATGTGATTAGATACCAAAACTATGAAAATTGATTTTAATAGATTTTCTACGTAGAATTTAATGATGCAAATAGCTCTTTTATATTATGGACAGATTATGTGATACGCACCAGACATATAGTTTTTCAAATGGAAAACTATATTATAAATAATATAGCCGTTTTTTTTTTGGTCAGATACAGCTGCTTTTAGTTATCCTCCCTCATGAAGAGATTTGATAAATGGCTCAATTTACATAAAGGTATACATACACAATAGGTTAATATTAGCAGAGAGGAAGCGATTCTGTGTGTTTGAAGAGACCTGGAGCCAGGATAATGCACCGGGGACATTCAGGGGCACTCAAACTCCTGATCCGTGTACACATAAAGAGAGCCGTTATTGCAATAACGCAAGCCTGATTGCCTGAGGCCATAGACACACTCTGCAACGGCCGTGGGAAAGACCCTCCACCTGGCTTCGTGAAGAGACGACACGTGGATACACGTGACCAATTCAACGGTAAGTATCGGCACTGATTGACCGTAGGGCAGGGCCTCCAGCGGAGGTACGGAGCACAATGATGGTGATTATCGTTGGTCGTGTGCGGACGACCCATTATGCAATCCTTTTGAAAACCACACGTACAATTAATTTAAGATGAAAACCTCAACATACTACTGCGACTTTTGGATATCCCAAAATATAACATTCTAAACGCTATAATTGTTATAATGCGATAAAAAAGAACATATAACAATCTGGACGCAAAAAATGTGAATTTTCATAAAAATCTGTAGAAAAAAAATTGCCATTAAAAGACCATGTCTTCAAGACTTTCAAAAACCTACTACAAATGAACGCGAGACTTTGAACCCTGGTATAGCTTGTGGCTTGGAGTTTAAAATAAAAAGTCTGGAAGCAGCAAGTGCGTTATGGTAGTGAATTTTCAATGAAGTATTTTTAATAACTACGTAATATTATGTCTTTTTAATAACAATAATACTATTATTTATTAAAGGTAATTGTACGATATGGTAAACAAGTTCTAAACTTGTGATTGCCTCTAATGCGATTTGGTCTAAGGTAGGTTCCAAACACTATTGTTTCCAAAACACACATTCTGACAATAACAGATTTAATGTTGATACATCAAGTTGATCAAATTTACTTTACCAGCTTTTCAATCTTTATTCAATTTCTATGGTTGCCTTCATTTTATATTTATCCAAATAAGTATAAAATCTAAATATAAATTTTAAGATGTATAACCTATGTAGCAGAAAGCATGTACCACATTTCATCAAAATAAGTTTATTGTTTGAAAAAGTACACACATTAACAAATAATATAAACAAACGCATCTCTGAAGGCCTCGTTTACGGGTTGTTTAAAGAAAATGATGCAAGATAATGTTTTACAAACCTTGAGGTCTTCAACCGCCATTGTCCTTCATTTCACTAGAATATTTCCAAAAAATTCATTTAAAACAGACATTTTCTCTGGTGCTTTGGCAGTACTTGTAGCTATACAGTTTATCGGTTAATGGTATATAATTTTTGGCGAATTTTCATAAGAAATCAATAAAGCTCAATATGTCCGTTATTATACAAATACGAAAAAAATTGTATACAATTTTTAAAGGGTGTCTTGAGCTACATCTTAAAAAATATTTTTACAATCACAGGTGGCCAATAAGTCGTTGGTGATACAAGTTTTCTTTTTTTTTTTCTAATCGAACACGCATTATGTTATTGCATTTTGCATTTTCCATCGAAATATAATACATATTTCTAAGAAAAGAAATTAGGGACGCAGCACGTGAGTTATGGTAGCGAATTTTCATTAAATGCTTCATAATTGAATAGCTCAATTTGCTATTAACCTATAAGGATAATTGGACAAGAAACCAGTTTTTTCAGGAACGTTTTAAGTTTCGAAAATTTTTGTACATTTTCAAACAATAAAGTTATTTTTATGAAACAAGGAACATTGTTTCTACTATATAGGTTATACTCGTAACCAAATTTAATGTCTGCTTTCTTTATAAAGAAGACATAGATTTAGTATTAAACGCACTTGTTGCGTCCAGGCTTTTTATTAGACGGTTTGATATTTGCTAAAACATTGAATTCGTCGTGAATCAAAGCACATAGGTATGCATCTTGTAAGCTTATGGTTTATGTGTGTACAGAGTATATTAAAAAAGCAGGTCACCACAAAGTTGGTATTTGTTTTTGCTCGCTAGTTTCCTTCCCACAGGTAGAGTTCCGACTTCCTCCAACATTGAAAATGGATTGCTCTACCCTCAAGGTTCTTTCAACATTGTCAACAGATTTTTAAGATAAAATAATATTTTGTTCTAGAATATTATTAACGTATATTTTGTGTACTCTAACAACCTTCCAGAAATAATGCGACACATCATTTACTAACAAAGCTATATTGCGTCTTTAGATGTTTGAATTTTTAACGTGCTTTCCTAGCCTGCAGCACGGAGTTTAGGGTAGTTAAATGTTAGCGACTTTTCATCAAATAATTTTTGAAATCCAAAACTTGAAGTATTTAATATATATATATATATATATATATATATATATATATATATATATATATATATATATATATATATATAGGGTTATTGGTCATTATTTAGATACCTAGGGGCTTTCTAAGTATTTTTGAACCAGTAACTATGCCAGATAAAAAGTGAATCGTTACAAGATGTACCGTTAAACGTAAGTAGGAGAATGTACTACATGCATGACGAGGCGCCAGCTCACTTTTCTCGAATAGCAAAAGAGTTTTTAAATATAAAATTTGGAATTAAGTGGATTGGTCGTGGTGGACCTATTGCATATCCAGCACAAGTCCCGACCCCAATCCACTCGATTTTTTTTCATTTTGGGGGGTTTTTAAAAATAAGGTTTATTCCCTAAAAATAAGTAATAAAGACCATTTATGGAACAGAATTATGGAAGCTGCTGTTAGGGTTCAGTAATAATCCAGGGATATTTGACACGCGTCGTCAGTCAATAATCAAAAGATTGTAAATGTGTATTAACGCAAGAGGTCGCCAATTTAAATACTTATTTTAAAGTTATCCTTTATTATTTGATTATTTTTATTCTGTTTGTTATTGTTTCTGTTTATTTTCAGTTGTTCATGATTCATAAAGTTGTTGTGTTGTGTTTATTTGTTACTAAATATAATATGATTAATTAATAATTAATAATAATTTTCTACGGCGCCGAACTAGTTAATTTAATCAGTTTAATGATAATGAACTGCTCTAATTCAGGTACTGGTTGCTTTTAACGGTTAGTATTTTTCCACAATGTCTTGTCTTGGCCTACCACCAATACTTTGTACCTGGACAGCAAATTTCCTCTCCAACAGGAGCATATCTGTTGTGGATGGCCATTCCTCTAAACTGTATCCAATTAATGCAGGAGTTCCTCAAGGTTCAGCTTTATCCCCTACTTTGTTTCTTCTCCACATCAATGACGTCCTCTCTAGCACATCCAACCCAGTTCACAGCTACGCGGACGACAGCACCCTCCACTCAAATATACAATATTCTAAGCCTGTCTCTTTAGCCCAATTAGATGAAGATCGCAGACTCATGGAGGGTTCTGTCTCCGTGGATCTCCAACAAATATTAGACTGGGGAAGTAGAAATCTTGTACAATTCAACCCCACCAAAACTAAGTCTTGCTTTCTTTCTCACAAGAGATACACCTGCCCTAGACCCATCACAATGAACAACCAAGTTATTCAAAGTAATGAGCCCTTTTCTCTTGTTGGCATTTCTGTGAATCGAAATCTTAATTGGCACCAACATGTCACATCAATTGCAGAAGCGGCTGCTAAGAAATTAGGTTTCCTCTTCCGGGCTCGCAAATACTTTTCACCAGCTAATCTCTATACCTTATATACTTCACAAATAAGGCCAAACCTTGAATACTGCTCCCACATCTGGGGTGCCGCTGCCGCTTCTACACTAGCTATCCTGGACTCCATTCAAAAGAGAGCTATACGTCTCATCGGTGACCCTACCCTCACCCAAAGGCTTCCATCCCTTCTTTTATAGATATCTGCACGGGCACTGCTCAGAGGAGCTTTCCTCCATAGTTCCCCCACCTGCTGCACCCAACAGATCTACCAGGGGAACAGAGCGAATGCACCCTTTTACTGTCCGGGTCACCAGACTTAGAACAATTGTTATGCCCGCTCTTTTGTCCCGCGGACCTCCAAGTTGTGGAACTCCTTGCCGGCACACGTTTTTCCTTCTCCCCCGAACCTCCAAATCTTCAAATCCAGAATTAACAAGCTGCCTCTTTCCTGCTTGCCAACACCCACGGTACGATAGTATTTAGGCTGTAAGCCCTCGTGGTGTGTTGTTGAAATAAAAAATAAATAAATAAAAATGTGGCAACTGCAAGGGGATATTTTGTAACATTTTGGTTATATTATCTCTACTTAATTAAAATAAATCTGAAAAAAAGTGAAAGAAAAAAACTGTATCTTGAAAACAAAAAGGTTTTGTACATAAATAAGGCAACACATCAAATGGAACTTTTTGTAGAAAATTAAATTATCTATCGCAAGAGGGTGAAAAAAAAATTACACTGTATCTCAAAAACAAAAGGGTTTTGAGCATAAGTATACCGGATCATTTTTGTTTCTTTTAATGCTTCTATCGCGTGGTACTATGTATTGCACTTTTAGTGTTTTTTTTTTAAAGAAATTCACTAATGACGAGATCTCGACTTTTGAATTTTAAAAAAATTTCTTAAAATGAGCGCTAATTAGGCCCCCTAGAACACATATGTATCTTATATGCTTATATATATATATATATATATATATATATATATATATATATATATATATATATTGTGTGTGTGTATGTGTGTGTATGTATCACACCCATAACTCAAAAAATAATTGGCCCGATTTTGACAAAATTTGGTGAATACCTTCCTTTCGCAAGTGGCTTGGATAAGTTCGTTATCCAGGAAAATCAGCAGAGGTTTTCCCGGAAATTTTGTGTGTGTTTTCTTTCGAAAAAAAATTATATCTCCGGAAATAACAAAGTAAGGGCAACCAAATTTGATACGCGTGTTTGTATTATAAATAGCGAACTATGTACCAAGAAAAAGAAATTGAGGTTTTCTTCAAAACGTGAAAGTCGCGATTTAAAAAGTCCAAATTGGCAACATTTAGGCAAAGAACTTGAATCTAATACGGGCTATGGAAAGAAAATGTCTCAAGAAGAATGTTTTACAAACCCTGAAGTCTTAGTTTCAATCATCATTGTCCTTTATTTTACTAAAAGGTTTCCAGAAAATTCATTTCAAATAGACCCTTTCTCTGATGTTTGGCAGTAGTCTTAGCTATAGAGTTTATCGTTTAATGGTATATAATTTTTGTCGAATTAGTCTAAAAAATTAATAAAGCTCAATATATCCGTTATTATACAAGATATGAAAAAAATTGTATACATTAATTATAGGTTGTCTTGAGCTACATCTTAAAAAATTATTACTACAATCACAAGTGGCCCATAACTCGTTGGTGAATTTTAGTGAATTTTCTTAAAAAAAATTCACTAATGAGGAGATCCCGACTTTTGAATTTTGAAAAAATTTCTTCAAATGAGCGCTAATTAGGCCCCCCAGAACACATATCCGGGGTCGGTTTAAATTTTTATATGTTTATATATATATATATATATATATATATATATATATATATATATATATATATATATATATATATATATATATATATATATATATATATATATATATATATATATATATATATATATATATATATATATATATATATATATATATATATATATATATATATATATATATATATGTATCACACCGATAACTCAAAAAATAATGGGCCGATTTTGATTAAATTTGGTGAATAAATTCCTTTTGCAAATGGCTTGGATAAGTTCGTTAGCCAGGAAAATCTGTCCAGGTTTTCCCGGAAAATTTTGTGTTTTCTTTCAAAAAAAAATTTATATCTCCGGAATTAACAAAGTAAGGGCAACCAAATTTCATATGCGAATTTATATCATTATAGGCAAGTTACCTACCAAAATTTAGCTCCGTAGGTTAAAGGATAAAAAAGTTACAGGCATTCAAAGAAAAATAAATTTGGATTTTCCTCAAAACGTCAAAATTGCGATTTTAAACGTCAAAATTGGTGAGTACAGTCCTTTCGCAGGTCGCTTGGATAATTTTGTTAGCCAGGAAAATCCGCCCAGGTTTTCCCGGAAAAATTTGTGTTTTCATTCGCAAAATATTTATATCTCCAAAATTAACAAAGTAAGGGCAACCAAATTTCGTAAGCTGGTTTATATCGTTATAGGTGTGCCACCTACCAAAACTTAGCTCTGTAGGTCAAAAGACAAAAAAGTTATGGGCATTTAAAGAAAAATAAATTGGGGGTTTCCTCAAAACGTCAAAGTGACAATTGAAAACGTCAAAATTCGCAACATTTAGGCAAATAACTTGAATCTAATACGATCTATGGAAAGAAAATGTCTCAAGAAGAATGTTTTACATACACTGAACTCTTAGTTTCAACCGTTATTGTCCTTCATTTTACTAAAATGTTTCCAGAAAATTCATTTCTAATAGACCCTTTCTCTGATGCTTGGCAGTAGCCTTAGCTATAGAGTTTATTGTTTAATGGTATATAATTTTTGTCGAATTTTCGTAAAAAATCAATAAAGCTCAATATATTCGTTATTATACAAGATATGAAAAAATATTGTATACATTAATTATACGGTGTTTTGAGCTACATCTTAAAAAATTATTGCGACAATCACAGGGTGGCCCATAAGTCGTTGGTGATACAAATAATTTTTTTTTGTCGAAAACGCCTTATTTTTTTTGCATTTTCCATCGAAATATAATGCATGTTTGTAAGTTAAGAAATTCTGGAGGCAGCAAGTGCGTTGCGGTTGCGAATTTTAATTAAATGCTTCATATTTGAAAAGCTCAATTTGCTATTAACCTATAAGGTTGACCAAAAAACGGATTTTTTCAGTAACACTTTTGGTTTACTTTTGGAAATTTCTGTACGTTTTCAAACAATCAAGTTATTTTGATGAAACATGGCACATTGTTTTTACTATATATGTTATACTGGTAATCAAATTTGATGCCTGCTTTTTCTATATAGGTTATACTGGTAACCAAAATTGATGTCTGCTTTCTTAAAAAGAAAACACACATATTTGCAATAAAAACATTTTTATGAAAATTCACTACCCTAACGCACTTGCTGCGTCCCGAGATTTTTCTTTTTTTTTTTTAGTCTAACACGTCTTATGTTATTGCATTTTTGCATTTTTCATCGAAATATAATGCATGTTTGTAGGAAAAGAAATTCAGGATGCAGCAAGTGCGTTATGGTAGCGAATTTTGGTTAAATGCTTCCTATTTGAAAAGCTCAATTTGCTTTAACCTGACCAAGAAGCCAGTTTGAGCTTGAGTTTGGAACTCACTGACCTGTCCACGTGTAAACGTGAAACCGTGGGGGTGACTTGACTACGTGTCGCGGGTGAGGCGATCTTCCTATGATGTTCCCTGACCGCTGAACGACGACGCAGTTAACGTGGGTATGACCTGACCTGACCTGACCAAGAAACGGTTTTTTTCAGGAACACCTTAAGTTTACTTTCAGAAATTTTTGTACGTTTTCAAACAATAAAGTTATTTTGATGAAACACGGCACATTGTTTCTACTCTATAGGTTATACAACAACATATTTGCTATTAAAAACATTCTTATGAAATTTCACTACCATAACGCACTTGCTGCGTCCAGAATTTTTTTCAATGTCACCCTTTAGATACCTCCCTTATAACGCTTTTAATTGTATTTCCTTAAATTGCATAAAAACGGCAAAACTAACGGTTAACGTGAGTCATTGTATACTATACATAGCAAGAGTATGGTCCTCAATAAATATGAAGAGGTCCCTCTACACTAGTCACCTAGCTGGAAGCACTATTGATTGTTTACTTCTGTTACCTATATTGAAACAGTGAGTGAGGGTAGTTTTATGAAAGTTGCTGACAAAACCGGAATCAGATAGCTGCGAGCTAAAAGGACTGATGCAAATCTTTGTCCGGACTTTGGCTGAACCATCAACATAGAGAGAGACTGGTCGTGATCCTCGTGTTTGCGATGTCTTTGTCCTAACCTATTGTGTTTTTCTATGCCTTGGCTTTCATATTCACGCTTCACCTCTACGTGTACGGTGATTGTTTTGTGTTTGCACACAAATCATGCGGAAAACCCATTCAGCAATCGATGGATTGTCTAGTACAATACTTCCGCTTGTTGGAATAGTAAAGGGTACACAAGGTATTAATGGATTTTCTTTCTCGGTCTAGTGTTTCCTACTTGCTGCTGAAAGTTCGCGTCTCAGATTTGTGACAAAGAACTGAAAATTAAGATACACATTTATTTACCACAAATAATCGCACCGATATTATCCTTCTGCAAATTGTAAAATTCTATCGCAGACAAGTTGTTAAAAATTAACGTTTTAACGCAGAAAGTGCGTTATGGTAGCGAATTTTCATAGAAATGATATATACATTTTACAACAATTATATATATATATATATATATATATATATATATATATATATATATATATATATGTATATATATATATATATATATATATATATATATATATATATATATATATATATATATAATTACATACATATAGACATTGAAACTAAACTCGTCAATCCTACAGTTTAGCTCTCCTTAGCGGTCAGATTCTTGTGTTCGAATTTACGCGGTGTTTACACTTCCTTTATCTTCAACGACTTAATGAGGTACTATAAGACACATTATTCTGAATGTATAATTTTATGAAAGTGAACTATATAAAATTCACCATTTTAGGCTCCGTCATGACCTTAAGTTACGATATAATATACACACCTCAGGTACTTTAACTTGCTTTTTATATGACAAAATGAAAGAATTGTCTACGAAATATGATAACAATTTTATCTGCGTTTGGCAGGGACTGAGTTAAAGTATATAATATGTGTATATGAAAGTCACTACCATAACGCACTTGCTGCGTCCAGACTTTTGTTGTTTATATTTGCAAAAACTAAATGGGTTGACTAAAACAAAACCATTCAAGCAATTAATAAGGAAAAATACCTGCCATGTTTATCATTTGACAGGTACATTTGTGAATAAATTTTGTTTCTGAAAAACTTTTGTAACTTTAATAAAATTTGTAACACAATTTTTTTAAAGACACTTTTGCAGTACTTATATATTATATCTAAGAGCAAATTTTAATTTTCTAGCTCCATATAAGATATAATTCTTTTCAAATAATCTTTAACTGAGACTCTAAAACCGATCTCCAAGGTCCATTTAAATTTAAAGAATTAGTTTTAATAATATATCTCACTAATAGTGTACAATTCTTATGCAAATTCACTACTATAACGCACTTACTGCGTCCCGAAATGTTTTATTTATAGTATACCTTCTCATGCTAAAATTAACGTTGTTTGAAACTTTGTCCTGGCATTAGGAAATAAATAGGAATAGGAAAAAAAGGCTGACATTACACAATTCTTAGTTGATTGTACAGCTCTATCTATTATATTTTGTGTAAACTAGAGTTGTGACAACATACTACCTACATCCTGCACCGAGAGGGCGTCCCTGTCGTATCTCTCAGAACGTTGTCCAGGCTGTTAACCTGCGACAACCTCCATTGCTTAGATTTTCATCTACGACTTATTTGAATAGCATATCAATACATATAAAGTCATCTGTCTTTATCCAACATTGTAGATATTGCATTACAGAATCTGAAGGGATGTCTAGGATTATTTTATTATTAATTTCGAATAACTTTATTGTCCTTTGATCAAAGGACTTGAAAATTGGTACACAAACACAACAACAAACTTAAAAAAAAACCTTTTTGTAAATTTGTCTGAAGTCGAAAAGTGTCACACTGACATATGCATCTAACTATTGTATATTTGTATTTGTTTTTTGCTTTTGTCTAGGAAATATAAATAGGGGTAGTGATTTCTAAAATTATTATCTTTCTTTAAGATTATTAAATTGTCGTTCAAAGTAATTCCAAATTCTTCTAAACACATTATTTTATTATTTAGGGTTTCAGAGTGTAAAATAGAATCATTACTAATATTTATATTGTGGCCAATGTCTAGATTAGAAATCACTACCCCTATTTATATTTCCTAGACAAAAACAAAAAACAAATTCAAACACACAATAGTTAGCTGCATATGGCAGTGTGGCACTTTTCGATTTCAGTCAAATTTACAAAAAGGTCGTTTTTTTCATGTTTGTTATTCCGTAATTAGTTATAGTAAAACTCGCGTTATATGTAAGTATTTTAAACCTTTCTATTTTTCCTATGCAAATTGTAAACTTTTATCTTTCCATGTTGTAGCCTTGAGAATGGTATAAACTATTCCGAAAGCTCGGCATTTAATAAAGATTTTTTATTTGGCAACTGACGGCTTTCCCACAGTTTTTTTTAAAGTATATATATATATATATATATATATATATATATATATATATATATATATATATATATATATATATATATATATATATATATATATAAACATATAAAAATTGGGATCTCCTCATTAGTGACTTTTTCTAAAAAAATTCACTAAAAAGAATTCTCTAATAGCGACTTCACACATTTTTTAAAAAGTTTTAGTTGGAGTTGCTTGTAGTGTGCAGCGATTATTTCCATTTGGTGTTCCTTGTATTTATCGTTGTTTATGAAATGAATCTAAAGATTTATTGTTATTAAGCGGAGACGCACCTCAAGTTCATTATGAAATCTGTTCTTCGAGAAAAGACAAGAGCCGAAAGGGAAGTCATAAAATGTTTGATCCTAGGAGTCAATATTTGAACACGATGCCATTACACGGGGGAAAAGCAGGTTTCCAGCGGGAACCAAATCTCCAGAAGAGAAAAGCAAAGACTCTCACTTCTTAATTCCGACCTATCGTATTCATCTTAATATACCCTACCCGGTAAATCATCACTCGAAATATTTATTAGGTGGTTACAGAGGTAATTTTAGCTTAAACGTATGATGATGAAGTCTTGGATTTAATATTTAATCTCTTAATTCGATTTAACTACAGACAACGTGGATGATGAGGCTTTGATGAATAATTCAAAAGAAGTGGAGATGAAGAAGAAACTGCTTTCACCGTTTTAAAGCTTTTTAGTAACTTGAGTTTTCTCCTATTTAAAAGCGTTTGGACGCAGCAAGTGGCTTATAGTAGTGAATTTGTGTAAAATGTATTCAATAGCAAATCTGTATTATCACAGCGTGTGGAGGTGACCTCGGCGACAAAAATTTAAAAAAATATATTTTGCTTAAACGTCGTAAAACGTGTCAAAACATATAGAAAATATGATTTGGGAACGAATTGTTTTTTCTGTCGATCTGTCGATCTGTCGGTCTGTCGGTCTGTATGTCTGTCTGTTTGTAGCCACGATAAGTTTAGAACGAATTGAGATATCGTCTTCAAATTTGGTATACGAGTTTGTGAGAATCGTGGTCAGGTGCGGACGTATTGTTTAGCGATCTTGATAAAGTTATCAAAAGTAAGTGCGATATTTTAAGTGATAAATATTTTCACAGAGAATATTTAGAGAGGTAAATATCAATATTTACTTATAATTATATTGATAAATAAACATTTTATTATAGTAACTAACATAGTTACATACTTAATAGCGCCTCCGTGGCCGTGCGGGTAAGTCTATTCAGACTTTCCAATACGGACTCGGGGGACGGCGGTTCGAGCCTCACCGGCGCCGGATGATTTTTCAAAATCACTGTCGTCGTTGAGGTCGAGCTCAAGGTGGAGGGTAGGTTAGTTTAGATGAGCAAAAAGGGTCAGCAATGGCCTAATTGCCAGTAAGCATCTTACCTTTACCTTTACATACTTAATCAGCGCATAACGGAATATGATTTATTAAAATTATGACAGACACAGTCATATGGATACATCCGATCCACTAATTCCGATAAATTATCAGTCAGAAAGAGATATTAAATCTATAATCAGCAATACCAGCGGCGTAGGAATCATGAGTGTCGACACAAATACCAGCAACCAAATAAATAATGACAAAAATTAATGGCAGAAGGCTCAATCAAGATATAAAAGAAACAAAATACAAAGACAAGGAAGTCGGTCATCAGATGAATCTCCAGATTTGGTTAGCAATTGATTTGCACCCCTAACAACGTTAGCTGATAGTGATCTGAGAGATGCGCAGTCAGTAGTAGAAAGATATACCAGACCACCCCCAATATATATTCAAGGCGTCATCAAATACCCAGAGATGATTTGTTCACTTCAAAATATTGTAGAGGAAGAGCAGTACACAACTAAAGCTCTTCGCAATAATACTATAAAACAACGCTAACACCCCAGATACTTACCGAAAACTTGTAAGATACATGAAGGAGAATAACATTATTTACCACACATATCAAATGAAAGAAGAAAAGCCATATAGAGTAGTGATACAGCACCTTCACCATACTGTACCCCTAAAAGATATCCAAGAGGAGCTAGAAAATAATGGACACAAAGCCAGAAGCCTGATTAATGTTAGACACAGAGTCACCAAAGAACCGTTGCCCCTTTTCTGTGTTGACCTTGAACAAGCTCCCAATAACAAAGATTTATATAATCTAAGCAAAATGATATAACACTGGTGCAATTTTTGAACGAATTCAAGGCCATGTTCAGTCAGCTCATGCAACAGAATAATATGATTCTAAACATGTTGTCGACTGTCAATAGACTGGCTTAACAATGTCTCAGTTTCTTAGAATAGCATTATGGAACGCCAATGGCCTCCAAGCCAAAAAACACGCAGTACATATATTCCTGGTTATGCACAAAATAGACATCCTGCTCGTAAAAGAAACACATATATAACATATAACACTGGTGCAATTTTTGAACGAATTCAAGGCCATGTTCAGTCAGCTCATGCAACAGAATAATATGATTCTAAACATGTTGTCGACTGTCAATAGACTGGCTTAACAATGTCTCAGTTTCTTAGAATAGCATTATGGAACGCCAATGGCCTCCAAGCCAAAAAACACGCAGTACATATATTCCTGGTTATGCACAAAATAGACATCCTGCTCGTATAAGAAACACATTTTACGGACAGAACACACCTAAAAATACCACACTGAACATCCAGACGCCACAGCTCATGGTGGTACCGCAGTAATAATTAGAAACTCATTACCACATTATGAGATGCCAAAATTCCAAGCAGATTTTCTACAAGCTACTACGGTCCAAGTTAAGAAGCTTCCTAATTCACTAACAGTATCAGCAGATTATTGTCCGCCAAGACATAGAATTATAAAAGAAGACTTTCAATTCTTTTTTGTAACCTTAGGTAACGAGTTTATAGCTGGTGATGATTAAAACTCAAAACATACTAGTTGGGGTTCATGACTGACAACCGAAAGGTGAGGAACTCTCTAAGCTGATAATAGAAAAGAGGTACAGTACATTATCCACGGGAGAACCAACATATTGGCCTACAGATCCAAACAAAATTCCCGACTTATTAGACTTCTTTGTAGCCAATGGGCCAATGGGTTATCTTATCACAAAACTATCTAGAAGCACAATCTTGTCTGAATCTATCATCTGATCACACGCCAGTCGTAGCAACGGTAAGTGCCACAATTATACCAAAGAAAGCAAAACCAGTCCTACACAACAAAAAAACAAACTGGAATATCTTTAGATAATACATCAACGACAAACTCCAACCACAAATAAGTATAAAAACACCAGAAGAATTCGAAGAGGCAACAAATCACCTAATATAAACGATACAACATGCTGCACGGCATGCCACACCTATAGTAGATGATGAAGTCAAGAACTCAGGTAGCATTACAATGCAAGTGACCGAACTGATTACAGAAAAACGAAGAGCTAGGGCTATATGGCATCAAACTCATCACCCGGTAGACAAAACATGCTACAACAATATTGCTAATAGACTGAAGCGTAAATTACAAAATACTAGAAATAAAACATTCGGTTATTACATATAAAACTGAAATGGCCAAGATCCCTCCATATGAAAAGCCACGAGAAGCTATAAGAGTCCTCAAAATCATATACCACCCATTCGGAAAACTGGAGGCACCTGGTCAAAGTCAGACAACGAGAAAGCCGAATTGTTTAGTCAACATTTATCAGAAGTCTTCCAAACTTACTCAAATGAACCTGATTCAGAAATAGAGGAATATCTTGACATACCGCTACAGCTGCCTCCTCCAATCCATAAATTTAAGGTTAGAGAGGTCAAGGAACAAATAAAGGGGCTAAACAAACGTAAAGCACCTGAACTAGATCTTATTACTGGCACGGTACTGAACGAACTACCAGAGCAAGGGCTAAAATTTATAACTATAATCTTCAATGCGATATTACGGTTAGCCTATTGGCCCAATCAGCTCAAATTTGCTCAAATATTGATGTTTTTGAAACCAGGAAAGCCTCCCACATAAGTAAAGTCATATCGACCTATAAGTCTGTTGCCCGTATTATCAAAAGTACTTGATAGGCTCATCCTTAATCGCTTACTAAAAGAACTGGATTCCTGAACACCAGTTTTGATTTATAAAACAGCACTCAACAGTTCAACAATGCCATAGACTCGTGAAAATAATACAAAAAACCCTAGAATTAAAAAAAATACTGTTCTTCAGTTTTCCTAGATGTAAGTCAAGCTTTTGACAGAGTATGGCATAAAGGACTCCTGCACAAAATCAAGAAATCCTTCCCTTATTACTATTACCTCATCTTTAAATCGTATCTATCAGATCGATACTTTCAAATTAAACAAGGCGAAGTTTCATCTATCAGACCAATCCAATCAGGGGTACCTCAAGGTAGCGTGCTCGGTCCGATTCTATATCTACTATACACCTCAGATATACCGACTACCCAAGAAACTGACACGTCCACATTCGCAGATGACACAGCCATACAGTGTGTAAATGAATACCCTGAAGCAGCCAGCCATCATATACAAAATCATCTTTCATTGCTACAAAGATGGTTAGACAAATGGAAGATAAAGATCAATGAATCAAAGTCATCGCTTGTCACATTCACTCGGAACCGCCAGTTTGTCCACCTGTCCACATCAACAATACAGAAATTCCTCAAGCTGATCATGCTAGATATCTGGGACTGAGAGAAACTGTGCACAGATAGACAGAGACTTTGATAGCGAATCATAAAATGAAATATAAAACAGTTTGTTAGAGGTTAATATATATATATATATATATATATATATATATATATATATATATATATATATATATATATATATATATATATATATATATATATATATATATATATATATACAATCAAATGTTAAAATAATAAGAAAATTGAGTATTTACACTGTATAATTTAAATTAGTGTTCTCGTCAGGGCTGGTTGGTGAAATGTAAATTGTATAAGAGAAAAGGAATATGAATCTTTATTTTGGTTCTGGCTAGGTAGACAGTTATTCGTAAAATCTAATCGTGGAATTTTTCTTGTTCCCGGTAGCTTTGCTTTCTGCAAAAATTAAGGAAAGGCTTTATTATTATGACGGCAATAGGCAGACGATACTTAACACTGTTCCGAAGCTCGTGTCCCACCTGTGAACCTCTTGAGCCCCGATGCAGCGAGAAATACATATATACCTCCTGGCGATATTTTACCCCGCTTTGACGCTCGTGTCCCACCTGGGAACAACTTGAGTGTCTGTCTCTTTAGCCCAATTAGATGAGGATCGCAGACTCATGGAAGGTTCTCTCTCCGTGGATCTCCAAAAAATATTAGACTGGGGAAGTAGAAATATTGTACAATTCAACCCCACCAAATCACAGTCTTGCTTTCTTTCTCATAAGAGATACACCAGCCCTAGACCCATCACAATAAATAACCAAGTTATTCAAAGTAATGAGTCCTTTTCACTTGTTGGCATTTCTGTGGATCGAAATCTCAATTGGCACCAACATGTCACATCAATTGCAGAAGCGGCTGCTAAGAAATTTGGTTTCCTCTTCCGGGCTCGTAAATACTTTTCGCCAGCTAATCTCTATACCTTATATACTCCCCAAATAACGCGAAACCTCGAATACTGCTCACACCTCTGGGGTGCCGCTGCCGCTTCTACACTCGCTATCCTGGACTCCATTCAAAAGAGAGCTATACGTCTCATAGGTGACCCTACCCTCACCCAAAGGCTGCCATCTCTTTCCCACCGACGTGCCGTTGGTGACCTCTCTCTCTGTCTTTTATAGATATCTGCACTGGCCCTGCTTTCTTCCATAGTTCCTCCACCTGCTGCCCCCAACAGATCTACCAGGGGAACAGAGCGAATGCACCCTTTTACTGTCCAGGTCACCAGACACAGAACATCTTGTTATGTCCGCTCTTTTGTCCCGAGGACTTCCAAGTTGTGGAATTCCTTGCCGGCACATGTTTTTCCTTCTCTTCCGAACCTCCAAACCTCCAAGTCCAGAATTAACAAGTTGCCTCTTTCCTTCTTGTCGACACCCACGGTACGATAGTATTTAGGCTGTAAGCCCTCGTGGTGTGTTGCTGAAATAGAAAATAAAAAAAACCAAAACAGCTGGAAGCAAGAAAAAATTATATTATAATTATCGGCTGGACGGAAAATATGAGGTCGGCAACACTCTGTCAATTCTGTTTGGAATTTGGGGATACCTGTATATGGAAATGCGGAAAAATAAAATTGAAATTGGGATCGGTGTCCGAGCTAACTAGCGGGGACAGCTATATATAAAATAGATCATCAATGATCCGGGAAATACAAAATATCAACGGTTGAATAAAAGTTTGTTGCTCACCAAAGTCAAAAATAGCGGAAAGGGACGAATTCGACGGTTCTTCTACTGAGACGGGATCATACGCGATTGGAAAATATATTTTTCCACTGAACGGAAAGTAACGTAGGTTAGCTAAGACTTGAGCTGGACGGAACTGCAGATTTAACTCAACGTAACGCAGACTGTACGGAACTGATTTTACTAGATTGGTGGACCTGCTTTTATAGTAGAAAAATGAGGTATCTTCGTTTATTCTAGAAGTTTTTAATATCCCTCTTTAACTTACAGGGAGCGTGAAAATTTTAAACCAAAAATTTTCTAAATTTGGTATATTTCGTGCTTGTAATCTAAGAGATAAGATCGTGGAATTCAGTGTATCGAAGTAAATATTTTATATGGATTTTACGTTTTCAATGGCAATTTAAGAATAAATATTATTTAATCAATTTTAACAGGATTGTCAAAGTGGTGTTGTGGTATCGAAATTCCAATTTACCGCAATGAAACGGGAGTTTCATTACAATATATATATATATATATATATATATATATATATATATATATATATATATATATATATATATATTGTAAATATAGTGGAATATATTTATTTATGGTGAAAATATTAAAGCATGTTATTTGATATATACTGTGTAGCCTTTAGGCCTTTATATTGTGCTTAAAAGTGTATTATTTAGTATGTAGTGTGCCTCTATTTTAATTACAGCAGTGTATTTGATGTTGCATTAACTTTGTACTTAGACTAGATCTCTTTCGGTATTGTTTTATTGGAGAAAATATTTATCAATCAAATACCTGGATTTTACCTTTTTAATAAATTTTCATTCCCCCAAAAATATACCAAAGAATTTTTGGAATGCGCTATATTTTTCAAAGTATTAGAGTAACTGGAATTAGACTTTACATGTGGTAGAAATAGTGTGAATTTTAAGTAATTTGGTTCAACAAATTTAGAGTTTTTTCCAAATTAAAAATAAAAGCTAAAAGGGAGGCATTGAAACTACTTAAGTGGTCAAAGTGCAATGTCTGACAGACAGAGTAGTTAACTCCCATGCAAAAATTGATTCATACAACAGGCATAAATCATACATTAACGATAACCAAACAATATAAATAACACGCATAAACATACAACCCAAACTAGCAACTGGGAAACCTCGGCCACAAAAATCCCAATCCCAGCAATTACGCATCTGTTTAAGTCACATTAAATTAATTATGTAATTAGTTGTTCCGTTTACTTTTGATATAATATATAATTTCCCAGGGCACGAAGTCGTCGTCAAGCGCCTATCCGGTAACAAACATTTTGTTAGTGCGTCTTTGGTTAGGTGGTTGAATGCGCTCGCCTCGCACACAGACTACTCGGGATCGCTTCCCGATCGGTGCATGTAACATTTTGTTCTGTTTAACTTTAATTTATTTGGTGGAAGTAATAGTGTACATATTTTGTACGTTTGGAACACCATCTCATTTATGTTTAAAACGCCTGGATATATGTATCACCTTTGAGTCTTAAATTTAATTTTCAGCAGACATTTTGTTATTGCTAGTATTATTGAATTTTTATTAAGAAGATTCGCTAATAGAGAATTTGTTTTTAAAAACATGTTTTGTTGTTGGAAACACCCGGTTCCATTAGGTTGACTAAAAAGAAATCATCCAGGAGATTAAAAAGGAAAAATAACTGCCACGTTTATAATTTGGCAAATACTTTACTTTTCAAATATGAATTTAGTTCTCTCTGGAAAGCTTCTTGAAAATTACACATTATTGTTTATTACGTTTGAATATTAGAAAGGAGTGGTAAAATAAAGTAGCGTTTGAGGTTCTCAATGTATATGAAAACGAACCAGCAATGGATGGCTAACACTATTCTATTCTATCTACCCCGCCAACCTTATACAAATTAGCTGACGAATTAAAGATAAACGCGCACGGCGTGTGAGCGCATTTGTTTGCTAATGGCTTAATTGAAGAGCGCTATTTACTTGGCTTTTTAACAGAAATCATTTCACAGGAATGGGTAGTTTGCATTTAGGTAAACAGAGTAAAAAATAATAACATGTAGTCTAGCTTCAAGAATGTATCCGCCATAACATTTAGCAGAAAGCAGTCATTCAGGAAACGATCCGTGTCATATGATCACCGTTGTTAACGACTCTCTAGGTGAACATTTTTATTCGCTCACCACTAACGTAATACAAATAAAATTGATGAATGATTTTCAACAAAATACACATAGAAATTCGATATGCTGGGGGGGACCACTGGCAATTGCCTTCTATCAAACATATAAAGCTCCTGCTACCGTACCTCGTCACCGTCAACCGTGGGTGAACGAACGTGTATATCCAAAAGTTACACAAACTAAACAAGTGCATCTTGATTACTTTGATCTGCAGACAGGCACACAGATGCTGCCAGTATCCGGTAACTGTAATAGGTATCGCCCCTCGGCCAACGGTGACTCATTCTCTGTAATCAGGGGTGGCTCTGCTGAGGTGAGTGCTGTGTTGTCAACGTTATGGTCATTGATCGCATTCTAGGTATATATTTTCATTTACACAAATAAACAAATCGCACAGCATAATTAAGACCTGCAGAGGAGGCGGAAAAGAGGAGCAAACTTCAATACATATGATGTGCCACTGCGAGATATTTATAGAAGCTCAGTGCAGGTTACTAGGGAACTAAAGTGTAAACTTAGAAACTCTAAAGACTACTCACTACAGGACAATACAGGACTTTATCAAAGAAACGGGCATCCTAGAGGTGTAGGGCGAATTCTGGGAACACAATAGGCCGTAGAGGCCGCGTTGCAGGGAGTCAAAAGTGTACCACCCCTGCACAATAATAATAATATTAATAATATTAATAATATTAATAATAATAATAATAATAATAATAATAATAATAATAATAATAATAATAACAATAATAATGATAAACACGTGTGGCTGCAAAGAGCATCTACTCACAAGCAAAATGCTGCAGAAAGATTGCAAATAAAGGAAGAAAAACATGTCAATAGCCTGGATAGACTACAGAAAGGCGTTCGATAAGGTTCCGCACACCTGGATAATCGAAGCTCAGAACATCTACAGAACATCCTCAACCCTCCTATCCTTTATCAGCAAGACAATGAAGACCTGGAATACCGACCTGTACCTGACCTCAGAAGCAAAGAGCGACAACAGCAATTCAAACAACATCACCATCCAGAATATAAAGATAAGAAGTGGGATATACCAAGGGGACTCATTATCACCACTGCTGTTTTGTGTCGCTCTGTTCCCCCTAAGCTCCATCCTCAACAAATCAGGGACAGGATGCCGTTGTAAAAATGAGAGCGAAAAAGTCAGCCACCTGTTCTATGTTGATGATCTGAAACTAGTGGTAAAATCTGATGAGGAACTTGCAGAACAACTCGCAGCCGTCAAGGAGTTCAGTGATGACACCAGCATGGAGTTTGGATTAGATAAGTGCGCAAAGGCAACATTCCTGAGGGTACGACTTCCAGCAAAAGAGAACATCAAAATTGATAACTCAACAACCATCCAATCTTTAGACCAAATTGATGTGGGCATAGATGAACACGACGGTATCCAACACAAGAAAATGAAAACCAAATTGAAGAAAGAATATTACCGGCGAATAAGAGCGATTCTTAAAACCGAGCCCAATTCCAAAAGCAAGATGATGGCCATAACCTCCCTAGCTGTTCCTGTCATCCAATACAGTCTAGGGATCATCAAGTGGACCCAGGCAGAGATCCAGAAACTGGACACCCAGGCACGCAAGCTCCTCACAATGTACGGTGATCTCTATCAACGTGCCGACATTGACCGATTGTACATCCCTAGAAAAGAAGGAGGCAGAGGAATGATTAGCATTGAGGCTGCTCACAACATCGCCAATGAAGGAATCAGCAGCTACCTGCAACTAAAACAAGAAGATAAATACCTCGGAATGGTGTACAGACAAAAACAAGGCGCCCCTAGAAAATATGACAGCACAGAGGACGCCGAAGATAACGAAGAAAAAAGAGAACCAGAGCACAACAGCTATAGTATACCTGAGACAAAGAAGGTGAAGAAAATGAAACGGAGAATGAAACAACAGATAAAAGAAGAACGAATTACAAAATGAAAAACCAAGCCACTTCATGGACAAATAGCAAATGAGGCCGTCAAGTAAACCGTCCATCAAAATAACTCATGGGCGTGGCTCACCCATGCAAATTTCAAGACCGAGACGGAAGATCTGATAACTGCCTACCAAGATCAAGCCTTCGCAACAAATTATGTGAAAGCTAAAATAATGAGGACCGACTGTCCCATACTAGCAAAACATTCGTATCTGGAGCGACACAACACAGTATCCACACAGCTCCACTGGAACATCTGCAAACACTACAAGACAGATGTAAATGAAAAGTGGTACCAGCACACCCCGGACCCTGTAATAGATGCTGAAGATGTGACAATCATATGGGACACACAAGTGCATACAGATGGAAAAATAGTTGCAAACAAACCAGACATCATAGTTAAGGATAAGAAGAAAAAACATTGCCTAATCATAGACGTGGCCATACCTTCTGACTACATCACACAGAAGGAAGCAGAAAAGATGCTTAAATATAAAGATCTGCAAATTGAGATACACCGCATGTGGAACCTGAAGGCCAAAATAATCCTCGTCATCATCGAAGCCACAGGACTTATTTCCAATGCCACCACCAATTTCATGAAGAAAGTCCCAGGAAAACACAATCTCCTGCTAATGCAAAAGGCGGTGGTCCTGAGCACGACGCATATAGTACGGAAGATACTATGATACGTCCTGACAGCCAGACGCAGAAGCAACACCCTAGGTGCACGGAGTGCACTCGGTGTTGTTCAACTCATGTAGAATAATCCTTAGAATAAACTAAGTGGAATCTTTTATAATAATAATAATAATAATAATAATAATAATAATAATAATAATAATAATAATAATAATAATAATAATAATAATAATAATAATAATAATAATAATAATAATAATAATAATAATAATAATAATAATAATAATAATAATAATAATAATAATAATAATAATAATAATAATAATAATAATAATAATAGTAGTCCCACACCATCTAATTACACGGATTTAAGACAACAGTGAAGGTATGTCAGTATACCTGCGTAGAGGTCTCTGTTCGTAACTGCTCAGAAACTAACATATAAATAGTACTTCTAGTTTTTATTCGCTTAGTTTATTCATCCCTCTGATGACGCTAACTTTGTTAGCGAAACTATAGTCAGGTTTAAAAACTGTATTGTGATGATTTGGGTTCTTCAAATTGTACTTATCATTGCTCATCACAGGTTATAATCTTCACTCATTGAGTTTAATTTTCACGGCAGGTGATTTATTCACTAAGATTGTAATCCAAATGGTAAAAATAATAAAACAATTAAAGAGATAAACATACAAGTTTCAGATCTGCTTTAAATATTGTAATACAAATTTCGGGACGCAGCAAGTGCGATAAAGTAGCGAATTTTCATAAGAATTGTACACTATTAGTAATATATATTATTAAAACTATTTCTTTAAATTTAAACGGACCTTGGAGATTGGTTTTAGAGTCCCAGTTAGCGATTATTTGAACAAAAAATATTTTGTATGGAACTAAAAATTAAAACTTGGTCTTAGATATAATATGAAAGTACTGCAGGTTTCTTTAAAAAAAATTGTGTTACAAATTTCATTAAAGTCACAAAAGTTTTTCAGAAAAACAATTATTATCTGCTAAGGGAATGTATCTGTCAAATGAGAAATATGGCGGGTATTTTTCCTTATTAATTGCTTGGGTGGTTTTGTTTTAGTCAACCCATCCAGTTTTTGTAAACAATAAACAACAAAAAAGGTTTTTTAAAACAAATTTGTAGTTATCCGCGAAGCTCATTATGTTATTTTTCTTTAATTTAGTACCCACGGTTCGTTTACATAGATGTTACTATGGTTCAAGATTGAAGATTCTGGCTTAATGGGAAATTTATTGAGCTATCGGATTTGAAATATTTTTCGAAAATTTTCTACCATAACATACTTGCTGCACCCAGACCCTTTCCAACACTTATTTGCCGTTGCTGTAACCATAGTTTTTGAAAATGATAAAATATTGCAGCTTACTATGTAAGGCTGACAAACAAGGCAACCTCAAAATCATTTTTGGAAAAATAATTTAAAAAAAAACGAAATGAGATAACAATTTAAACATAAATTGAAAATCTTGGTTCGATGCTTCGTCGCGGGGGTTCTCCTTCCACTTTTGCATGCCTAGAATCACCCTCAATGCATACACAAGAAAAATTCCTTTGGAGCAACCCCTAAGAAAGTTACGGGACCTTCGATGAATATAGAGGTTCTGCGCGGTAAACAGGGTAAGGAATTACAGCTGCAAAATGGGATAAAGGCAGGTTGAAGAGGTCCAACTAAGCTGTTTCTTTCGCACTTTGCGCTCACATTTCCTTTTTATATTCTTGTCCGCCCAGCAACCCTATTCACTCTTGGTCCCGTAACCTCCTTGTGGGCTGTTTGCAAGAAATTCTTCGTATGGTTTGGGCATACAAAAGGGGTTCTAAGCATATTTATGAAAAGATTTTTCTAAATACCACCCATGTGCTAATCTGCAAATGTACCGAAAATTTAATGTTTATTTACAAACGGAATGCATCTATGAAATTATATGTCGCAGGTAAGTATTTTTTCATATTAATCGCTTGAATGATCGGTTTTAATCAACTCAATCGAGCCGGTTTCTGCAAACAAAATAACAAAAAAGGTTTTTTAAAACAAATTTGTAATTATCTGTGAAGCTCATTGTGTTATTTTTTAAATTTAGTATCCACGCTGCTTTTATATAGGTTTTACTGTGTCAAAACTGAAGATTCTAGTTTAATGGGAAATCGGGTTATTACCATTTGCAATATTTTTATGAAAATTCGCTACCATAACGCACTTCAACACAATTCAACACTTATTTACTATTACTGAACCCATAATTTTCGAAAATGAAATGAATAGAAACAATACAAAATTTTGAAATACAAATTTTAATACTTTAACCTAAACATCTGTTTATATAATTTTAACTAGCGATGTATGTACTTTGTACTACTTAGTTTAAGGTAGATATATTACTTGTAATACCTTACAGTTAATTTTGTATAGATTTCACTAGGTATTATACAATATCTACAATATACATGCAGTTTACCTATCACTTTCATATTTTTTTGATTGGAAGTTACAATGATAATATACTACTACAGTCATTTTGTTAAAGTTAAGTTAAAATTAAAAGTTGGGCTGTTATTTAACTAATATTTATTATTTGCCTACTATTTGCATTAACCTTAGAATATAGGTACCTAGTAGTTTTATATTATAAGATCCTAATAAGGTATTAGCGACTAGCATCAGAGGAGTCGATTTCGAGGTTATCGGATGGGCAGAGCGTGAGCGTACACGCTTCTCTGTGAAAAATATCTACCTGTGGTCAGATTAAACTAGGAGGGAGATAGAGAGATGGCTTTAAATTTTAAATACCGTGAACGGTATTTAAAATGAGAGAGAAGCTTAATATTTATAGATAATGAAACGTCGTTCTAGATTGCTTTTAAACAATTGAGTGACTGTCATTAAATTTTTTATTTATTAATATACATTAGCATGCTAAAATTTAGCGCCTTTGGACGCAAACTTTGTCCCGGTATTAGGTAAGGAATGGTCCAAGGCTGAAAATTTACAAAACTGTTAGTTGGTTGTACATTCCACACAGCTCTATCTATCAAATTTTGTGTAAACTAGAGCTGTCGGGACAACATACTGCCTGGTCCTGCACCGGCATGGCGTCCCTGTCGTATCTCTCACAATGTTTTCCAGTCTGACATCTTGCAATAGCTTACATTGTTTAGATTTTTATCTAAGATTTATTTTAGTAGCAAAGTAGTACAGACCATCTGTCTTTATCCAACATTGTAGATATTGCATTACAGAATCTGAAGTAATGTCGAGGATTATTTTATTATAAATTTCGGATAACTTAATTTTCCTTTGATCAAACCACTTAAAAATTGGTACACAACCGCGTCTATGTTCTTTTAAGCTGCAAATTTTAGTTTCAACCACTTAGAAAATTTGAGAGATATGGCGTCTAAAAAAATATCTTTTAATTTTTTATTAAGAAAAATTGGCCGTTAAGATTTGATAAAGGAATTCGATATATATATATATATATATATATATATATATATATATATATATATATATATATATATATATATATATATATATATATATATATATATATATATATATATATATAATATATATATATATATATGTATATATATATATATATATATATATATATATATATATATATATATATATATATATATATATATGAGACATACTTGGTTCTCGGGTTGAACCGCGTCCAGAATTTATGAAAACTCGACGTTTCGGCTCCTGTTTTGGAGTCATTTTCAAGAGGTAAAGGAAATATATAAGGACACTCTAAGGCCTCAATCTGCCTACTCCTTAGAGCGGTGGACAAAGGTGGGTTGGGTTGGTTTCAAGAGGTAAAGGAAATACGTAAGGACACTCTAAGGCCTCAATCTGCCTACTCCTTAGAGCGGTGGACAAAGGTGGGTTGGGTTGGTTTCAAGAGGTAAAGGAGATATGTAAGGACACTCTAAGACCTCAATCTGCCTACTCCTTAGAGCGGTGGACAAAGGTGGGTTGGGTTGTGGTAGCTCGATTACGGGGCCTCAATCTGTCTAATCCCCAAATCTCGCTCGTCTGTGAGGTCTCAGTGTGTTCAACCCTAGGCCTCACAGAGATCTGAGATCTTAGAGTGTCCTTATATATTTCCTTTACCTCTTGAAAATGGCTCCAAAACAGGAGCCCAAACGTCGAGTTTTCATAAATTCTGGACGCGGTTCAACCCGAGAACCAAGTATGTCTCACATTAAAGACCGCGGAAATCTTTCTAAACACACACACACACACACACACACACACACACACACACACACACACACATATATATATATATATATATATATATATATATATATATATATATATATATATATATATATATATATATATATATATATATATATATACATTTTAACTGACCATGTAAATAAAATAATTCGTGCTCATTTGAAGAAATTTTCCGAAAGTCTACCATCCATACCTCTCTATTAGTGAATTTTCTTAAGGAACATTCACAAAAAATTCCGAACACTATTCATTCCTAAACAAGTCGATAACAAATTGACATCTTCAAAATCTAAAATTGGGTTTACTACTACATTTTTAAAACTCAAGTTGACGTGCTTTGATAATTTTTTCTTGAATTAAATATTAATTAGGGAACACATTTATTCCTGGCTTTTTGGAAATCATTTATTTTTTCGACCATCATCAAGCAAAATTGATTTTTTTTTTTATAGCGCTTATTAAAATTATGCAGACTGCTCATTCCTAACTAAATCGGTATCAAATTGACATTTTCAAAATAGAAAATTTGGATTAATACCAGCTTTTCTAAACTTAAATTGATCTGCTTCAACATTTTTTTCTTGAGTAAAGTGTTAACGAGAATAACAGATATAGTACTCGGTTTAAAAAAAAAACATTAATTTTTCTGACCGTCAAGCAAAATTAACATTTTTTTTTATTGCGCTAAATAAATAGACGAGAGAGAGCTTTTACACGACCACATTCCGTATTAAAAAATTAGGTGAGGGTAGTTATTTTCGAAGGGGTTGGGTCGGTAGAAAGATTCTTACTTAGGAAAGTACATTTATATAAACCCTTTTACGATTTTCCTTAAAAATTACTAATAACAGAGAAAATTAGTTCTTATTTTTGAAGCGTACTATATTTGTTTTTTATTTTCCATTTATTTATTCACTTGTTTTAGGTGAAATGTCCGGTAGATTTTTTACAATACCATCTGGCAACAGTGCAGGAAATCATCGCAAGTAGATCGCAGGAGGCTGTCTCCCCATGTGTGTACTGCACCTAATGCCCCAAGCTACGTCGTGACAAGTGCTTCTCGATTAAACGAAAGAGGTTATAAATTACTTCTCATATGGGGGTTCGCACTTTGCAGCTGATGAACATTATGCAGGACGTACGTATGTACACACGTTTTGCAAAATGAATAAATATCTTGCAACATGTTAGAACCGGTAGACATGCTGTATGATTTATGTTTCGTAATTATAAAGAAGTCAATGTTACACTATTAGGACAATTCAAAAAAGTTCGGACGCAGCGAGTGCGTTTGGAAGTGAATCTCTAATGCATCTGATTACCGGTATAACCTATATAGTAGAAACAATGTACCATATATTATCAAAATAACTTATGGTTTGAAAATGTACAAAACTTTTCCGAAAATAAACTTTAAATGTTTCCTAGCCAACAAATCTTGGGCTAATAGCAAATCGAGTTATTGAAATTTGAAGCATTTCATGAAAATTTGCTACTAAAACGTACTTACTACGTCTCGATTTTTTTCTTACAAACATGCATCATATTTCGATAAAAAATGCAATAATCTAAGGGCGTTCGAAAATTTGCTAAAAACAAAAAACTACCGCCAAAGCATCAGAGTTAGGGTCTATTTGAGGTGAATTTTCTGTAAATATTTTAGTAAAATGAAGACAGTGACGGTTGAACCAGAAACGTAAAGGTTTGTAGAACACTCTCCTTGCGACATTTTCTTTAGGCTCTATTCTTCAGGGATTTAGTGGGGTCAAGTGAAAATTCTTACCTTTTAGACCTGTTACATAATGTTCTTTAAAGTTTTATTAAAATTATGTAATCTGATATGAAATGAAATGAAACCACTAGATATTTCAGGTTATTAACTTAATTTCTATTAACAAAAGTTTTCTAGTTAAACAAATTACCAAACAATACAAACAATTTTATTTAGCATTTAACATTATTAGTTTCTTATTGGATCCTCTAATTTATATTGGCCATTCAATTTAAATAATTACTTAAAAGTTTTTATTTTGCAGTTCGAACCGACTTTAATTTAAATGTTATTTATATACTCTTCTGTAAAACTGTGGTTCTGTTTCTATGACAACGGGCTCTGTTGTTAAAATGGCTGATGTACTATTTCTAATCTCCCTATTTATCGGCCTAAATTCTTTTTCTTCTAAATGTTTGATTAAAATGACCTTCACGTCGTAAATTCTTATTGACATTTATGTTACTTGTTTGAGTAGTTTCTGTTTGCATTTGTGCGAAACAGAGTTATATTTCAATCTGTGTTATAAATACCTTTGGCTTCGGCGACGGCGTCTTGTTCAGATGCGTACTGTTTACACTGAATTCTTTGCTGGAGAGGTTATTCTTAGTTGTGGACACATGTGCACTAATGGTGACGACTTCACTGTACCTTTTAAACACTATGGCTGGACATTTGTCACAAGTTTTATTATAATTTTGGAGAATACACAATGGATGTTTTTAAAAGCGTGGTGTCGCTCTGCCCTGTTCAAAACGTTCTCTCCTTGATCTCAAAGAGGCTGGATGTCGTCCCATTCTTCGCTGCCAATCCGGTTGGATTAATGGCAAATGTTCAAAATGGTTGTCACCTAATCCAATGAAATTTGACTCTTTACCACATTGTTTTTTTTTTTGCAAAACGCATACTTCAATAGTCAAGAAGATGGGTTAGGTGACTTTTTGGTATACAGTTCAAACTACCACCTTAATACGTCGGGTCGTTTCTGAAATTTTATTAATATCGCAGCCCACTATGTTTGTAATCAATTTTTTTTGTTTTTTCATCATTGGTCAACGGGAAGGTTTAAGTGCGTTTAATTCTGGCATTCAATTCTGAAGAATATTTCTACACCTCGTGGCATTTTTGTACAATTCAACTCCATCAAATCTCAATCTTGCTTTCTATCTCATAAGAGATACACCAGTCATCACAATGAACAACCAAGTTATTCAAAGTAATGGGTCCTTTTTACTTGTTGGCATTTCTGTGAATAGAAATATCAATTGGCACCAACATGTCACATCAATTGCAGAAGCGGCTGCTAAGAAATTAGGTTTCCTCTTCCGAGCTCGCAAATACTTTTCACCAGCTAATCTCTATACCTTATGTACTTCACAAATAAGGCCAAACCTCGATTACTGCTCCCATATCTGGGATGCCGCTGCCGCTTCTACACTCGCTATCCTGGACTCCATTCAGAAGAGAGCTATACGTCTAATCGGTTACCCTACCCTCACCCATAGGCTGTCATCCCTTGCCCACTGACGTGCCGTTGGTGACATCTCTCTCTTTTATATATATCTGCACGGGCACTGCTCTTTCTTCCTTGTCGACACCCACGGTACGATAGTATTTAGGCTGTAAGCCCTGATGGTGTGTTTTTTAAATATAAAAAAAAAGATTATGTTGATATCGAATTCGACTTCGCTTCTGTCAGCAAATTTGCCTCCTAACTTTATCATAAAACGCGCATCACAATAGTCAGGGAGCAGGGTTATGTGAATTTTGAGTATGCAGTGCAGAGAAATCTTCAACACTTCCGGAGGTTTTTAAGATTTTGTTGATACCCCAGCCTACTATATTGATATCATTAATTTTGGATTATAGCTGAAATTTGCTACAATGCAAGCGGTCCCTATAAATTCATTATCCAGGAGGTGAGTTATTTTCATGATTTGCATGACAACCAATTTCGTTACGAGCAGCAACAATCAAGTTTGACATTTTACATTCATATGTGTTGCAGTTTGTGGTGGTATAAGTCAGATTAGGAGAACTGACTTGGCTGCGATACAAACAAAATCTCAGGAATGTCCCGAAGTATTGAAGGTTTCTTAACTCCATACCCAAAATCACCTAACCCAAATCCCTGACTATTGTGATGCGCGTTTTGCAGGAAAGTTAGTATGCAAATTTTCTGACAGCAGGATAGTCGAATTCGATCTTAACAAAATCTCAAAAATGCCATGAGGCGAAGGAATATTCTTCAGCACGGACTACCAAAAATAAACTTGAACGTTCCTGTCGATCAATTAAATTTAAAAAACCTGATGATATAAACGTAGTAGGTTGCGATATTAATAAAATCTCGGACACGTCCGGAGGTACTACGATGCTTTTCTGAATTGCATAGCAAAACTTATTTTAAGCCAACTTTTTGACTATTTGAAGTGCGGGTTTTTGTCAAAAGACAATGTGGTTAAAAGTCAAACTTGACCTTAAAAACAAAACTGATGACCGCAACGTAGCGGAACCCTATATTAAAAAAAAATATAAAAAAGGGACCCGAGGTATAGATATATTCTTAAGCACTGGATACCCAAAGCGAACATAATCCGTGCCATCGACCAATGGGGTTCGCTTGCATTTTGACTTAGGCTGGATCTGACCCAAAATACAAAATTGATTGTAAGAACGCAGTGCTGCGATATTAATAAAATCTGGAAAACCTCCTGAGATATCAAGATATACTTCCAAATAACATACCAAAAATTTATAAAACTCTCCTCGTAGACTAAAGGCCATCGTCTAAAATGTTGCTGAAAAACCCTGTATTTATATTCCACCCTGTATCATATATCAGGTGATTTCGGACCCAAAATACTAAATTGATTATAAAAACGCAGAGTGCTGCGATATTAATAAAACCTGGAAAACTTCCCGAGGTATCAAGGTATACTTCTTTATTACATACAAAAAATTTATATAACTCTCCTCGTAGTCTAATGACCATCATTTAAAATGTTGCTGAAAAAAACATCAATTTATATTCCATCGTGTATCTTATATCATGTGATTCCAACTTATGTTATTGTCTACAAATCAAAATCCCCAAGAAACATCTGTCACTTTGTGAATATTAGAGCAGATTCGGTGAACTTATTTTTGAGCTACCAACGATCAAACAGCATCCAAAATCTTTTGATTGTTGCACTTCAAGTGACGCGTAGTTTATTTTAGTAAAGTGAAGTACAATGATGATTGAAGCTACCACTTAAGGCTTTGCAAATTACGACATTACTTCTACAAAACTCGTATTCATTTCAGGTTGTTCGTCTAAAAATTGTAAATTTTGACGTTTCAAATCGCGACTCTGACGTTTTAAGAAGAAGGACTATAAAATTTTAGAAGTAAATTGTTTACTTTTTTTTTGTTGGATGCAGGAGGGGGAAATGCTCATGCAGACCTCATTCACGGCCCCATAGGTTCCGTGGGATATCGAGGTACTGTGAGACTGTACTCACTAAAACCCCCTCCCAGGGAGTACCGGACCTTGGTCCATACCTCCGTCGGAAAGAATTACACACAATGACTTTTTGGGAATGAATGTTTCCATTCTGTTTTTTGCCGCGGGGGCGTTTAGCGGGTAAGTATAAGCTTTGGATGCTTATGCTTGTGTGGAAATTGCTCGTCGTAGTCGGTGGCACTACGGAGAAGAGCATTTGGGTGAGAAGCGGCTTTTGCGAACTGGGATGTGGATAGTTGAGTTATAAACTCAAGTATCGAAGGCATTTCCAGATCAGAGTGAATCTGACTGTTTCGGACAAACCATGGCGCTCCGGTTACCATTCTCAGAATTTTGTTCTGGATGATTTGAACGGTCTTGATGTGTGTTGCGGCCGCGGTGGCCCATGCGGGTGATGCATAGGTCAAGGCTGGCCGGATAATGACTCTGTACATGATCAACTTATTGTTCATGGACAATTTTGAGTTTCTATTTAGAAGTGGGAACAGCTTCGAGATGAACATCGAGGCTTTCTTTCGAGCGTGATCGACATGGGGGCGCCATGTTAAGTGTTTGTCGAGGAAAACCCCGAGGTATTTGGCGGAATCATGCCAGGGGATTAGACGGTTGTCTAATGAAACGTGTTCGTGAGGTGTGTGTCTCCTCTTGGAAAATAGGATAGCTGAACATTTATCGGGGTTTATGCCTAGAAGAGATTTCCTATACCATGATTGCAGCTCGACTACGGCGGTCTGAAGTCGTTCGGTTATTATCCTCGGCTGAGTGGAGCTGCTGAGGATGGTAGTGTCGTCTGCGTACAGTGCGTATGTCACGTTTAGGGGGGCTGTCGGAATATCTGCGACAAATATATTGTACAGCAGAGAGGAGATAGCAGAACCCTGCGGGAGACCAGCCGTGGCTGGGTACGTTCTTGATCTGGCTCCAAGGTGTTTGACCTGGTACTTCCTCTGTTGCAGGTATGACCTGATTAGCAGAATCAGAGGGAGAGGATAATTAAATGATAGAAGTTTGTTTAGGAGGCCCGCATGCCAAACCCTATCGAAAGCTTGAGCAATGTCAAGAAATATTGCACCAGTTGACTTGTTTATGTTAAATCCTTTGGTGATGTTTTCCACCACACGAAGGACTTGGTCAGTGGTGGAGTGCTGGTGTCTGAAGCCGAATTGCTCATCCGGGAGGATATGATTTTCTGAGGTGAAAGAAGCTAGCCTTTTCTGAATCAGTTTTTCGGCGATTTTACCGATGACTGGTAGCAGGCTAATGGGCCTGTAGTTCTGAGGGAACAGCGGATCTTTGCTGGGTTTCGGGATGTTGATAATGTCGGCAGGTTTCCACATGGAAGGAAAATGTTGAAATCGCAACATGGCATTCATAATCGTAACTATGAATACCACGGCTTTGCGGGGGAGGTTTTTCAGGGCTACGTTGGAGATTCCATCGTATCCCGGAGCTTTCCTATTTTTTTATGCTTTGATTATTTGGGAAACTTCTTCGAAAGTTGTGGGCTCGATAGTTGTGTCTGGGGTGGCGCGAAGCGCACTCCTGACATAGCGGTGCGTTCTTGCTACGTGCGACAGATCAACGTTGTTATAATTCGGGCTGAATTGCAACTCCAGATGATCTGCGAATGCAGTAGCTTTCTCCGCATCCGTGTATACGACACCATTACGGCCGTGAAATGGGGATATCGGAAGTTTTTGGGAGCGAAGGGCTTTCGCCATTTGCCAGACGGAATTGTCTTGGGTAGACAGGGTTTGCAGGCGCTCCTCCCAACGATTGTTGCGGAGTTCTTGTAGGGCGGATCGTACTTGTTTGATGAGTCTGTTAGCGTCTCGTTTGTCGGTGGGGTTTCCGGTGCGTTGAGCCAGTCTACGCACGCGGTTTTTTTCGAGTATCATTTCCCTGATACTGGACGGAAAAGGTGGCAGATTGCTCTGGGCGGGGTACGTCCGTGATGCATGTTCGATAGAACATTGAATTTTGGACTGTAGATTATCCACGGCACCCTCGAGTTCGGGGATGCTGCGGATAACCGACATATTGCCAAGGGTGTTTTTAAGGTGATCTGTGAAGACTGGCCACAGTACCTTTTTCCTTGGGAGGGCGAACCGCCGCTGACGTCGCCAAGCTGCAATATGACTGGGTTATGGTCCGACGAGAGGTCGTTTTGGGTTGTTATTTCATGGAGAAGGGTGGTGTTCGACATGATTACTATGTCAAGCACGTCGGGTCGACCTGCACTGCCGAAGTGTGTAGGTATTTGGGGAGCGTCAACCGTGCAATTTGCACGGCTGTCGACGTAGGCTTGGAGGAATCTCCCATTTGTGTTGGCATTGCGAGAGTGCCAATTGGGATGTTTGGAATTTAAATCGCCAGCAATTATTATGGGTTGGTTGGTATCGAATAAGAGGTCTAGGTCGGCGTCTAGAATTCTCTTTTGTGGCGGATTATATGCAGAAATGAGCTTAATTGGGCCAGCAGAGGCAGTGTTGACTACGACTTGCGTAGCCTCGATGTTTTACAGGGCTGGCGTGCTGAGAGGGTGGTGGTCAATATTTGTCTTTACATACACTGCCGTGCCGCCACCTCTGGAAGTGGTGCGGTCATTGCGGTACAGTGTATAGTTAGGGAGTTTCGGATTGGTTGGAAGACGCATTTTGGTTTCCTGGACTAGAATAACGTCCAGTTTTAATCGTTGGGCGAATTCTTGGAGCTCATTTCTTTTGCAGGCTAGGCCGTTTGCATTCCATGATGCAACCTGCAGGGATTGTGGCTTTCTTCGAGAAATCATTTACTTCTTGAAGATTGACACGATTTCGGGGATTAGCGGGATGGCGGAGGTGATCAGCGACAGCAGATCAGGGGAAGTTTGGAGGATGTTCAGGACTTTCCCCGCGACCACCTTCAGCTGTGTGAAGTTGATCGTGGTGATAAGGGAGAGTACACTGGACAGGTCTATGGCGGGAGCTGCCTTTGCAGTGGAAGCTGCTTTTGCAGTGGGAGCTGGGTTCGGCTTGGGTGTTACCGGTTTCGGGGTTGTTGTGGGTTGGACGGGGCGGGAAGATCCAGTGGCAGCCGCGTAGGAGATTTGTGGCTTCCGTTGGGAGCTCTGTTTGTTGGGTTTGGGGAATTTCGGGCAGCCTTTATAGTTGGCGGTGTGACCCTTCTCGCAGTTGCAGCAAGTTGGGTCAACGGACAGGGGCTTTTTGCACTCCACAGACAAATGGGGGCCGCTGCATTTCACGCAGCGGGGGGCTCCCCTACAAGACTGTTGGAATTGTTTACTATTCTTGGCCTTTTTGCGTCAAGAAAACGTAACCTTTGTTAGTAACATACAATATGTTTTGTTACCCGCCGAAAATATTTTGGTTTTGTGCCTTTCTCTGGTCATGAGTGGTACCCAAAATTTGTATATTTAAATGCTTATACCTTTTTTCCTTTTAACTTCAAAATCTGAATTTTGGCATGCAGAAAAATAAAGAAAGTAAGAGAAGGAAGGCAGCATCATTTATAATACATAATAACTTTCTGACAACATTATTTATAGGACACATGCTTAAAAGCGGTAGACCAAGCGGCGGCTTGTAAAAAACCTGGCCCAACTGAAGAAGTTCGGAAGCTACAGTGGAACCCAGAGAGCTACTGAAGACAGACAATCATTGTTCTGGTGACAGGGTAACATATATTTTAGACTGTGATTAAACTACATGTATAGTGATTTATAATATGGCTTTTGTTATGAAAAGATGCCAGAGCATTTTCTAAATTATACGGACTTCAAAGACCAAGGTCTCTTTGTAATCGATTGACAGCCTTAGAATAAAATAAAAGCCTCAGTAAAAACAAATTTCCAAATATGTTCAGGGAGCGGAGGATAATAAGGGATAATTGTTTATAACTAGGATAATAACAATGTAATTTGTAATAAAATTTTAATAATAATAATAAAAGAATTAACAACTTTTAGAAACTAACTTAACCGAATAAAATTTAAAACCAAATCTGTACATAATTAAATTAAAAAGTCTCGCGTCTTTACATTTTAGGAATCTAATCAAAAATCTCTCATATTAGCACTTACATTTTCAAAGCAAAAGTCAAAAGTCTCTTAATGTATACAAACACTGCTATTTATCACCTTGCATGTGACATACTTCACAAATTGCAAACCTCATCAGTCAGCATTCCTTATACTGTACTCTGCAATTACAACTTGTTTATTATTTATCTAAACATGTAATATGAGCAATTCCAGGTCAATAATTATAATTTCTATGCGACCTACTTAATTATAAAATATATTACTTGGATTTATGCTAGCGAATATTTTCACGATTAGGAATGCCCTCTTGGATAGTTTTCTGTTCTATGAACAAAATAAAACTGAAGCTTACTCTTTGATTATCAGTGATACTCTATTAAAATTTAAAACCCTTCGTGGCGTTGTAAGAAACATTATCTGCTGTAAGGCTTCTTTTAGGAAACATGATTTTTATGTGCTTGTATTGTAATTAACAATTAGTCACAAGGATATCAAATGTGATGTTCTAAATAGTTTCTAAAGCTGCAGATAATCCTGTATTATAATAAGTGTATGGTAGTCATTTATATCGGCAAAGTCTGAAGTCTCGCCGGTATTTTAACATGCTGTCGCGCCACCTCACAACTTTATCTTACCCAATTATGTTCATCAAGACACACTTTATACCAACAGTGAATGTCCCAAATTATAAGGTGAGCGATCGCGATTCATTATGTCTCCAAGAATAATTCACCTTGATGAGATAACTGCCGCTTTCAATTAGCTCCGTCTTAATTGTGTTATCTTGCCTTCCAACTAATTACCAGCTATTCAATATCTCATCACTTACGATATAACTAAGATACACTAGACTGTATAATCACCACGTCAGCAAATTACATGTGCGTCGCTATAGCGTTAAGACGTAATTGTCTATAGAAAATCGGTATTTACAAACATTAGATAATACAAGTAAATATAGGAGGTTGGTTCTCAAAGGCAGCTGAAAAAAAACGCCCCGCCGTTGCAGAAAAAGTACTGGGCAAGAATAAGCTAGGACGATAGAGGCAATTATGTACATGACAGATATTAAAGTTGGTACAGAACCGCAGCAGGCGGAGAATTGTTAGTAAGAAAGAGGCACATCCGTATAGTATGCGTGGATTGAGGTTTACAGGACTTATTATTAGAAGTTCATGACGCAGCAAGTGCCTTATGGTAGTGAATTTTCATAAGAATCATACATTCACCGAAACCCAAATCAGTGCCAAAACAGCCACTAATCACCTTAATTTCCCGGGGTATGAGCTCCTTACTGCCTTTAGATTGCATGGAGGCGTGTCGCATACGTCCGTAGCAATCTACCCTGCACCAGACTTCCCAATTTAGAAGCTGGAAGAAAAGACATACTATGGATAAAACTCTCTCTCAGGGCTGCAACTAAATTCATCTGTTGCATTTACCGGTCACCTTCTGACAACAACTTTGTCCAGCTCTTTGACTACCTTTCTGAAAAAACCGACTATCTGATTTCTGAATATCCTTCCTCCGAGGTCACTATTCTTGGCGACTTCAATGTCCATAATAAGGAATGGCTAGGATCTTCAAAAACCGATCCACAAGGGAGAGCAGCGGAGGCCTTTGCAGTCAGCAATTCTTTGGCCAATATGGTTCAGCAACCTACTTACTTTCCTCGTATCCCAACACACAGCTCAAACCCTTGGATCTCCTTCTTACTACAAATCCTGAATGCTATAAGATATCAGTCACCGCCCCCCTTGGTCGCTCAGACCACGGCTTGGTCACTGCTTCCTGTGCAATGCAACCCGAGGTCACACAGTCATCACACCCACGTATCGTTTGGCACTACAACTCCGCAAACTGGGACGAAATGCGGGATTACTTTTCCTCATTTCCATGGGCGTCTGTCTGCTTCTCTCATCCTGACCCCTCTGATATCTCACAAAACGTCACCGAAATTATCCAAGCTGGCATGAAATTATTTATTCCACGTACACAGAAAACCTCTTCAGCCACTCAAAAGCCCTGGTTCTCTAAATCATGTGACAAGGCCAGACTTGAAAAGGTCAAAGCTCACAAAACGCTTCTACACAATCCCAGTCAAGAAAATCGTCAAGCATTCAACGACGCAAGAAACCGCTATGTCCGCATTCTTTCTGAGGCAAAAAACTCGTTTAATAACCACATCAAAAACAAAGTCCTCTCAAGCTCCAACGGCGGCAAACCCTTCTGGACTCTTGCTAAGTCTATTGGGAATAATTTCTGCAAGAGCACGTTCCCACCTCTTGTCTCAGGTGATGAAATTGTTTCTACCATCCTGGGCAAGGCTGAACTTTTTGCTTCGTTATTCGCCGGAAATTCTACTCTCAACCCACCTCCAAATGTTCAACCACCAACAGTCCCCAATGTCGGGCATAAAATGACTGATATCATTTTCAAAACTAAAAAGGTACGAAAGATGCTCTCTTCTCTTAATACCAGGAAAGCCTCTGGCCTTGGCGAGATCCCAGCAATTGTTCTCAAAAAATGCGCACCAGAACTTGCTCCTGTCCTGACTCGTCTGTTTCAGATATCTTACAATAAAGGCATATTCCCTAGTAACTGGAAAACTGCTCGAGTACAACCCATCCCCAAGAAAGGATCCAAAGCGCTTCCTAGCAACTACAGGCCTATTTCTCTCCTTTCAGTCATCTCTAAAGTGATGGAAAAGTATATAAACACCGAACTACTAAAATTCCTTGAAAAACGCAGTCTAATCCACGACAGGCAGTATGGATTCCGTCAGCGCAGATCGACTGCCGACCTCCTTTCCTTTGTCACCCATTCTTGGAACAAGTCTATGGAACATCACGGTGAATCCCAGATTGTTGCTCTAGACATATCCAAAGCATTCGACCAGGTCTGGCACGCAGCGCTGCTTAATAAACTTCCGGCCTATGGCCTACCACCAAAACTTTGTACCTGGACAGCAAATTTCGTCTCCAACAGGAGCATATCTGTTGTTGTGGATGGCCATTCCTCTAAACTGTATCCAATTAATGCAGGAGTTCCTCAAGGTTCAGCTTTAGCCCCTACTTTGTTTCTTCTCCACATCAATGACCTCCTCTCTAGCACATCCAACCCAGTTCACAGTTACGCGGACGACAGCACCCTCCACTCAAACATACAATATTCTAAGCCTGTCTCTTTAGCCCAATTAGATGAGGATCGCAGACTCATAGAGGGTTCTGTCTCCGTAGACCTCCAAAAAATATTAGACTGGGGAAATAGAAATCTTGTACAATTCAACCCCACCAAAACTAAGTCTTGCTTTCTTTCTCACAAGAGATACAGCAGCCCTGGACCCATCACAATGAACAACCAACTTATTCAAAGTAATGAGTCCTTTTCTCTTGTTGGCATTTCTGTGGATCGAAATCTTAATTGGCACCAACATGTTACATCAATTGCAGAAGCGGCTGCTAAGAAATTGGGTTTCCTCTTCCGGGCTCGCAAATACTTTTCACCAACTAATCTCTATACCTTATACACTTCACAAATAAGGCCAAACCTCGAATACTGCTCCCACATCTGGGGTGCAGCTGCCGCTTCTACACTCGCTATCCTGGACTCCATTCAAAAGAGAGCTATACGTCTCATCGGTGACCCTACCCTCACCCAAAGGCTTCCATCCCTTGCCCACCGACGTGCCGTTGGTGACCTCTCTCTCTTTTATAGATATATGCACGGGCACTGCTCAGAGGAGCTTTCCTCCATAATTCCCCCACCTGCTGCCCCAAGCAGATATACCAGGGGAACAGAGCGAATGCACCCTTTTAATGTCCAGGTCACCAGACATAGAACATCTTGTTATGTCCGCTCTTTTGTTCCGAGGACTTCCAAGTTGTGGAATTCCTTGCCGGCACATGTTTTTCCTTCTCCTCCGAACCTCCAAACCTTCAAGTCCAGAATTAACAAGCTGCCTCTTTCCTCCTTGTCAACACCCACGGTACGATAGTATTTAGGCTGTAAGCCCTCGTAGTGTGTTGTGGACATAAATATATATATATATATATATATATATATATATATATATATATATATATATATATATATATATATATATATAATATATTAGTGATTTAGCCTTATACTAAAAGTTATAAAAATTACTTTATTTAATTAGGAACAGAAAAAGATTATAACACAATTTATCCCCACTGTTGGGGTGGCAGCATAGCTCAGTCGGGGCACAAATGTAATATAAATTAACGCAGGGCGTGGGCTTTAGCACTTGCACTCAGTGGGTTTTAAAATGCACAAATAAAAGTCAGGAGTAAAAATAGAAAACGGTTTATGAAAAATTGTTGAGGTTATATAATGCTGATTGCTTTCAATTAAGCATATTTAAAAAAAAATTGGCTATCTGAAGTTGTTCAGATTTAAATACAAAATATAAAGTGATTAATTACGTTGGATTGGCATATAAAACTGTTGAAATGAATTGTGGAGCATAACACTACGTTTTAAAGAAGAGATTTTGCAGATAAATAATGTACTTAGCTTGTGAATCAGACTGCTGGCCTTGGAGTGATGACTATATCCGTCCAGCCCAGGATGTTGGAGGTGCCTCATTGTGTAGGTGCATTTTCCTGGAGGAACGGCTTCGTGACGTGGCACACATGGTTGATGTTCGGTGTTACTGAAGCTCCTCCAGGATGATGGGATCTCAAAATAGCTGCCCAATAGCTGGTCCAGACGAACGGTTACAGACCAGCGGATTACTGACTAGCTGGTCACTGACTAGCTGGTCCCTGACTAGCTGGTCCCTGACTAGCGGATCCCTGACTAGCGGATCCCTGAATAGCGGATCCCTGACTAGCGGATCTCTGACTAGCGGATCCCTGACTAGCGGATCGCTGACTAGCGGATCCCTGACTAGCGGATCCCTGACTAGCGGATCCCTGACTAGCGGATCCCTGACTATCGGATCCCTGACTAGCGGGGTGGCTATAAATTTCAGGTGAATTAGTGTTGGTTTAAGGCTTTATGATCTACATGAGGCGGCTGGTAGCAGGTTGCGTTTAAGTTCAAAACTTATCTGTGTGTTAATAACCAAAATAAAATAACATAAATGAAATAAAATTTTAAATGACCCTTTTGAAAGTACAATTAGTACGGTAAAATAGCAAGCAATCATTGAATTAACGCTACCACACGCCACTATTTAACAGTATATGATTTATAATCAAGAGAGCAGTGAACGTGAATTCAGTGCGGTATATACTAGCAAGCAATCACATATTAATCTCAATTAAAGAAATTCACAAGCAACTAGAAAATAATCGGGTATTGTAAGTATAACTTACCCATTTAGGCATGTTGTCTTTCCCAATTGATAATTAACTATACGATAGCATGTCTCAGGTTGATTCAATAAGAGAGAAGAGAGCGTGTCACGCATTCAGATCGTTTTATAAAGACTTTTTATTTTGACATCGTCGAGTTGTCACGTTTGCAGGCGTATTCCCATTCAGTTGTAATGCGGTAGAGCAACTGACCACGAACTGTGTACGCAGCGCCAAGGATTGTGACGTCACTAGTGGGACTGATTCAGTAGCTCTATAGTTCGTTATAGGTGGTGACACGTGGGACATTTTACACATATGTTAAACACATGTGACATGTTACAAGATAAGGTAAAGCAGGGAAAGCAAAAAAATGATCTCTAACATAAATATTTATACAGTAATTTGGATACAAAACTCAAACAAAGCAATTGATAAACAGGAAATTTAGTCAACAAAAAATACACTAGAAAGCTAAACATTAAAAAAGTCCTGTGGTTCATGCATTAAGGGCGATTGAATGCATGCAGAAAGGGAAGAAGAACCCCTAGCACAAAGAGGCTTTCTGCTCCCTCACCCAAAAACACGGGGGTTCTCCTTCCCCTTGTGCATGCATACAACCAGCTTTAAAGCATAAAGCGCAAGAAAAATTTCCTGGGAGCAACCCCCCCCCAAGAAAGATACGGGACCTGGGGCGAATATGGGTGTTGTTCAGGGTAGAGAGGGTTTAAAGAGGTATTGCTGCAGAATGTGAAAAACGCATATTTTCAAAGTCCGACTAAGTGTTTTTTTAGCATTTTCCGCTCATATTTCCTCCTCGTCCAGCGCTCCTATTTATTCTTGGTTCCTCCAATTGCTCCGGGGTTTATTGCAACAAATTTGTCGTGTGGCTTGTGCATCTAAAAAAATTCAAAAAAATTGTAAAAACCCTCCGTGCAGTAAACTGCAAACTTACCCAAATTACACGAGACATGGGGGACGTTGACTCCTCTCGGTGAACCTAATCTGTGACAGAGAATACAGGCGGCTCAGAAAACAATTCTGGGAGAAAAGACAACCGCTAGTGCAGTGTGCGCAGACGCATAAGTTACGGTTAGACTCTTTCGACATCAAGATCACGTACCTACTGTTTTTTCGAGTGTGGATGAGAGTCGGCGCGCTTGGGGGAAGATGGAGCTGCATGGACACTTCGCCGTATGTCTAACGGCACCTCACTTTGACCTCGGCGTAACAACGAAATGGTTAGACACCAGGCTTGTTTTCTGAAACAGAGGGACTTCTATGCACGATACAAGATCAGTTTATTAGCACGCGCACGTGCCAGCGGCACATTATGAAGCAGGATGTCAGCGACCTATGTAGACTCAAAAAAAGTCGGAAACGTTCAAAAGGGTCCGGTCAGGCTGCTATGGTACCTTCTGGTAGTCACCGACAAAGCAGTTGAAAGCCACAGGCCTGACATTTTGCTTATTGGCCAGAGAAACCGGAAGGCTTTCATTGTGGACATTGCAGTGCCGCTTGACGACAATCTCATTTCAAAGATAGGGGAGAAGCGAGAAAAGTACCAACCACTCGCAGCCGAGTTGGTCAAGCTGTACAAACTGAGAGGTAGAGTAGGGCTGAATAGCTATCCCAACTGGATGCCTGCCTCAATGAGGAACTCTCTCAGGATGCCTACAGTGGACCATCAACCGCGCTCTCTATGCTGTTGCCTCTATCCTTGTTGCGTCAGGTTAACTTGAATATACTTGCCACAGTGTCGGGCAGCTTAAACAAAAATAAAATACTCCAGGCAGGAAGCCTCCCGTATTCACTGTCTGCACCGCCCTATATTAGGCGTGTGCAACGAGCGGCTGCCATTGTAAGGCGTAAACATCACACACTGATTATACTAGTGGTGCAAAACATCAAGCAGCACGCATTAGATAATACACGTACATTAGCGACAATTAAAACATCATTGGTAAGGCGAGCAAGAGGGATAACTCAACCTTCCAAAGAGACTCCTCTCGCATATTCCAACCAACTAGGTGAACTGTCAAGGACCAACGAAATGTCCAACATGTCGAACGTTTCTGGAGGTAGATCCATGCGGCTAAGCTCTAGTTTAAAGAGGCCACTCCGGGTATGGTGCAACAATAACTGATGCTGAAGTTATTGAGGCTCTTCGTGGTTGCCGCAACTATGCTTCTCCGGGGCCGGACCGCACTCATTCCATCTGATGAAAGAGTTTTCCATAATATGTTTACCGCGGTGTAGTTCAAATATTTAACTGATGTTTGAATCATGGGGAGCAAATTCCTCGGTGCTTTGTCGAAGGGAGAACTGCACTGGTGACCTATCCCAGCCAAAGAATTACCCGCCCATAACTTGCTAGAAAGCCTGATACAAGATCTTTACTAGGATTTTGTATGCCAGGTTGTTGCGGGCAGTGGAACCAATATTTGGGCAATTCAGTGGCAGCGCGGTTTCAGGAGAAAATTGATGGATGTAGGGGAATTTTCTGATTAATCGTTGCGTTACAGAAGACGCACGACAGTATGTCCTAAATTAATGCATGGGCTGGAGAGACTACCGCAAGGCGTTCAATACGACGTCGCATGATATGTTGCGTTTTTTGTTCGGCAAGCTTGCGGTACCAGACCCGCTAGCGAAATGTATATAACATCTCAAGTTGTGAAGGACGCGGTTTGTCATAAGATCCGGAACCGCACAATCCTTGCACACCCGATATTATATAGAACGGGAGTCTTTCAGTGAGATCCTTGTAGTCCTCCCCTATTTAGCATCTCGCTATTGCCGCCGAGTGCAGCTGTCCGCAAGACCCGCGGTTATCTCTGTAAACTACCCGCGAACAGAAGACACAGAATTAGTCATCTATTTTATATGGATGACTTAAAAATATATACCTGTGGTGAAAGCGAACTCCAACAAGCTCTCAAGTTGGTTCAAGAGTTTACGCGTTATACTGCAATGAAGCTTGGCTTAGACAAGTGCGCTGTGGTCCATATAAGAGGGAGGGAGGGGGCGGGGGGTCGACTTCAAGGGTACCGAAATAATACGCAATTCACTCACGGAGGCACAATTAAACATCTGTGTGACGAAGAGACCTGAAGGTACCTGGACGTCGAGCAGTCTGGCATTCAGAACGCTGCAAGAGCTAAAGAGGCATTCCGCGGTAGGTATAAACAGCGGCTCCGGCGGACCTAGAACTCAGAGCTGTCCGTAAGATGGTGACCATCAACATACTTGCTCTTCCAGTGATCCGTTACTTCTTTGGAGTGATCTACTAGGGGCATCTCACTCCTAGAAGTCCGACCTACATGGGCATCTTACCCCTAGAGATCTCAGCCCCCTCCGGGTTCGTTTGGGCCTGACATCCGCCAGCGCTTGGCCCAGGGCGGCATCACTTGGAAACTCACTCCTAAGTATCATCCAAGCTAGATCATTTTGCCGTTTCGAAGCCCACAATGAAGGTCTTAAATCCCGAGTGTCAATCAGTCCCTAGATATCTTAGGGTCAACTGGAATCGTCCGGACCCGACACTCTACAGTGTTTGATCGTTTGTCTCCAGTGAGTTGCCCCTTACGACAGGGAGAAGTTACCTTGGGTCTATTTTTTATTTTATCTCCGAACCCACAAGAGAGCGACTAGCCTAATCATAAAAACTACCCCCATAGAAAATTGCCAGTGACGTACTACTTTTTTTGTTAAAAATATCAAAGGACACCTTAGCAGGAACGCCGCTGGTGGAGCGATAGATAAACTTTTGCAACTAAAATATGTGGTTTAATATTGTATTAACACGTAAAAAAGGTTTCAGATAATATAAAGAGTGGGTACTTTCGAAAATAATAACAGTTTTTAGTAAAAATTTCAAGAGCCTGTCACTCAGAATTTAAGCCGTTGATGACATATGTTCATCTGGATTTGTGTTCATAAAATTACCTTACGAGTCACGTCCTGAAATATTAGCACGTCATTAAAGAACACCCTATATAAACGATTGACATATACAACATTGTCAGTAGTTTGTATCTTATGAAACTCTGTTGTGGTGAAAACGGCCATAGAATTAATGAATTCATGTGTAAATTTTGATAGTTTTTGTTAAATAAAGAATATATTTGTGAATTTACTGAAAAAAAATCATATATATATATATATATATATATATATATATATATATATATATATATATATATATATATATATATATATTATCACACCGATAACTCAAAAACTAATGGGCCTATTTTAATCAAATTTTGTGAAGGAAAATCGGCCTATGCTTTTGCGGGTAATTTTGTGTTTCCTTTCAAATTTTTTTTAATATCTCCGGAAATAATAAAGCTAGGGCAGCCAAATTTGGTACGAGTGTTTGATTTATAAAAGGTAAACTACGTATCAAAACTTAAAATTGTAGTTTGAAAGAAAAAAAGTTATAGGCACCGAAAGAAAAAAAATCGGGTTTTCCTCAAAACGTTTATGTCGCAATTTGAAACATCAAAATTGGCAACATTTAAGCAAAGAACCTAAAACAAATACAAGTTATGAAAGGAAAATTTTGCAAGAAGAGTGTTTTACAAACCCCTAAGTTTCAGCTTCAACCGTCATTGTCCTTGATTTTAGTGAAATGTTTTCAAAAAACTAATTTCAAATATACCCTTTCTCTGATGCTTTGGCAGTAGTTTTAGTTAAGTCTATGGTTTAATGTTCTATCATTTTTATTTAATTTTCGTGGAAAAAATTCGTTAATATGGAGACCGCTACTTTTGAATTTTGAAAAGTTGTTTTCAAATGAGTTTTTGTCGGTTTACATATATACAGGTTGAGGTATTGCTATGGTAAAGATCAATATATTCGTTATTATACGAGATACTAGGTAAAATTGTGTATGTTAATTATAAGGTGTCTTGAGCTGCATCTTATGAAATTAATTTGACAATCACAGGGCGGCCCATAAGTCCTTGGTGATACAATTTTTTTTCGAACATCCCTTATATTATTGAATGTTTGGATTTTTTATCGAAATATAATGCACGTTTGTAAGAAAAAAAAAACTAGAGACGCAGTAGGTGCGTTTTTGTAGCGAATTGTCAATAAATGCTTCAAATTTCAATAACTCAATTTCCTATTAATCTAGGGTTCCTTAGTTAGGAAACCAGTTTTCTCGAAAACAATTTAGGTTTATGTTCGCAAAATTTGTGTACACCTTCAAACATTTTTTTAAAAAATAAAATATGATACAGTGTTTCTACTATACAGGTTATACCGGTAAGCAAATTTGTTAACTGCTACGTTTAAGAAGACATATTTGATATTAAAAATATTTTTATAAAAATTCACTTCCATAACGCACTTGCGGCATCTAGATTTTTTAATTTTAATATTAACAAGAAAGATACTCAGCAGGCTTTAAAGAATTTAAATAGAGATCTTTAAATAAAAGCCACATAAGTAGGTTATTAATGAATATAATTTGCACAAAAAGCACACTCTTAATCCTTAGATTTATTTTTGTCTAGCATTATTAATTTCCTGAAATATAAATCACTGGAAGTGGACGTAACTAAGATTTATTTATCCTCCAAAGAGAATCGTTTTTCGAATTAAAGTAACGGTGAAATAATTGGCACTCTCCTAGAAAATAACCCAAACTATTTTTCTGCTACAGAAACTTGGCATTGGTAATCACAATAATGTCTTTGCTAGATGATATATTCTTTCTTGGACCATAAATCTTCTCACGATGCTTAAATATTTACTCAACTAAATCAGACACAATTCACCGTCCATGTACTGCACGGTCTATTTCAAGGTGTTTTAATGGCTGATTGTTAATCCGGGAATGCCCAGGAAGGCGTCAGGTTAAATGGAACGTCAAATAATTTTTTCAGCAGTTTTCTGTCCTCTCAGAACACACATTCAGATTAAAAGCGACAAAAGAAGTTTGCTCTCTTCAAAGCCCACTGCGAATATTGTACAAAATTTGATAATGAGTTCTGGGACAGGGGTCCGGAAATTTACCTTTCTAATTTAACTATTCTACTTACCTAAATACAGACGTCTTAATTAAAGGTACATAAAAAGTATTCCTTAGACACCCTCAACTTTTCACTTGGTCTTTATTTATACAAGAACTTCAACAGCTCCGTCTTATTATGACGCTTAAAATTTTTTATCACCGCCTTGAATAATTTTTTTTTTCACTTTTATGTAACATTTATTTACATTCTGAAAACTCAAAACAGAAATGCGTATATTTACATTAGAAGCAACGATTGAGCTAAATCCACATACGGGAAACACATTATGAAGAGAAACATAAACTTACAGCAAACATCCACTAAAAAAGTTACACTTTTGTAACAGAAAAAATAAACTTGACTTCGTGGAAACACAAGAAATGAAAGAATGGATATGTGAGAATGACACCCCTGTATTACATTATATTATTATATATTTTTAAAGCTTCTTTTCATAAATATTATTAACATTAATTACACCTCAAAAACGTGTTAGCTTCTTAGCGAATTAAAAAAACTCTATTGTTTTGAATTTTAATTACCTAAAAATAAACTCCCAGCATTCCATACCGAGGTCAGTTTGATACTATATATATATATATATATATATATATATATATATATATATATATATATATATATATATATATATATATATATATATATATATATATATATATAGTTGCGTTTTCGCCGGGTTTTATATAAGTGTGCCTTTAAATTTTAACAAAACAACTTTATTAACTCTCTAACTATGAATACAATAAAAGTCCTAGAATGTCTCTCTCACAAAACACTTCGTTTATTTGGCCTTAGAGTCACTAATCTGGACAAAAGTCACTACACTGGAACTAGAGTCGCTTTACTGGTTACTGCTACTTCGAGTCACTTCAACATTATCTAATTGAACTGAACTGCCTGAGCTGGCTTGCTTTCGCTTTTATATACCCGTCGTACCTTCCACCTCGTTTCGGGAGTGTTCCATTCCCGAATGTTCCAAGACCTTCATTTGCTAGAAGGTTCTGTGAATACAGATCGGCCCCGTGTGTATACAGGGGGATGTATATACAGGCTGATCCAAATGTGGTCTTCACTCCTGTGTTACACAATAGGTGTTTCTCGTAATATAAGATCTCTCTGCGTATACATGGTGTAAGGGTTCCCTGCGTATACAGGATGTATATACAGGGTGTTCGGAATGCGCAGACCTCAGTTATCCGTTCCGACGGGGTACATGTTGGTAACTTCGTTATTTTTGGTCCTAAAGGGTTCAGACTTCGCCTGTGGGTGGTCACCGCCGGCACCACCAGGTGGTGGGGAGACGGTGTTACCAGATTGTGCAAGAATTTCCAGATGTTTGGGAAGTTCTGGAGATGTGGCAGCACCACACCTACATCTAGTGAAGTGCTTTGTAACATATATATATATATATATATATATATATATATATATATATATATATATATATATATATATATATATATATATATATATATATATATATATATATATATATATATATATATATATATATATATATATATATATATACATACATACATACATACTCACTTTCATAACACTACAAACACCCAGTAGGAGTTTAAGAGTTGACTAATTTTAGTAAAATTTATACATGAATGTGTATTTAATCAAACTTAAAAAACGATAAAATTTTCAAACTAAAATACTAAATAGTGCTGCAAATTGAATCACAACTTCCACATAGCTGTGATAATATACTCTCATCAGAAAGAGATTCTCATGAAATGAATTTAGGTCCATGACCACAAAAAAAATATTCGTATTCCTGTTATAAGTACACAACTTCTGAAACAGTATATTACTCGACTTTTAACGAAAAAAATGCATTTCACAAAATCACCCTTCATTTGACCCCTGCTTCCTGAAGCGATCTTGCCCAATAACAATTCGAAGCGTTCTTTGTCAGGTGCTAACTGGATACCAAATTTGAAGAAGATATCTCAATTCATTCAAAAGTTATTGCGCCTACTAACAGACAGGCATGCAGGCCGACAGACCGACCGACAACAAAAATTCGTTCCAGAATCATGATTTCTATATGTTTTGAGACTTTTTACGCCACCGATATTCCACTTCCACACATTCAACGCTTAATTTAATTTCAGCACAGAATACCAGACCTTTGATGAAATTAAAAGGTTTCTAATAAACACACCCTAAAACGTTATATTACTGAAGCTTTAGTGAAAAAATGTCAATTTTTCCAAATTATCCACCGTTCATTCCTTACCCCCTGAAGCGATTTTACTTAAAAACAATCTGAACCATTCGTTAGTCAGGTGCTAACTGTGTACCAAATTTGACGATATCTCAATTCGTTCTAAAATTAACGCGGCTACAAAGAGACAGACATACAGACCGACAGTCTCGTTTTCTATATGTTTTGACACTTTTTACGAGGTTTACGTGAAAAAAAAATTGGAATTTTTGTCGCCGATGCCATACTTCCACACGTATTGACTATGTGGAAGTAAAAATAACAAACTTATTTAATAAGTGGTACCGTCGCGGTCTTTTATGCATTCAATAACTCCTCAAGGAATGCTTAAAACTGAATGATTTATGGTATCCTGAGGAATGATCAACTAGGTTGTTGGTGGTTGAGGTAAATTTTCCAGTCCAATAATATCCCACACATGTTCGTTTTGCGACAAGTCTGCGGAGATAGTAAGTCATAGAAGCAGGGTCATGTTATTTTCTTGTAAAAACCTTGTAGTGACCCTTTCTGGATGAATAAGGGTCTTTGTCTTGTTGGGGTTGAATTAACACTCGTAGGTATCGCAGTGCTGCAGGCAGCAGTACGTTTCGTATGTAATCGTTTGCTTTCAAATGTATTTCAACAAAAACTATAGGTGACCCGCTACCGTATGTAATCACATCCCATACCACCACCCCCATTTAAGCGCCGTATGCCGTTTCACAGATGATTCTAAGTGTCTGCGTTTTCCACATAGTTGTGTTACTCTTATGTGGCCACCAGAACAGAATCAGGACTCGTCAGAGTACACAACACCATCCCTATTTGCTCCGCTGTTACACCATTCAGGCCGAGCAGCACATTGTCGAGAGGTCAGTGGGAAAAGGTCTGTATGAACGGAACCCAAAGCGCGTATTCGTCGATATATCGTTACCATAGAGACCCAACCAGCAAAGTTGTTTTATAGCTCGAATGTTCTCTGGCTATTTTGTTTTATAGGTATCTTATTAACACTTCCAAAATGCCGATTCATTATATGAAGCGCCAATAAACACTATTCTGTTGTAAGATTAAACTGTTGCGTTGAATATAAATATGCTGTGGCTAATTAGTGAATTTTCGTAGAAAAAATTCACTAATGGGGAGATCCCGACTTTTGAAAAAAATTGTGAAAATGAGCGCAAACTACATGTACATGTGGCATGTACCTTCCTTCTGTAAATGGCTTGGATAAGTTCGTTAGTCAGGAAAATCAGACGAGGTTTTCCGGAAAAATTTTGAGTTTTCATTCGAAAAAATTTTTATTTTAAAAAAATAATGAGCCGATTTTGATAAAATTTGTCACGTACTTTCCTTTTGTAAATGGCTTGGATATGTTCGTTAATCAGGAAAATCGGACGAGGTTTTCCGAAAAAATTTTGAGTTTTCATTCGAAAAAAAATTTTATCTCAAAAAATAATGAGCCGATTTTGATAAAATTTGGCACGTACTTTTCTTTTGTAAATGGCTTGGACATGTTCGTTAATCAGGAAAATCGGACGAGGTTTTCCGGGAAAATTTTGAGTTTTCATTCGAAAAAAATTTTATCTCAAAAAATAATGAGCCGATTTTGATAAAATTTGGCACGTACTTTCCTTTCGTAAATGGCGTGGATATGTTCGTTAATAAGGAAAATCGGACGAGGTTTTCCGAAAAATTTTTGAGTTTTCATTCGAAAAAAAAAATACCTCAAAAAATAATGTGCCGATTTTTATAAAATTTGGCACGTACTTTTCTTTTGTAAATGGCTTGGACATGTTCGTTAATCAGGAAAATCGGACGAGGTTTTCCGGGAAAATTTTGAGTTTTCATTCCAAAAAAATTTTTCTCTCAAAAAATAATTAGCCGATTTTGATAAAATTTGGCATATACCTTCCTTTTGTAAGTGGATTGGATAAGTTCGTTAACGAGGAACATCGGACGAGGTTTTCCGGGAAAATTTTGCGTTTTCCTTCGAAAAAAAATTTTATCTCAAAAAATAAAAAAGCTATGATAACCAAATTTGGTAGGTAGGTTTACGATATAAAAAGTAAATTATATCACAAAATCTGGATTTTTATGTTACAAGAAAGAAAAGTTATAATAAAATATTTTGTGCCAGATCATTTCTATGAAAATTCACTACCATAAAGCACTTGCTGCGTCCAGACTTTTTTTATAATTTAACATGTTTATAATAACTGGATTTTATACATACTTTGAGCCATCTAAAACTCATTTTAGGTTAAAGCAGCTAAGATGAGTAAAAATTTTGACTTCGATTTTTAATTTAAAAAAATAATAATTAAGGATGCCAGATATCAAGAAATGGAAAAAAATTAAGAACAAAGTCAAGGATATGTTACTAAAATATGATGTATAATAAATAATAATAAAAAAAAAAATTGGTGGTGGTAATGAAAAAATAACGCATCGCTTTAATAAAACAAAGGAGTCCACAGAATGTATCCAATCTGTCCCAGATGAAGTGTCAGTATCCCAAAATATCTTTGTTAAGGCGATAAGTATTAGCCTACTGTGACGGAAAGGCACAAAATTCTTGTGATGAGAATGCCATTTTACAAACAGTAGAGGGTCAGTTATATAATGATGAAATACGAAGTAATTGGCTAATAGGCCTAGAGTCCATTGGAGATCGTAATTTCTAGCTGGAAGTTCCACTTTGTTATTTACAGAACAAATATATACTATAAAATTCTGAAAGTAATTGTTCTCGTACTTCTTGACCTTTTTGCGCCAAAAGAAAATAAAGGTTGTCTGTAATATTTAACAGATTATTTTTAAACATACAATATTTTGGTCTTGCGTCTTTTCTGACTTTTAGTGACGCTAAATTTTTTCTTCATTAAATGCACGATCTCTTTAATGGTCAATTTGTTCTAAAATTCGCTGTGTTCTGACGATCTGGAATCATTCTGTAAACTACGCAAGTCCTATAAGTAAATCCCTATCGACAGAATCTCCTGGTGTGTTATAGCGCTCCCTTTCACACTGAAAGTGAGCCCCGACAGCTGAGGGTGGCAATAATCCCATCAGAGGCAGGAAGGTGTGTACAAACACCCCATACCCTACTGTACCTTCACTCGCATTGTAGACTGGCACTCGCCGTGTATAGGTAGATTAGGGACACTGATTAAGGTACACAATGGGTCAGCGCTACACACAATCTAGGCAACCCAGCGGTTTTTACGCTGACACCCAAGAGCACAAGGGAGAGATGTCCATTCAAAATGCTTCCACACTGATTCCCGGATTTTCTATTGTACAACTAATACGGCTTATTTCGCTAAGATGTGCTGAATGTACACTGCCAAAAACTTTTGGTCTTCTCTGGGGGTTTTCTATCTAAAATCAAGAGCGTAGATAACAAAATAGGGAATAATAAAAAATATACCTGAATTATAAATACACACACAAATATAATACATATTCAGTGTGTCCCAAGCTGGATGGGAATGTATTGCAGTTAAATTAGGAGCTTGACACCAATTAATCGGCCCATTATTACAAATGATATTTTACATTACAACATTATCCTAAAAAATTTAATTAAATAGGTAAACCTAGGAAACAACTAAATTTACTAGCAGAACTCAATAAAAAGCAGATTAATGATTTACGAAGACGCCTTGTTTGATTTTTAAACGCAAGTCAGATAAAAAACAACAGAAGAAAGGTCGCCACAATTAAGAATACTGTCATTCTTAAATACCTGAACAATTTAAGGTGTATTTAACACGTTGCTTAAACTTTTGTACTAAATAGTCTGTTTCCTGTTTATTTTAAATATTATTTAACAATATGTTCAGTAATGAAGAATATTTTGACATGTTGGAATGTTATATTCGTTCTAACGGAAATACGGAGGCAGCTACAAATTCATATCAAAACAACTACCCAGAAAGACGACAAACAAACACCAAAATATTTCGCAGGATAGTGACCAATCTATTGAAAGCAAAGAAACCACCAATGCCTACAAATGAAGAAAAAAATAATGCCGTTTTAAAGAAAACCCTCCGCAATCTGTTCGGTTTTAGACAGTTAATTTTTAAAATTTTCAAGTAACTTCATTGTTGCTGCATTCTTTTTTAAAATAATTTAACTGGGGAAAGGTATCTTAATCTATTGAGAAATGTATCTTACCAATAATTAGAAGAGTTCATGATAATTTAGACGAAATTTGGTACCAAGACGGTTGTCCAGTTCACGTCAAAGAATTGTTGTACCAAAATTTTACAAATCATGTCATCTATAACAATCGGCCGGTTCATTTGTGTGCTCGAAGTCCTGATATAACATCCATGGATTTTTATCTTAGGGGTACTTTAAAGAATGATGTGTATAAATTCGATCCACCACTAATATCAATAAATTACGAAACAGAATGATGGAAGCCATAAATAATATTAACCAAAATACCCTCACCAGAGTTTGCAGGCATGTTTCAAAAAGGTGTATAAAGTGCATTGAACAAAACGGTGGCCATATTGAACAATTTTCTATTTAGTGCATTTTTAAGTTTCTATTTTATTATTTGTTGAGTTCCGTTGCTAATTGTGTTGTTTTGTGGAGTTTCAGTTTCTATTTGTTATTGCCGGGTTTCATTATTAAACTGTTTCACATAATATTACCTAGCATTATTACCTAACTAAATATTGTAAATTAAATCACAATATTTTTTTACCGTGAATTATTACGAAACATTATGTAAAAAGTATAAGTCTATTGTTAGACTCCATGGCCTACTGCTTTTTGAACACTCTTTTTTTGTAATTTGTTTTCTGGTATTAGATTTCATATCTTCAAAACGGTTTTTCTCAAAATTGTCAGTGCAATTACAAGATTTCTCAAGCATGTTCTACATCATTGGAAAGCTCTTTTCACAGGCTATCGCATGAGCAAAAAATCAAATATGGCTGCCATAATAAAAACAAACGTTGATACCTGTAGCTCAAAAACAAATGACAATCCAAAGTTGAGAATAGCACAAGAAGATTACTCTGTAAAAAGTGTCCTGATAATGTGTAAGTCTTAGACATGTCAGATCAACGCCTACTTAGATATTGAAGAAATAATAAATGGACATTTTTTTTTAATAACTCGAAAACGAAAAGGGGCAAGGCAAAATTCAAGTCACATTTGGAAGTAGAATGAAATTCTGCAAAACATTGCTATTACATGTCTCCCTATCTCGAATAATAACGGAGATAGCAATGCATTCCCATCCAATTTGGGACACACTAGATATATATATATATATATATATATATATATATATATATATATATATATATATATATATATATATATATATATATATATATATATATAGATATATATATATATATATATATATATATATATATATATATATATATATATATATATATATATATATATATATATATATATATATATATATATATATATATATATATATATATATATATATATATATATATCGAAACTGAACCCTGATATCTTTCTAGGGGACCTAGTTCACGCTCATTTGAAGAAAACGTTTTCATAATTAAAGATTCGCGATCTCCTTGGCGAATTTTTGTAAAAAAATTCACAAAAATGTTTTTTTTTTATCAAATACAAAGCCAGACAAAATACAGCAACGACTGATACTTATAAATACACAATGATTGCACAAATTGTAAAATTCTTGCTTTGTATTTCACATAGGAATAAGACATATAGACAACATGTCACAGACTCAGGTCGACATAACATACCTAGTCTATTTCACATTCGTGTTACCTGCGAGGACATTAATCTAGTGTCGGGAGTGTCAGAAAGCTATTAGTTCTATTTAAATGACGTGGGCGGAAACACCTACACATTCATCTGAGACAAAATCCACAACATCCTGGGGACGACAGGTAAGCAAAGAACGTGTTCAGAAGCCGTGCCAATAAATTACCTCGTAGCTGAACAAACATCACCAAATTGCCAAGAAAATTACCTGCGTCTGGAGCAAAACCCCACGTCGTACGTAAATTCATTATAAGGTCGGCTAATAAGCCACATTTATCAGACAAGCTAATGACATGACATGCCGGGAAAAACAACGGTATCGGGGAAATTATTACGGGACAAAAATATAACGTTCCGCGCGCTAATTTAGAGATCCGTAGAACGAGAAATGTTTTCCAGCTTGAGTCACTTTTGTTGGTCTTAAGGTATGTTTCTAGATCCAGATGTGGATTTAATTATTTAACGAGACTGGCAATCTTGTGAAATTATACACTGAGGGCGGCAACTACTACAACAGAATAACAGAACGTTGAGTTTGAGTTAACAATAAAAATTTATATGCAAAACGTCCTTATATGGAAAAAACTAGACGCAGCAAGGGCATTATGGTAGCGAATTTTCGTAGAAATATATACAGGTTTTCCGGACATATTCGTTATTCAAAAGTTTTCCGACATATTTTTTACTACAAACTGGCGATATTCAGTTTTTCCTAGCATAAACAACTGTGTTGCTATGGAAACTAAATGTTTTTGTAAATAGCATGATATTATTTTTTTGGCGTTTTCGCAAAGAGCTAGTCTTCCTTGATACTGGACTCTTAAGCTTTCATTGGGGTTGATTAGAAAAAAAATCAAAAATTAACTTTCTTAAAAGTCACCTCCTGGACTTTATAATTCAATTTCGGATCAAGTTATCCATTGCATGTGAGATTAGTGATGGGAAAAACGGTTATTTTCTGTTAACAGTTGAAGCCGTTAACGTTATTTAATAATAACCGTTGAAAATAACGGCTTCAGTTATTTATCTGTTATTGTAAACTGGATAGTCGATCGATAGTATCCTACATTCCCAAAGCTGTGAGCGAAAGCGAGCACACTAGTATAAATGTTGTGTTTTTACCCCGTTATTTCACGTAGTGTATAAATCTCAAATTTTGTCGATATGAAAAGGAAACAAAGGGTAAAGAAATTATAATAAGCGTGTCGTAAATCTTTGCCCACTCTGAAGTGAAACTTTTAGAAAACAGAAAGGAGTCTTATATTAGTATTTACTTAGATGTTTTAGGAATTATAAACTAGTCATTTCTAACAAATTTATTTTATGAGGGGTCTTTACGTAAATGTCAATGCCACAGCAAGAATCAATAAATATCATTATTTATCACGTCTTGGGACGTTAGACGTTAGAACTTTTATTGCTACACAGGGAGTGATTCTAAGAACTCCATAACATAACGCAGCTCATTAAATTTCGGAAAAGAAATTTGCCTTTATTCTGTACATATGGTTTGTTATTACATTATGCTTTTATTCTTTCTTAGAAAGATCTCTATCTCTAGTTACATTTTCGGTTCACTGGTCATCTTTATCAGTCCACTTTTAAAAACTGTGCAAACAACAGCCAACAGTATAAAAAATTGAGTTTAAGTTTGGGTTTAAAAAAAAAAATGGAAGATATATAGTATTAATTGTTTATTTACTTATTTTAATATTCGTTGTTTTAAAATTAGTTTCAAAAATTTCAAAGGGCTGTAACTTGGAGGAGACGGGGTTTCAAGAAAAATTTAATAAAAAGACACCCCTTATTTTTCGCCAAAGAATCACCCTGTATATATATATATATATATATATATATATATATATATATATATATATATATATATATATATATATATATATTCATTTAATATTTTATATTTAAATGTATATAGATATTAAAAAATGTTGTATCATTATATTTTTTTATCAATTTGATAACTAATATCAGACAAACGAAAATGACGTGTTAACTGTTTTCTTGGGTAATAATATAAATTTAAATAAATAAGTACTTTAATTTCACGTGAAATAACCCTATTTTGCGTTGTCTATAGTGAAAGTAATAACACGTTTTTACAGAAATTCATCTTTTCACCCAACATTTTTTATTATTAAATATTTGGCTTTACATACTAGTGGGAAACTCAACTGTTTCAAAAATAACAGCTTCTCAGTTTAACAGAATAACTCTGTGTAGTAGTGTCCGCATGCCGTATCCCCATCAACAACCGGTTAAAGTTAAAATTAAAATTAAACCGTTTTATTGTACCGAAGATCCTACGTCCCTAAAGCTGTGATCGAGAGCGAGCTCACTAGTATAAATAACAATGTTATGAAGTACAGTCCGCTCTATACTGTATACCCATACATATTTAGCATTCCCAATCTCAAGGCTATTCATCCCGTTAAATGGTTAAATAACAATTGCCGATGAAAACCGATGTTTATTCATCGAACCTAGTTGCAGTGGAACTGAAACAGACACGACTCCGAATTCTAGTTTAGTGTAAAAAGCGTTATTTTTTAAGCTGTTATTTTTATAAGTCCATAACCGTTACCGTTACGGCTCGGTAACCGTTTAAAAATAACTGACAGTTAAATAACGACTCATCACTACATGTGACCGTATTTGTAGCCGTTAATTCCAAACATTGTTTGTTTTCGGTAATCCGCAGTTTTAGCGAATTTTTCGTATATATATATATATATATATATATATATATATATATATATATATATATATATATATATATATATATATATATATATATATATATATATATGTATGTATATATATATATATATATATATATATATATATATATATATATATATATATATATATATATATATATATATATATGTGTCACACTTAAACACTTTTCTCTTATTGAGAATAAATAGTCGGTATCATGATTTCTACTATGCGCAATGTCGTCGATATATAGTACTTACTGCAATCATACACAACACTAATTCCTGTATATGAGGTTCTAGTTCGCGCTTCTTTGAAGAAATCTTTTCAAAATTTATAAGTCGCGGTCTTCTTAATAACGAATTTTTTCTACGAAAATTAACGGTAACATACGAACAATGGCGATGGAGCGGTGGCGAATAAATCTGGCCTTAACATGTACGTAACTTCGGTGACAGATGAGGTATAGAATACATTCTAATTCCCATCCCATCGGAGTAGATATCAAGCCCGATAAGATAACAATGGTCGAGTTCACCAGGCGCCAGCGCTGCCAGCAGCTGCATTGCTATGTCAAAAAATGTTGACAAAATCTTGACAATCTTCAACATTTTTCGATATAACAATGCAATTGCTAATAGCTGCAGGGCCTGGTGAACTCGCGTAATATAAATTACACATGTTTTAACTAAATATTGTTTGCTTAAAAATAAATTTCTCCGCCAATGGCATTCCTATAAGAGTTTGTTTCGGTGAGGCTGAGTAACTTCATAAATATTGGAACCAGAGTACAACTACATTTAAATAGAATTTTAATGCTCCCTAAATAGAGCAAGTAACAAATGACAAAAAATAAAAGTACCTTAACATCGCTCCTGAATAAAAATCGGTGCTCCGTGCTAACGTCTTGTTTCGTATCGCATTACATGCTATGAACTTGAGGAGAAACTAATGAGAAGACATAAATTCATAACGAAAAATAATCAAACTTTTATAGCGACACGGTGTCGTAATTTACACCTAATTGACAGATACCGTGTAGGTGTACAGTTCCAGTCCAAGAATCAGCCCTGTAAAATATGCGCAAGCACTTTATAACGCTCAATTTTCAGGCCCGATGAGATTTCTCGCCGTCTAAAAAGTAAAGTAGTTTTCATTAATGGTGAGAAAAAAGGTGTCTGATAGAAATGTAAAAGAAATTTTAAAGTCCTAGGCGAGATCCAGCGTAATGTCTTCTTCCATTGCAATATTAAAGAGTACCTACTAAGTAACGTGTCTTTTACTAACTTTATTGAAAGAAGGGAGATAACGTACAACCAGCGAAAATAAAATCTGTTTTAATCACTAACATGACGAACTTTATCGTTGGTATATAATGAACTATGAAAACCTGTGTACCAAACTATACTAATTTTTTTTTTGAGAAACAAATTTATTTCTGGGGAAAACCTGGTCATATTGGGTTCATTCTCCAAAAATTTGATAAAAAGATGTTTGATTAAATTAGTCGATTATTCGTTACGTTATCGCTCGATATATACGAATATATATATATATATATATATATATATATATATATATATATATATATATATATATATATATATATATATGTATGTATACATATACAGGCTGTCCCACGTGGAGTAATGGATTAGATTATTTCCGATAGTATACATTTTTGAGTGCTGAAAATTTGTATACTGGGGTTTCCGACGATGTTCTATTTAGTGGACATAATCTCCAAAATGGCGGACGTCTGGTTACACCGTAAATAGATATAAAGATAGTTGTTTCAAATAGAACATCCTGTATATTATTGCATTTTTAGAATACTCATCTAATTTTAGGTTAAAAGTTATAAGGTTATGCTTCTCCCTATCTTCAACTGTTTTCGAATTATGTCAATTTATTTGAGAATTCTGTTCAAGGGGAGGCTCACTTAATGAAGGTGATTTCGTGTCGTGTTAGGATGCCGAAAATTCTTCTATATATATATATATATATATATATATATATATATATATATATATATATATATATATATATATATATATATATATGAGACATACTTGGTTTTTGGGTTGAACCCGGTCTAGAATTTATTAAAACTCGACGTTTTGGCTCCTGTTTTGAAGCCATTTTCAAAAGGTAAAGAAAATATGTAAGGACATGGACTCTAAGGCCTCAATCTGTCTACTCCTTAGAGCGATGGACAAAGGTGTGTTAGGTTGTTGTGGCTCGATTACGGAGCCTCAATCTGCCTACTTGCCAAATCTCGCCGGAGATCGTCTCTAAGGTCTCAGTGTGTTCAACCCTAGGCCTAAAAGATATCTCTTAGTATGTCTCACATTAAAGACCGCGAAAATATTTCCGAACATATATATATATATATATATATATATATATATATATATATATATATATATATATATATATATATATATATATAGCAAGAGACACAGACCGATGTCGTCCTTTTTAGGACTCCTAAATATTCTATATTTGTGCTCCAACCTCTTGGGGAATTCTTGATATGATAGACGGTGGACGATAATTATCACAAATGTTAAAATCATCTTTCTTGTGCACCGGAACCACATTGTATCGCTAAGTGAAGCTTGGAATCTGTGATAAGCACTGATAAGTACACTTGGATAACTCAAATCACCAGAATACATTTAAAAAAAAACCCAGATGATCGTTTCCCTAATCAAGTTGGCATCGTCAGAGGATGAATAATTCTAAATATCTTACATCCAAAACTCCGTTTATATTCTTCTGCAGGTAGTCGGTTTATAACGATCGAGGGTGCTTCAACGACACAAAAATTAACATACTTCGTTTGGCGGAATAACCTGAATTCTTTTATTATCTATCCGACGTGCTTCTGTCAGTATTTCTTGTAAAGTGATCAATCAATAAAGTCCCCATAGGCGGCGGAGCTACATTCCTACACTTTATTATTTGTTGTTTTTTGTTTATATATATATATATATATATATATATATATATATATATATATATATATATATATATATATATATATATATATATATATATATATATATATATATATATATATTCGAAAGCGTTTAGCTGTCCTGGTGGTATACGATTTTTTATTAATTTTAGATTCTCCTTATCTACGTGGTAATTATTATCCCAAAAATGCCGGGCAACGGAATACCTGTCTATAGTAACATATCTTAGTTGTGCTAAGTGTTCTTGAAATCTACTTTCAATAGATCTTTTTGTTCGTCCAAAATATTTAGGATCAGAGTCTTTATAATTTACTTCATAAATTTCCGACATTCTAGCAGTACTATTCCTGGCTTTGTTACCTAGCAAGTTTTTTTAAGTATTTTTTTGTCAAGAAGATAGTTGCAAATTGGCTTTTTAAAAATGATCCCTCGTGAACCGAGGTATAAACAGTAAGCAAACAAAGTTTTTTTCGGCGCTCCCTCTGCAAAAGATTGTTGATTCCGCTAACATTGTGTTTGTTTTCTGTTTGTTAATTAACCTTCCGGGAGTCTGGTGGGGTCTGACAGGCCCAGAGGTATGCTAAACATGTTGTATCTATTTGGGCAATAGATGGCGGAAGCTGACATTACGGGTAGCTGCCTCAACGATATCGGTCTATCTGATGTTAGTGTAGTTCCAGGGTGTTTGGTGTAAACAACTGTGAATCGTATGCATAATAGTGGATCGGGTATCATAGACCCCACCAGACTTAATAAGCTACTCCGAATTTAACAGACTTTTAAGGCATGTTTTGTTTTATTTTATGTCTCATCTGTCAAATATTATTCCAAAAGAGAAATAGTTAATTAGGTTAAACTTTATAAACTATAAAATACAATTTATTGCTACAGATTCATCGTTTTCAAAATGGGAGATTACGAACGGGAGCAACGTAGACTTATGGCCTTATGCGAAGAGGTAGAACATCAAGAGCTTGAAGATGAAATTTCAAGTGATGAAGGAGAAATAGACCATTTGAGTGAAAGTGAACATAACAGTGAAACAGAACAAGAAATTAGCGATGATGAAAACGACAGGGAAAATAACCTTGAAAGTATGTTTTATAGGGGAAAAGATGAGGCAACAAAATGGTTCAAGCACTAAGGTCGGCCAAATGTCAGGGAAAGAGCAGTAAATATTGTTACGCAACTACCCACTGTCAGAAGACCATATAAAGACGGTAAAACAGCAGCAGAATGCTGGGGATATTTTATCACTGAAGAGATCACGACTGAAATTATTATTTACACCAACCAAAAAATTCGAGCTAAGTGTGCTACGTATGCAGAAAGAGATCAGTATAAAGTAAAAGAGACAGACAAATCGTAATTGCGAGCTTTATTTGGACTTCTGTATTTAGCGGGCTACTATAAATCTTGACGTCAAAATGTCAAAGATTTATGGGCAATAGACGATACAGGAGTATCGGTATTTAGAATGACTATGAGTCTCCAGAAATTCAATTTTCTTTTGTGTTGCTTACGTTTTGACAATTATCAAACTAGACAAGAGAGAGTGGTGCTCGATAAATTTGCACCGATTAGGTCAATTTTTGATGCATTTGTTTCCAACTGCAGACAAGTTTATTCTCCAACTAGTTATCTAACCATTGATGAGCAATTGGTATCGTTTCGTGGCAACTGTCCGTTTCGACAGTACATTCCCAGTAAACCCGCCAAATATGGGGTAAACTTTTTTTGCATTGACAGACGCCAGGTGGTAATCTAGAAGTATACGTAGGTTTACAACCTGAGGGACCGTTCAGAAAAAGTAATAAGCTTGAAGATAAGTCCTTCGATTGATAGAACCGGTATCAAAGAGTGGCCGTAATGTTACGTTCGATAACTGGTTCACGAGTTACAGCCTGATGCATCAATTGCTCACCGAACATCGACTAACATCTGTTGGAACTGTCCGCAAAAATAAAAGAGAATTGGCGCGATGTCTGGTGTCTACAGAAGAAAGGCCTTTACCGTCAAGTGTATTTGGTTTTCAAAAAAATTACGATGGTATCATATATCGAGAAAAAGAAAAAAATGTACTATTATGGTCGACGCTTCATCACGATGACAGTGTTGATGATTCAACGGGGGACAAACAAAATCCTGAAATAGTCACGTTGTACAACATGACAAAAGGGGGCGTAGACACTTTAGATAAGCTTTCAGCTTCTTACGACATTCCAAGAAATTCTCGGCGATGGCCGTTGACAATATTTTATTCAATTCTCAACACTGCCGGAGTAAATGGCGAAATTGTGTACAGAAATAATACGAATGATTATGCCACAACAACCAGGCGGAATTTTTTGAAAGACTTGGGAAAACAACTAATTAGAGAGCATCAGGATAGACAACAAAACCAAAGGCTTCCTAAGGAATTACGCAGGCAGCAGCCTGCTATTCCTGTAGCTAATCCAAATGAGACTAGAAAAAGAAGACGCTGTGAATTTTGTCCACGTAATTCCGATAGAAAATCACAATACTTCTGTGTTACATGCAAGAAGACAATTTGTTCGGCACATGCGAATTTTATGTGCAGTGGATGTAATAATGAACACGAATAAGAATTATTATTATAATACTGAATTAGTGTAGGTACTTGACACTGATTTTTATAATCATGCTTTCTTTTTAACTTTTTAGAAAAAAATTTATTACATTGTTTTTTGCTTAAATCTTTATCATAATAAACTTATTCTACTATATTGCGTGATGTTTATAAACTTCCCTTTGAGACCATTCCTTGGTTTATTTGCATTATGGTGCCTTAAAACCTATTGGGGTCTATCAGACCCCACCAGATTGATATAGTCTGTTTGAATCACCAGACTCCCGGAAGGTTAATTTATACACTAGGCAAGCAGTGTATCCGTTATATTCGGCCACCTTCTTAATATACCCTAATTCTTCAGTATATCTGTTTTTACTTAAAATTAATTAACCCGTTTACTAAAAAAAATTCAGACTGGCTATTTTTTGTGCGTATGTATGATATGAGACTTTCGGAATGTAATTTGGAGTGGTGGTTTATTTCCTATGGACATCAAATTCTAAAGCGTGTTTATTTTTGACGACTACTACATTTAGGGGAATTTAATATAAATTTCTAATTCGTGGGTGCATTTTATAAAATCAATTTTTTTTAAATTTGGCAATAAAAGCGTCTATTTTGCAAATGTTTGTGTCAAACACTGCGCAGATATCATCCAGATAACGAAACCACACTTTAGGAAAGGACTCATTTTCACTTTCAACATCTGTTTCAAATCTACTCATGACAAAGTTCGCAATAAAGGACGATAGGGGGTTGCCCATTGCCGTGCCTTAGGTTTGCTACAAAAACTCATTGTTCAGTTAAAAAAGATATTGTTTAATACATAGGTTTGTTAAAGTTGAATATTCTTTGCCGACCTTTTCATTTACGTTATTAATGTTTAACAACTCTTCCAAATACATCAACGGTTGCTTCGTGGGAACGCTAAAAAACATAGAAGTTACATCAAATGAAATCAAAACCTCGCCTTCAACCAATTTAACATCTTTCATTTTATTAATAAATTCAAGAGAATTTGTTAGAGAAAAACTTTCTTGTTTAACGGCCAAGATAGAAACTCATTTGTCAACCACTTTGCTAAATTGTATGTTGGGAAATCTATAGCGGAAACAATAGGTCTCTCTGCCTTTTGCGGTGTATGGTGTTTTGGGGGACAATACTTGGTGACTTTTTGATTTGCAACTTGTAACTTTCTTTCTAAGTATTTTGTTATAAAGTTGCGACAACTCTTCTATTTTTAACATCCGAAATAATTTTTGGTACAGGGGTTGTATTTAATTTGTTATATGGTCCTGTCTCTATTGCATCATAAAATCCAGCTTTATAATCGTTTTTGTCCAAAATCACAACCTTATCACCTTTATCTGCTTTAACATAAAAACAATATTTCTCTCGCAATCGATTAACTATTTTTATTTGGTTAAAGCTTTTGTTTTTAGCAGACTTATTTTCTTTTCAGTTTTTTTAAATTTTATTTTTACATTCTTCTGTAATAAAATTCTTTTATTTTTACATTCTTCTGTAATAAAATTCTTTGAAAATATAAGTAATATTTAATTCATGTTTCAATGACTTCTACTATATGGTTTTTGGTGACTGTAGACCGAATTTCAACCCCTTGTTACGGAGATCTATCTCGGTTTTAGTAAACGACTATAACAAACGGTTTTCTACGAGGTCAATTTTGCAAGGAACTGGTTTTTAGTTTTTAATTTCACATTTTGCCAGTGGTGTCATTTTTTATTTTGTACATTAATTTTATTAACCAACTTCGTGTTAATGTCAACAAACATTTTCTTCTGAATTTGCACCATTCTTCATATTCTAAGTTATCTAACTTAAAGGTTACCTTTGCCCTCAGTTGGTGACGTGGTCGGAATGTAACACAACTGGTGACGTGGCTTCTCTCATGACCCCAAGATTCTTAAGACAGAAAATAATAGCTATGTTCGAAATTTCACTAAATATTAATTAGATTAATGATAAACACAGTATATTGGATTGTTGAATATAAAAATAAATATTTCAGTAAACTTTAAAGTATGCATACTAGACAGAAAAACACTTTGATATAAAAAAACAACGATGACAAAGAATAACGTACCTCGAGTTAGATTAACTGAAAATAGGATTTAAAATTAAACTTTTTATTGAAAAACATAAAATAAACACAATATCCTAGAGTGTAAATAAAATAGCATAACAAAAAACAAACTCTAATATGAAAATATATTTTCTATATTTCTGAAGAACAGGATTAATAAATTTTAATTTGGCCAGCAGCACATACTGGTATTTGGCAAAAATGACAAATCACATTAGTTTTTTTTGCACTTCTTGGAGATGAGGCATATATTTTCCTCTTGTTTAATCTGTTGGGTTGAGTTTGTAGTTGCATCAGTCTTTTCACTACAAAACTTATACTTAGTCTCAAACTTTGCGGTAGTCCCTCATAGACGAGTCCTCGATTCATATGGGGCTTAACAAGATTAAATGCTAAGTCCTTTAGTGATGTTAGTCCTGCTGGTTTAGGGTTATATTCATATGAATTGAACAGGATGTATGCGTTGACTCCTGCTATGTCGAGAACCCTGAAAAATATGGATATTGACCACCGGCAAGTTCTTCGACCAGTACGATAATTTTCGCACTTCTGGTCAAGCGAATCGACGCCCCCCCTTTATCACATTGTACAATGCAATAATCTCTGGTTTAAGTTTCGATGTCAGTACCACCAGTATCATGCATGAATGAGATCACCAAGGCAGCTTCTTTTTTTTTTTGGCGCGAACGACAATAGTGTTACTTCTGTTGCAAAGTCATACATGGATGTATTCTCTGCCCTCTCTTTACTGGGTAAAAATTCTATTGGTACGCACCTTTTATTATTTTTTAGTATGCCCACGTACGCTAGGTTCTGCTTCTCCAGCTCCTGAACGACTTTCAGAGAGGAGAACCAATTGTCAACTGTAATATTTCTTTTAGAGCCATTAATTGGTTAGGCTAATAGCAATACAGATTGCGTTGGTATCGCTAATTTTCTTTCTCCTTGAGACAGACCCCTTCCTTCGTAGTTTCTTCCAGTGTAGGTGTATCCATTATTAGGAAACTCGAGCATAAGTCAGGGCCATTACTTTTACACCGTACGTGTTTGGTTTATTAGGCATATAAATCCTGAAACCACACCTGCCTCTTAACCCAACAAGCATTTCATCAATGCAAGCATAGTTACCAATGCAGTAACACAATTGTGAGTTTTAGATCAACTTCTCGAAAATCCAAGCCACTCGAGCAGACTTGTCGATTTCTCTTCTAGATGCTCTTGATTCTGCGTCATCGAAATGTCAGAAATTCAAGAGTGTCAATGTTCCCTTCAGAGACATTGTACATCGGAAAATATATCTGTTGGTTCCATCTGTTGAAAATAGTGAACTTAGATCTTCATCATTCGATTTGAAGACACTAGAGTAATATAAGAGACCAATTAGAACTTTGATTTCTATAATATCCGTATCCTGCATTTCTATTTTATTTTCATTGCTGTACTTGTGACTGTTACTTTGAAGTTTCTGATTCGTTCTTTCTACAATCTACCGCAACATATCTTCCGAAAAAATCAGACTCCAGACGCCCACAGGTTTAGCAAAAGTGCCTAAAGCTTTTGATGGACCTCGGAGATCAGGTATGAATGAAACAATATTCTTAGTCGGCGTATCTTGGCTTCGAATTATTGGTGAAGATGACCACTTGAATCTATCTCTCCCATAATCAGATTTATTCTGATTGGTAGAAACTATCTGTTTTTCGGAACTCACCACTTCTCGATCGTCACTCACATATTCTTCCTCGTTCGCGTCCTCTTCATCATTGCTGTTCATTTCTGTCTCTGTATCTGAAGGGTCATCTTGCACAAAATCATCATTATTCTCACACTCGCCGTCGCTTTTCAACTTATCATACTGCCTCATGAGATTTTCTTCTAAATTGAGGTCATCATATTGCACATATCTAGAATTACTTGCCATAGTCTTAAAACAAAAAAGTCTCGTAAGTAGTGAGGTGGTGCCACTCATGACCCCAAGCCTAAGTCAACTAGAGTTATCTCGGCAACGGTACTTACCAGCGTGTTATTCTTCCTGCAGCTGCAAACACACTGTCGAACGTGTACATAACCACAGACTCACGGACATCGGCGCATGAGCAGTCGACATATTTGGTTATAAAGATTCATCTGGGTCTTACGTGGCACCACGTCACCTAATGAGGAGATCCGTGTTTATATATATATATATATATATATATATATATATATATATACTCAAGCAACAAATTAGGGCACTTCAACCAGCCTCGAATCCAAATAACGTAATAACGTAACCAAGTTGTAATGTAGTTAAAATTAACCAAAATATTGACTTGATTGTCATAATCACTACAAATTTGAGAATGCAGCTCCCGATTAGCCTATTGTTGACTATTGAAATTACTCCAAAGTCAGTAACTTCCAAGTAACTAAATTGGTAAATATTTGGTTAAATTTTACCTATAAATATACTTCAATATAATTTTCAGTTTTAATTTCACAATTGGTAATTTTTAGGTGTGCCGTAAAGTGGACTGAAAACTGACTACTAAGTCCAGATGCCTAATATAACTATTTTAAGGTAATTTATTACCTAACATTAACTTGCAATACGTCTGTGTGGTATAGTAAATTGGAGGTCTTCTTATGAAGTGCAGGTTACATATATATTACCAATCTAACTGCAATACAACACAGGAAATATTTTGGGCACTAAGATAACCTAAAATGGCTTTCAGATTGGCCGTATAGTCATAATTACTGCAGCAGTGGTCCTCCAGGTCAAATTGCTTACATCAAAGTTAAAAATACCCACAAAATCTGACTTCATATAAAAATGTCCTCAAAGTTCAAAGTGTACAGCAGTGAAATCAATTTGTGAATGTTGAAGGTGTTTCAGTTGATGAACTTATGAAGTTTTATTCTTCAGTCACAGTCTCGGTGTAAATTCTAAAAACGTATGACAACTTCATCGGCTGCTACTAAATGGAAGAAAAGCTGCTGATTTGAAATCAGCACGTTCACCCTTTCAATATAATACATCCCTTTTTATGATAATGACATGAAGCATTGGCAACACGGTCAGCTGTCATATGTTTATGTTTCTTTACTAATTTTCGCTCTATTTATGTCTATAACATATTATGGAGTCAAAGATCAAAAACGCTATATAATCATTCCTGTATAAATAATATATATATATATATATATATATATATATATATATATATATATATATATATATATATATACATATATACATATATATATATATATATATATATATATATATATATATATATATATATACATATATATATATATATATATATATATATATATATATATATATATATATATATATCCCAAGCAACAAATTAAGGTATGTTAACCAGCACTCGAGTCCAAATAACCTAACCAAGTTGTAATTTAGTAATAATTAACCACAATGTTGCCTTAATTGTCATAATGACTACAAATTTGGAAATGCGGCTCCGAACTAGCTTATTTTTGACTACTAAAATTACTCCAAAGTCAGTAACTTACAAGTAACTAAATTGGGAAAAAATTGGTTTAATTTTACTCATAAAATATATTTGAATATACTTTTGTATTTCAATTCCAGAGTTGGTAATTTTTAGGTATAAGTGTGCCCTAAATTGGACTGAAAATCGACTACTAAGCCCAAATACCTGAAATACCTACTTTAAGGTAATTTATTACCTAATATTAACCTGCAATATGTCTCTGTGGTATAGTAAATTGGAGGTCTTCTTATGACGTCCAGCTTACATATATAATACCAATTTCATTGCAATACAGCACAGGAAATATTTTAGGCACTGAGCTAACCTAAAATGGCTTTCTGATCGGCTATAAAGTCATAATTACTGCAGAAATGGTCTTCCAAGTCAAATTGCCTACCTTCAAGTTGAAAATACCCATAAAATCTGACTTGAAATAAAAATTGTCCTCAAAGTTCAAAGTGTACAGCAGTGAAATACATTTGTGAATCTTAAAGGTGTGTCAGTTGATAAACTTAATCAATAAAAGTTTATTCTTGTTGTTAATGTGCGTGCACCAGTAACACATATATAGTGTTACAATGCCCCTTTGAAACCAATAAAAGTTTACAGACATACTACAAACTATTATAGAGTAATAAAGAATGCTCACAGAAAAATAGTGATAGATGGTGATCATTCAAAGTGGCTTACATCAAATCAGCACGTTTCCCTCTTCAATATAATACATCAATTTTCATGTCAAATGGAGTGAAGCAGTGGCAACACGGTCAGCTCTCATGTTTATGTTTATTTAGTTATTTTATTTTGTTTCTATTTTCTATTAATGTCTATATATTATGGAATCAAAGACCAAAAGTGCTGTATAATCATTCCTATATGTCTCTCGGCTGTGCACGGATATAAGTAATATATATTTCTATACACGAAAATGTTTATTTCTAATAAATTCAAACAAAAATTCGTTTACCATATAGTTGAAATTCCCATAATAGGACAAAATGCCTTCAAAGTTCGGTTAGTTTGCCCTGTCATTAGGAATTGTGACTTATAGGTAAAAAAATAGGGCAAAATTAACTTTCAGGTCAATAATGTTAGAAGGGCAGCCATATTAAATTAATTTTGCGGTATCCATCTTGATTGTATTGGAAAATGAAAAATAATTTTTTGTTAAATATAGTGTAATCAAATTTTAGTTCGATAAAAACATTAAATAATGATTGTATACCATGACAAGATATTTTTGTGTTGTTTACATCACCAATCCTCCAAAATCAGAATTTCAAGAGTGTTGAATAATTTTTTATTTTCACTAATTTTATCTTTTATACGGGCGCTCTAATTTTATCGAAGTATCATCATCATGTTAACAGAAAAAAACATAACCGCAGTGGGTTTTGTCTTTATACAGTGCGAATCACCTTTATCATTGTTGCAAATATTTGAAGTAAGTTCTTTGATCATTCAAGATGTAATTTTTTGACAAAGATGGACAATATTTCTACTACTCTACTGTTTGTTTATACATACATAACCACAGATACTGCAGAACTGAATAATGTCACATGCGTAGTTCGTTGTTAAGAACGTCACGGCACTCGGCGCCTAGATGTCAGATTCAAGTAAAGCGTAGCACATATTTACCAATATATTACGTCCATTGGCCCAATGTTGAATGAAAATGCCCTAAATATAACTAAAACGCTTTGGTCGAAACGTCTTGCTGGACCTATTATCGACTTCCATATTACTTTGACTTTATTCGCCACATTGGTAATATACACTTAAATTTTACTTGAAAATGACCTGTGGTGATTTGGTCGCCGACCTATTGGTAGGGCGATTTTACGTCAATTTGACTTTAAATGTTGCTTGGGATATATATATATATATATATATATATATATATATATATATATATATATATATATATATATATATATATATATATATATATATATATATCGATACATGAAAATGTATGATTGCTAATAATTTTAAACTAAATCGTTTACCATGTAGTTGAAATTCCCATAATAAAACAAAGTTTGGTTAATTTGCATTGTTGCTCCTTATTACTGACGTGTTATTTGTAACTAATTTATTATCTACCCCTATACATATTGGATTTTTTTGTGTAGGTATACCTAATCTTACTAAGTGCATGGCAAATAATGTGACTTAAATTCCAAAATTATGACTTTTGTGGCATTTTGTAATTATAGCTTTGCAGCAAACTTCAAATGGCACCTGCCATTTTTGATGCTAGAAATCAATGTAATATTAAATATAAGGGCGACTCTAATTAACATTTTGCATACCTAGTCGTCTGTCAAACAGCAAAACCGGTTACGCAAAAGAAAACAAACATTTGTGAAGCCAGAGAAATAGTCTCTACGTCTGTATTTAGTATTTAACAATATCTCAGTTAGCTTTATATTTAGAAACTTCTCTGCTATAGATTAATTTCAAATAGAGAGTGTTCGACTAAAAAGTTTGTTTTGTAACTTGCTTATGGGCCAACTCGGGGAAGCTTATCAGTGCTCATCGCAGGTTCCAATCTTCACCTAGTAAATTAGAGGAGTGGCTACGATAACTAACTTGCTACGACCAGACTATATATACCATATTGAATTTGCTAATTTGGCGTAGCTTTCCAAAACACAGTACTTATTTCTCTTTTTGTAGACCATTATACTAAAACCTACTAAAAGTCCCTGATACGAACTGGCTCTAGTAAATTTAGAGTTATTATACATAAATCGCATCTTATTGTGGAGATAAAGATTCCGAGCAACATTCCAAAAGGTAGACAGAGTTTATGAGCCGTTCTAGCGAAGCCAATAACCCCAAACGACGATCGTAACGAGCTATTTTCCTGTGGGAACTGCGTTGACATTACCTGTCATTTTTCCATATGAAAAGTCGATTTATTATTTTATGACGTCTTCCAACGAGCATCCCCAAAATCACATTTCGTTATAGATGAGCCGTGCTATAGACGCGAGTTTTCCGGACGAAAGTTTATTTAAACTTTCAAACAATTTGGTAAGTTGATCTCAAAGAATGAAGTAGCTCTCTTCGATGAATCAAGCTCTATATTCTGATGGATGATATGGATTGCCGGTAGCTGCAGGTTGGAAAACGGGATTCGCAATGTTTAATCGATCAACGAATGGTTTCCCTTTTGTCGTTGTCAGTTAAATTGTATATCTAAGTGAACATATTTAATTAAATTGTAATTTACATAAGGCAGCTTTTGCTACACAAAATCATTTCTTCCTTTCATTGACAATAATATTTGTATACAGGGTGTTATAAAAAGTACTACTACTACTTCTACCACTACCCATGACGCCATTTCCAGAAAATGATTGACACTACAAAACTATCACTAATATATCTAACCAATCAAGAGGAATTGAAGGAAACTATGAAAACTAAAGAACTTTTAAATATCTATAGGACTAATATTAGACTCGTGAAGTATATTTTTCAGATGATTTCTGGAGTACTGACGACTGTCTTTTTTCAATAGTTGGAACACCGCATTTACCACGGAAGTTAAAGCGAAACTTTTGCTAAACACAAGTATGTAGTAGAAACAATGTACTATATTTTATCAAAATTACTTATTGTTTGAGAATGTAAAAAAAATTTCCGAAAATAAACTTAAACGTTGGTTTCCTAGCCAACAAACCATACGTTAAAAGCAAATTGGGTTATTGAAATTTGAAGGATTTAATGAAAATTCGCTACCAAAACGCACTTACTGCGTCCAGATTTTTTTATTACAAACATACATCATATTTCGATAAAAAATGCAAAAATGCATTAACGAAATTGTTCTACAAAAATTAGCTAAAAATTATAGGCCGTTAAACCGTAAACTTAACTAAACCTACAGCGAAAGCATCAACTTAACTAAACCGTTAGCCAAAGCATCAGAGAAAGTGTCCATTTGAATTTTGAATTTTCTGTAAATATTTTAGTAAAATGAAGGGCAGTGACGGTTGAAGCTTAAACTTAAGGGTTCGCAGACCATTCTTCTTGCAACATTTTATTTTTACAATCCGTCTTTGTTTCACGTTCTTTGCCTAAACATTGCCAATTTTGACGTTTCAAATCGCGACTTTGACGTTTTGAGAAAAACTCCACATTTTTTTCTTTAACTGCCCATAACTTCTTTGTTTTTTAAGCTAGAGACCTAAGGGTTCGTACAGGGTTCACTCTTTATAATACAAACACGCGTGCCAAACTTGGTTGCCTTTCTTTGTTATTTCCAGATATATAATTTTTTTTAGAAAGAAAACATCACATTTTCTGGGAAAACCTGGTCCGATTTTGCTGGGTAACGAATTTATCCAAGCAAAAGCAAGGTACTCACCAAATTTGATCAAGATCGGTCCATTATTATTATTATATATATATATATATATATATATATATATATATATATATATATATATATATATATATATATATATATATATATATATATATATATATATATATATATACCTTATTTGTTTGTATCACACTGATAACTCAAAATATAATTGTCCGATTTTGTTAAAATTTGGCGTGTACCTTCCTTTTGTAAATGGCTTGGATAGGTTCGTTAGACATAAGAATCGGAATTGAATTAGAAAAGCGATGGTAACCACATTTGGTACGTAAGTTTATGATATTAAAAGACAACTATATACAACAACTTGTATTTCTATGTTACAAGAAAAAAATGATAATAAATATTTGGTGCCAGATCATTTCTATGAAAATTCACTACCATAAGGCACTTTCGACATCAAGACTTTTGACATTTGCCGTCATAGACGACTAGGTTGTAGGTTTGTATGTGAGTGGGCCATATCGGTCCCCCCACCGCGACCTTAAGGTCTATTGTGGCTCACACCTAGAGTCTATATTTAATAAATAAATAAATAATCTTTGTGGGCGAAAGTTGATCCAGATCTTCTGGAGCAAGCTTTACCTTGCCAAAGAGCAGGTATCTAGTCCTGTCCGCCGCCGGACAGTAACACAGCACGTGCTCTGCTGTTTCTTCATTCTCCATACACAGCCGGCACTCGGTCTCTTGACCGACCCCAATACGGTGCATGTGGTGCCGCAAGCGGCAGTGTCCTGTATACAGGCCGACTAGAGTACTCAGTTGTTGTCTGTTCAACTCTAGAAGTTTTTTAGCCCTTGACTCAGACAGGCCATTTATGAAGGCCTTAGGGTGGGCTAATCCTGAAAGATTTTGCCAATACTGGATTGTCATTCTTTCTGTCCAGGTCTTTAAGGTGCGTTTTGCTGTGCAAGATGTTATTTCCAGCACCAATTCTGGTCCAACAAAGTCACTCTGGGCCCCACTCCTGGCAAGCGCGTCGGCCGCAACGTTGCCGTCATGGTCCGAGTGACCCAATTGCCCAATTCGTTAAGGGCAGATTTACAACTCCATACCGTCTTTGAATTACACCGGTAGGAACCAAGAGCCTTTATTGCAGCTTGGCTATCTGCATATATCTTTATCGATTTGTGTGTATCCAGGTTTTTTAAACTTTCCCTTGCACACATCTCGATGGCATACACTTCTGCCTGGTGTATGGTTGCGTACTTACCGAGGCTAGCGGATAGTCTAGCATCGGTGCTGCCCCCATATGCGCCAGCTCCTACTTCCAAATTGGTTTTGGAGCCGTCAGAGTACCAGCAGAGGTCCGCTCTCAACAGGGTCGTTTGATTACGGTCCCAGTCCTCCCTTTCCGGAAGGACGATCTTGAAAGACAGATATCTGCTGTTCCTTGTAGGCATCCAGTCTGAGACCATTCCCAGAATCCTGTGACCATCAATGTCATCAAAGAGTCCGGACCCTCCCAGACTGACTTCCTTCGGCATGTTGTTTGCCGTTTGCTTTAGTATTGAACGCTCTGTATAAGCTAGTGAAAACATTAACTGCGCCTCACTTAGGACCAAGCTTTCTCAAGTCTCCTCAGAGAGGCATAATCTCAGACCTTGACTAATATCGAAGATATGTCTTATCAAACACCGTAGTGACATTTTAAAAATGCTCTGAAAAATCCAATCAACTCGAAAACGTGAAATTTTTGACATGTGGCGCCTTTATAAGATTTGCGCTAGATTTCGAATCTAAAAATTTTATAATATACAGAATGTGCCATTTGAAATAAGGAAGTACATGGTATTTTCCGTTTAATTGGAATCGCCATATGCTTCGATGGATTCCACATAATCGTTTATGACCAAACCCAAATTGTATTCTTAGAATTCAGACTAGAAGCACTTCTAACGAATGCGACTTGCCAAACATCCTGTATATAAACATATAATAATTTAGACTGGCCCAGAATATGGGTTTATTTATACAAATATAATTAGCATTACAAAACTATAAGAATTTGTGGCGCTGGACTTTTGTATGTATAATTCTAATTGTATTGCTGCTGTCTAAAACTAGATGCTATGGTATTTGTTTCTTTATAGTCAGCCTATTATCGCAACTAGGGCTAATCAGTGACGCTGAGAAGCAGTGCATACTAGTTTAGTGGGCGCCATATCTTTACTGATTGTATTTAGCTAATTTCAATATTTAGGCAAGACAGCTGCATGCTGGTTTTATAATTTATCGCCATAAACCCTTAAGGTATTATCATCCCACTTCTGATTAATGAACTACTATGTATTTAAGCGAGATTAAAATTATTATACCTCAAAGAGGGAATCTAAACATCATTAGGTGTTAATAATCTGGCGATAACAACGTGAAAGTGGAGGTAGAAGACAATATAAAGAGGAGGAAGGAGATCTATAGCGAGCTAACATGATTTACTAACTGATTCGCCTAGTTGAACTGGAGAAGACAAAGCCGAGTCTTGTACTCGCTTCCCACCTTCCATTCCCGGGAGACTTCCTCACTACTACTGCTGCTTCGAAAGTGTGGAGATACGGGAATTACCGGGATAAGTCAATTTTCGTTAGCCAGGTAGAGTTAATGCTAGTTTATTATGTTTTGAAAGGTTTGTTCATTAGAAAATTATACATTTTTAAGTCTGTCCACCTTTTACATTATTATCAAGTAAGTAGTTCAACTTTTGAGTTATACAGTTATACTTTTAGCCTCACAAATAAAACATGTATATTCTAATGCTCATAACTTAAATTTACAAAAAGCTAAAAACTTACAATGTGGTACATGTTGTAGCCTCTATAAATCAAAGGTACAATAGCCAGCAGGGTCGTCGCATTCCCATCCCAAAAGACCTGTTAATTAAACTCATACTTGATGATTTGTAAAACACACGGCTTACCACATAACCCGCAGTTGTTTCAGAAGATTAGTTCAAAACTCGCCAATTTTGTCTTTTCAAATCGCGACATTAATGTTTTAAGAAAAACTCTACATCTTTCAAATTAATGTTTTTGGTGCTTCTCGACTTTTTTGCGCCAGGAAATCATAATATTTGTCTGTAATATTCAATAGATTTTGTTAACCATACAAAATGTTTTAGTTTTTGCGTTTCACTGATGACCAGACTCAGGGAATTTTTATTTCATTCGATGCTTAAAATTTGTTCCCTTTTAACTTAGAAAGAGTTAAGATAATTTATTCTTTTCAGAAAGATATTCTCATGGAATGAATTTGGGGCCCATGACTTGACCACAAAAAATATTTGTATTCCAGTACCCATAAACTTTTGAAACGTTATATTACTAGATTTTTATTTAAAAAAAGTCAATTTCCACCAGATCGCTCCTTATTTATGCCCTACCCTCTGAATGGATCTTATCCAAACAAAATTGGAAGCGTTCCTTTGTCGGGTGCTAAGTAGTTTACTTCCACATCATCAATACGTGTGGAAGTATGGTGTCGGCGACACAAATTTCATTTTTTCCCTTAAACGTCGTAAAAAGTGTCAAAACGTATAAAAAATATAATTTGGGAACGAAACTATTTTGTCTGTCGGCCATACCATTAATAATAGCAGGTAATAATACTGTGTGTGTGTGTGGGTCGGTGAATGGCTTCGGAAGGCAACTTTCTCTAGCCACAGACTCTTTTTTATATAGGCATATACAAATATTTACACATATACTAGCTAGTAATAGGCAAGTTGGCAAACTGTTTGGAGATTACTAAATTAAATTAATATATCTAAACTATGTAGTTACGTAATGTCATTAAAACCCTTTTTACGTGAAAATATACACACATATACATATATACTCGTAATTTATACAATTGTAAGTACGTTTACCTTGATTTAACTATAGGAGAGACACGGGCACAAATAATCATACTAATATCACCATATTTTTTTATAAATTTCAACAACACACTATGAAGGCTTACAGCCTAAATACTATCAAACAGTGTGTGTCGACAAGAAGGAAAGAGGCAACTTTTAATTCTGGACTTGAAGGTTTGGACGTTCGGGGGAGAAGGAAAAACATGTGCCAGCAGGGAATTCCAAAACTAGGAAGTCCTCTGGACAAAAGAGCGGGCATAGCAAGATGTTCATGTCTGGTGACCTTGATAGTAAAATGGTGCCCTGTTCCTCTGGTAGATCTGTTGAGAGAGAGAGAGGTCACCAACGGCACCTCGGTGGGCAAGGGATGGCAGCCTTTGGGTGAGGGTAGGGTAACCGATGAGACGTATAGCTCTTCTGAATGAAGTCCAGGATAGCGAGCGTAGAAGCGGCAGCGGCACCCCAGATGTGGCAGCAGTAATCGAGGTTTGGCCTTATTTGTGAAGCATATAAGGTATAGAGATTAGCTGGTGAAAAGTATTTGCAAGCCCGGAAGAGAAATCATAATTTCTTAGCAGCCCTTTCTGCAATTGGTGTGACATGTTGGTGCCAATTGAGATTTCGACCCGCAGAAATGCCAACAAGTGAAAAGGACTCAATACTTTGAATAATTTGGTTGTTCATTGTGATGGGTCTAGGGCTGGTGTATCTCTTATGAGAAAGAAAGCAAGACTGAGATTTGGTGGGGTTGAATTGTACAAGATTTCTACTTCCCCAGTCTAATATTTTTTGGAGCTCTACGGAGACAGAACCCTCCATGAATCTGCGATCCTCATCTAATTGGGCTAAAGAGGCAGGCTTAATATTGTATATTTGAGTGGAGGGTGCTGTCGTCCGCGTAACTGTGAACTGGGTTGGATGTGCTAGAGAGGAGGTCATCGATGTGGAGAAAAAACAAAGTAGGGGTTAAAGCTGAACCTTGAGGAACTCCTGCATTAACTGAATACAGTTTAGAGGAATGGCCATCCACGACAACAGAAATGCTCTGGTTGGAGAGGAAATTTGCTATCCAGGTACAGAGTTTTGGTAGTAGGCCATAGGCCGGAAGTTTATTAAGCAGCGCTGCGTGCCGGACATGGTCGAATGATTTGGATACGTCTAGAGAGACAATCTGGGATTTACCGTGTAGTTCTATAGACTTGTTCTGAGAATGGGTGACAAAGGAAAGGAGGTCGGCAGTTGATCTGCGCTGACGGAATCCATACTACCTGTCGTGGATTAGACTGTGTTTTTTCAAGGAATTTTAGTAATTCGGTGTTTATATACTTTTCCATCACTTTAGAGACGACTGAGAGAAGAGAAATAGGCCTACAGTTGCTAGGAAGCGCTTTGGATCCTTTCTTGGGGACGAGTTGAACTCGAGCAGTTTTCCAGTTACTAGGGAATATGCCTCTATTGTAAAATGTCTGAACCAGACGAGTCAGGACAGAAGTAAGTTCTGGCGCGCATTGCTTGAGAACAATGGCTGGGATTTTGTCAAGGCCAGAGGCTTTCCTGGTATTAAGAGAAGAGAGCATATTTCGTACCTTTCTAGTTTTGAAAATGATATCCGTCATTTTATGCGCGACATTGGGGACTGTTGGTGGTTGAACATTTGGAGGTGGGTTTAGAGTAGAATTGCCGGCGAACAACCAGGTAAAAAGTTCAGCCTTGCCCAGGGCGGTAGAAATAATTTCATCCCCTGAAACAAGAGGTGGGAGCGTGCTCTTGCAAAAATTATTCCCAGTAGATTTAGCAAGAGTCCAAAATGGTTTTTTGCCGTTGGAGCCTGAGAGGACTTTGTTTTTGATATGGTTATTAAACGAGTTTTTTGCCTCAGAAAGAATGCGGAAATAGCGGCTTCTTGCGTCGTTAAATGCTTGACGGTTTTCTTGGCTGGGATTGTGCAGAAGCGTTTTGGTGAGCTTTGACCTTTTCAAGTCTGGCCTTGTCACAGGATTTAGAGAACCAGGACTTTTGAGTAGCTGAAAGGGTTTTCTGTGTACGTGAGATGAATAATTCCATGCCAGCTGGGATAGTTTCGGTGACGTTTTGTGAGATATCAGAGGGGTCAGGATGAGAGAAGCAGACAGACGCCCATGAAAATGAGGAAAAGTAATCCCGCATTTCGTCCCAGTTTGCGGAGTTGTAGTGCCAAACGATACGTGGGTGTGATGACTGTGTGACCTCGGGTTGCATTGCGCAGGAAGCAGTGACCATGCCGTGGTCTGAGCGACCAAGGGAGCGGTGACTGATATCTTATAGCATTCAGGTTTTGTAGTAAGAATGAGATCCAAGGGATTTGAGCTGTGTGTTTGGATGAGAGGAAAGTAAGTAGGTTGCTGAAACATATTGGCTAAAGAATTGCTGACTGCAAAGGCCTCCGCTGCTCTCCCTTGTAGATCGGTTTTTGAAGATCCTAGCCATTCCTTATTATGGACATTGAAGTCACCAAAAATAGTCACCTCGGAGAAAGGATATTCAGAAATCAGATGGTCGGTTTTTTCAGAAAGGTAGTCGAAGGGCTGAAAAAAGTTGTTGTCAGAAGGTGACCGGTAAACGCAACAGATTAATTTAGTTGCAGCCCTGAGAGAGAGTTTCATGCAAAGTACGTCTTTTCTTCCAGCTTCTAAATTGGGAGTCTGGTGCAGGCTAGATTGCAACGGACGTGTGCGCACATGCCTCCATGCAATCTAAAGGAAGTAAGGAGCTCATATCCCGGGAAATTAAGGTGATTAGTGGCTATCTTGGCACTGATTTGGGTTTCGGTGAGGAAGATGAGTTGGGGCCTATTAGCCTGGAGGAAATGGTGGACGGAGTTCAGGTTAGAATTTGGGCCACATATATTCAAGAAGGATATGTTAAATCTTGATGCCGGCGCTCCCTGTACCCTCCCCTCCCTAGAGCCGAATGGAGGGGTCTTTTTTCGCCGGAATCTTTTGTACATGGAGGAGCCATCATAATTTTTGTTTATAAGGGAAACCGACTCATACACCAGAACCATAAACGTCCGTTGAAACTTCACGGGCCCCTTGATGTAAGGGGTGGTACCTCTTCGGGCGTGAAAAAATTCTTTACTATCACGTAAAGGAAAAGTCCACTACTACCTGCTTGAATCCGATTAGTCGCCTCGTACGACAGGCAGGAGTTACCTTGGGCCTATTCTTTTAGTTAGTCCGCGGGCCCACAGGGGATATTTACAAAATATAAAACATTACATTATATACAATTGTACGCTGGCTATTGTTATTTACATCTCATATATTATTACTACAAATTGACGCACAACGTTGGTGCTCTGAAAAGGCACACAAAAACATATACAAATATAGATATAAACAACTATAGCCCATTTATATTATTACTACAATATATATATATATATATATATATATATATATATATATATATATATATATATATATATATATATATATATATATATATATATATATATATACAAACACGCATCTCCTCATTAGCAAAATTTTTCTACGAAAAGTCGCACAAAATGTAACTGATTAAAATCCTAGCTTCTTTGACGATATCTTTCATTTGGGTAAATTCGTACTTGAAGATACAAGTGTGTCTACCTAACCACCGTCTTGCATGCAGTATATATTCCAGATTGTCTTCAATTTGAATGCTTTCAGCACACATTGTCCACGTCTTACGTGTGTTAAAATTTGCTTGCGCATCGAAGCAAACCAGATTCAGTTTCTTCAATAAAAAAACAATATATCGCAGTATACGAAGTATAATCTTATACAAAAGCTTATCAGGATAACAAATAATGTTACTAAGAAGCGATTTCGGTTAAAACAGAGTAATAAATTTGTCTTTGATAGACGCCTACTAAAGGTAGGGGAACGAATTTAGACTAGAATTTTACGTAAGGTTCAAAAATTTAATAATATGGAGGGTGTTCCATTTCAAATAACGGAGTTAATGGCAACTTCCAGTATAACCTGAAGAGTAGCCATTTTAAAACAATTTTATTTTGATAGGATTGCAGCCATAATGGCTAGATCCAAATTTTAGGAAAAAAATTTCAGCTAGAAGTACGAAAAATTAACTAACGTGTTTCGCAAATCAGCCTGCATATTAAGAAAAATCTAAATTCAATTTCTTACCTTAAAGCCCTGTATATCTTTTAATTTTGGCTTCTGTTCTGGGTTCAGTGTGTACAATTACTTTTAGAGCAGACTGTATAATATTAGATAAGATCTAAAGATATTGCCACAGCATTAGAATGACATGGTCTAATACTGCTTAGTGTTTTTGCGTAAAAATGTCTGCCCAGACTACCTGCAATCAGAAAAGATTCCACCCACGTACGTCTCTTATAAACAGGGGAGAACAAAAGAATTGATCAAAGGGACGCAACGGAAGCAATGGCGTTCAGTCTGAGATTCTTTATAGCCAGGTCTCTTATACCTTCATGATAGATGGGGTGAATGTGCATCGAAAAGTATGTGTAGGAGAGAGATATAGATAGAGCAAACTTATGATCAGGTGAGTTCAGAATGGCGTCAAGGACGGCGACAGGTGTGCCAAAGTGTAAGGGGACAGAACTTGAAAAGAACCTGCAGAGGTGTCACGCATGTGGCTAGATCGATTTTCAAACATATAAAAGGTTAACTTTCACGTAATCAGTGGCGGCACTGAACTGGGATTTCTTAAAGCTGCTGTGTAGATAGACTTAAAAATTGGTGGCATACGAGGGGGTATTTAAAAGTACTTAGCCTGCAATTAAAAGAGCAATCATTTTTTTAAACAAAGAATTATTTAGTCGACAGAATCTAAGACTTACACCTTCATCAGAACGTTCCTTAAGTAATGCTTAATCATTTAAAAATAGTGCTATAAATTGAATCATAACTTCCACATAGCTGTGATTGTGTATCCTCTGCAGAGAGACATTCTTACGGAATGAATTTAGGGCCCGTGACTTGACCACAAAGAAAATATTTGTATTCCTGTATCCATAAACTTTTTAAACGTTATATTACTCGAGTTTTATTGAAACAAAGTAAATTTTCACCAAATCACCTCTTATTTATCCCCTACCACTGAAGCGATCTTACACCAAAAACAATTCGAAGCCTTCCTTTGTCGGGTGCTAACTGTATATCAAACTTGAAGATGATATCTCAATTCGTTCGAAAGTTATTGCGCCTATTAACAGACAGACGTATATGCCGATAGACCGACGGACCAACAGAGAGACAGAAAAAAAATCGTTCCAGAATCAAATTTTCTATATGTTTTGAGACTTTTTACGCCGTTTTAGCACAGCAAAAATTTCGGATTTTTTTTCAACAATATTCCAACCCCACAAATTAAACCCCTAAATGAATTTCAAATAATGTCGATTTATACCCCCATTCATGCACTATTTCCTAAAGCGATTTGATCCAAAAACAATCCGAAACGTTAGTTTGCCGAGTGCTACTGTACGCCAAATTTGAAGACGATATCTCAATTCGTTTTCAAGTTATCGTGGCTACAGACATACAGACCGACAGACAAAATATGTTTGTTCCCAAATCATGTTTTTAGTGAATTTTCTTAGAAAAAATTCACTAATGAAGAGATCTCGACTTTTGAATTTTGAAAAAATTTCTTCAAATAAGCGCGATCTAGGACCCCTAGAACCCATATCCGGGGTCAGTTTCAATTTTTATATGTTTATATATATATATATATATATATATATATATATATATATATATATATATATATATATATATATATATATATATATATATATATATATATATATATATATATATATATATATATATATATATATATATATATATATATATATATATGTATATGTATCACACCGATAACTCAAAAAATAATGGGCCGATTTTGATAAAATTTGGCATGTACTTTTCTTTTGTAAATAGCTTGGATAAGTTCGTTAGTCAGGAAAATCGGACGAGGTTTTCCGGGAAAATGTTGAGTTTTCATTCGAAAAAAATTATTATCTCAAAAACTAATTAGCCGATTTTAATAAAATTTGGCATGTACCTTTCTTTTGTAAATAGCTTTGACAAGTTTGTTAGTCAAGAAAATCGGACGAGGGTTTCCGGGAAAATTTTGAGTTTTCATTCGAAAAAAATTTTTATCTCAAAGAATAATACGCTGATTTTGATAAAATTTGGCACGTACCTTCCTTTTGTAAAAGGCTTTGACAAGTTTGTTAACCAAAAAAATCGGACGAGGTTTTCTGGAAAAATTTTGAGTTTTCATTTAAAAAAAAATTTTATCTTAAAAAATAAAAAATTTATGATAACCAAATTTGGTAGGTAGGTTAACGATATAAAAAGCAAACTATATACCAAAATTTAGATTTCTATGTTACAAGAAAAAAAAGTTATAAAATATTTTGTGCCAGATCATTTTTATGAAAATTCACTACCATAACGCACTTGCTGCGTCCAGGCTTTATATATGTATTGATACTTTCTACGACGTTAAAGAGAGAAAAATGCGGTACTACCACACGTTGTGACGATATTACCCGAGTTTGAACAAAAAAACGTCAATTTTTACCAAATCACCTCTAATTTATCCCCTACCCCCTGAAGCCATCTTATCCAAAAATAATTCTAGGCGTTCCTTTGTCGGGTGCTAACAGAATACCAAATTTGAAGATGTTATTTAAAATCATCCGCTAGTTATTGCGCCTACTAACAGACAGACGTACAGTCCGACAGACCGACCGAGAGATCGACAGACAAAAAAATTTCGGTTCAGAATCAACTTTTAGATATGTTTTGAGACTTTTTACGCCGTTTTAGCAAAAGAAATTTAGAAATTTCTGTCATTGGAATTACACACAACCACCCGACCGGGTGTTGTTGGTTCCCCAGCCAACAAACCTTAGGTTAATAGAAAATGGAGTTATTGAAATTTGAAACATTTAATGAAAATATGCTACCAAAACGCACTTACTGCGTCTCGATTTTTTTACAAACATATTTCGATAAAAAATGCAATAATAGAATGGTGTTCGAAAAAAAATTTGTAGGGATCACCAACGACTTATGGGCCAGCCTATGATTGTCAAAATAATTTTATAAGATGCAGCTCGAGACACCCTATGATTAACATATACAACTTTTTTCTCGTCTCTTGTGTAATTATAATTATATTCAGCTTTACCGTATATACGTAAACAGATAAAACTGAACGTAAACCCGGATATGGATTCTAGTGGGCCTAGTTTGCGCTCATTTGAAGAAATCATTTTAAAATTCTAAAGTCGGGGTCTCCTCATTGCCTACTTATTATTAGCTAAAAATTATGGACCGTTAAACAATAAGCTTAACTGAAACTACCGCCAAAGCATCAGAGAAAGAAAATAACTAACCTGGTGCATATCTGCCTTTTTGGTAAAACTTAGATCCTTTTTATCTGTTGACAAAACATCAAAAACACTTTTTAGTCCACCAAAACACTAATAAAGTCGCAAAGGAATAATTTGCACTTGTATATTAAAATTCCCAAACAACACAAATAATTTGTACAATGAAATTTGAAACAGATAAACGATCTAATAATGTACGTCAACTAATAAAACTGTTACAGCGTGTAACTGACCTGCGCAATGATATCAAATGTTTTGTTGCCAGGTAACGACTCAGACATACTAGATCTCATGTGTAAACCACTTTTTATCATTGTCAATGAAAAACTGTGATATTAAAAAGAAATGCTTCAAATTTGAATAGCTCAATTCTCTGTAAACCTAAAAAGCTGAATTTTGGTACACAGTTAGGTCTTTCCCAAGGCAACATGTCGCCAAACTTCATTATAATAGCTTTGTAATTTTCGGATAAAAAAATTTTTTCGGAAGAAAACTCAAAATTTTCCCGGAAAACCTTATCCGATTTTCCTGGATAACGAACTCATTCAAGCTATTAATAAAAGAAAGGCACATGCCGAGTTTCATCAAGATCGGTGATTTACTTTTTGAGTTATCGGTTGAATATATATATATATATATATATATATATATATATATATATATATATATATATATATATATATATATATATATATATATATATATATATATATATATATATATATATATATATATATTTACAACCAATAAAAAATCACAAGGGGTACAGAAAACAAATAAAGTGTAAAAGTTTTTTGTTGATTAATTTTACCTTTAGCTCACTCACAAAATCTCAGTCTTCTTTGGTAATCGCTGTCAAGCAGTTCCTGGTGCTACTGAACGGAAAAATGATGCATTTTTGGTAGTGACAAAATTCTCTGAATCGTACCGTGGCTAAGGTATTTTGCAATGCAATTTTTCGTATACTTACTTGTGCCTGGATCCTCAGCAACGCTGGGTAATACGTTGAATTGGTTTTCTTCAGTCATTGCGTTTTTTGTTAATTCCTCTTTCTCATAACTTACTGAACCTGTCCGGTCAAAACGGTCCATCAATCTTTTAAAAGTCATTTAAAGTATTTGGTTGTCTTCGCTGTGGATATATTTCGTGATATACTTTTGAGGAAAGTAAACAATTCTTGCATTCTCCTAGAATCCAAATAATATCTAAAAATTCTGGAGGGCAAACATTTTTACTATTCGTCATGTAATAAATCGTTTAATTTGTTAGAAGTTAAAGAAACTACACGCGACAGATGCTTCAACAAACAATAAACGTGAAAATTGATAGATTCATCTACCAGATTTTACAAATGCCTACTGTACTGACATATTAAATTTATCCGACAATATGAATTTCAACGAATATCTTCAAATATCTCATCAATAACTGAATTTAGGTATAGAGAACACTTAACAAAAACCAAAGGAAAACAATAGATAATATTATTTATGATATAAAATAGAGTGTGTTCTTTTAGATTAAGAAAGAAAATAAAAGGTCCGGGTTTTAAATCTCCATGTAGACAAACCACAACTCAGTAAACGAGTAATGACAAAGGATGGTATTGCATCATATTCCAAAACACAAACAGCCAATAATTACTTTTTTCCTATAATGTGTATTGATATATAGAGCGTTAAAAGACGTACGACTTTAACACAAAACGATCCATATATATTTTTTATATTTCAGCAACACAGCACGAGAGCTTACAGCCTAAGTACTATCGTACCGTGGGTGTCGACAAGGAGGAAAGAGACAACTTGTTTATTCTGGACTTGAAGCTTTGGAGGTTCGGAGGAGAAGGAAAAACATGTGCCGGCAAGGAATTCCACAACTTGGAAGTCCTCGGGACAAAAGAGCGGGCATAACAAGATGTTCTATGTCTGGTGACTCGGACAGTAAAAGGATGCATTCGCTCTGTTCCCCTGGTAAAGAAGCGGCAGCGGCACCCCAAATGTGGGAGCAGTATTCGACGTTTGGCCTTATTTGTGGAGTATATAAGGTATATAGATTAGCTGGTGAAAAGTATTGGCGAGCCCGGAAGAGGAAACGTAATTTCTTAGCAGCCGCTTCTGCAATTAATGTGACATGTTGGTGCCAATTGAGATTTCGATCCACAGAAATGCCAACAAGTGAAGAAGATTCATTACTTAGAATAACTTGGTTGTCCATTGTGATGGGTCTAGGGCTGGTGTATCTCTTATCAGATAGAAAGCAGGACTGAGATTTGGTGGGGTTGAATTGTACAAGATTTCTACTTCCCCAGTCTAATATTTTTTGGAGATACACCGAGACAGAACCCTCCACGAGTCTGCGATCCGCATCTAATTGGGCTAAAGAGACAGGCTTAGAATATTGTATGTTTGAGTGGAGGGTGCTGTCGTCGCGTAACTATGAACTGGATTGGATGTGCTAGAGAGGAGGTCATTGATGTGGAGAAGAAACAAATTATCGGCTAAAGCTAAACCTTGAGGAACTCCTGCATTAATTGGATACAGTTTAGAGGAATGGCCATCCACAACATAAATGCTCCGGTTGGAGAGGAAAATTGCTGTCCAGGTACAGAGTTTTGGTGGTATGCCATAGGCCGGAAGTTTATTAAGCAGCGCTGCGTGCGAAACCTGGTCGAATGCTTTGGATATGTCTAGAGCGACAATCTGGGATTCACCGTGTAGTTCCATAGACTTGTTCCAAGAATGGGTGACAAAAGAAAGGAGATCGGCAGTTGAATTGCGCTGACGGAGTCCATACTGCCTGTCGTGGATTAGACTGGCTTTTTCAAGAAATTTTAGTAATTGGGTGTTTATATACTTTCCATCACTTTAGAGACGACTGAAAGGAGAGAAATAGGCATGTAGTTGCTAGGAAGGACTTTGGATCCTTTCTTAGGGACGTGTTGTACTCGAGCAGTTTTCCATTTACTAGGAAATATGCCTCTATTGTAAGATGTCTGAAACAGACAGGTCAGGACAGCAGCAAGTTCTGGTGCGCATTTTTTGAGATCAATTGCTGGGATCTCGTCAAGGCCAAAGGTTTTCCTGGTATTAAGAGAATAGAGCATCTTTCGTACCTTTTTAGTTTTTAAATGATATCCGTCATTTTATGCGGGACATTGGGGACTGTTGGTGGTTGAACATTTGGGGTGGGTTGAGAGTAGAATTGCCGGCGAACAACGTGGCAAAAATTCCAGCCTTGCCCAGGGCGGTAGAAACAATTTCATCTGTAAGGAGAGGTGGGAACTTCCCCTTGTAGAAATTATTCCCAATAGATTTAGCAAGAGCCCAGAAGGGTTTGCTGCCGTTGAAGGTTGAGAGGACTTTGTTTTTCATGTGGTTATTAAGCGAGTTTTTTGCCTTAGAAAGAATGCGGACATAGGGGTTTCTTGCGTCGTTAAATGCTTGACGGTTTTCTTGACTGGGATTGTGTACAAGCGTTTTGTGAGCTTTCACATTTTCAAGTTTGGCCTTGTCACAGGATTGAGAGAAGCAGTGCTTTTAAGTGGTTGATGAGGTTTTATGCGTACGTGAAATAAATAATTCGATGCCAGCTTGTATAGTGTCGGTGACGTTTTGTGAGATATCAGAGGGGTCAGGATGAGAGAAGTCCATGGAAATGCGGAAAAGTAATCCCGCATTTCGTCCCAGTTCGCGACGTTGTAGTGCCAAACGATACGTGGGTGTGGTGACTGTGTGACCTCGAGTTGCATTGCGCAGGAAGCAGTGACCATGCCGTTATCTGAGCGACCAAGGGCATCCAAAGTATGTCTTCTCTTTTAGCTTCTCAATTGGGGAGTCTGGTGTAGGTTAGATTGCTACGGACGTATGCGCACACGCCTCCATGCAATCTAAAGGAAGTAAGGAACTCATACCCCGGGAAATTAAGGTGATTAGTGGCTGTTTTGGCACTGATTTGGGTTTCGATGAGAACGAGGAGTTGGGGCCTATTAGCCTGGAGAAAATGGTGGACGGAGTTCAGGTTAGAATTTAGGCCACATATATTCGAGAAGGATATGTTGAATCTTGATGCCGGAGCCCCCTGTACACCCCTCTCCCGGAGATCCCAATGGAAGGGTATTTAATCTCTGGAATCTTTTTTACATGGAGGATCCATCATCATTTTTGTTTATAAGGGAAACCGACTCATACACCAGAACCGGAAACGTCTGTTGGGACTTCACCAGCCCCTTGATGTGAGAGGTGGTACCTCCTCGGGCGTGAAAAAATCCTTTACTAGCACGTAAAGGAAAGGTCCACTACCACCTGCTTGACTCCGATTAGTCGTCTCGTACCACAGGCAGGAGTTACCTTGGGCCTATTCTTTTAGTTAGTCCCCGGACCCACTGACATATCTTAAAGTACCGCGTATAATGTGGTAAAAACTTATAACAGAGGAATCGGGAAGATGTGAGTTATCTGAAAATATAATAATCTACAGGGGTTACGATTTAAAAAACATATATTTGATGCGTACCTGAATTATGAACCACCCTGTTAAACTCCAAATATCTTTAAATTGTGAAGCTTAGCTCCGTCTGCCACTTTTGCTGAGAAAAATTTTGATATCTCTAATAAAAAGGGAGTTATCGAGTTTTGTCGTAAAATCGGTACACCTGTATATACCTCTAAAAGAATTTATCTCAACGTCATTGTTTTCACAGTTATGGTACAAACTACCCTTTGATTTACCCTTTTATAATAGAGCCTAGCCGGCATGTTGCGGGTATTTACAACCTGTTTACCTTCTATATCGGCATGCATAATGAATAATTTTGACAAAACGTTCACCATTAATGCTTCATTTGTATAATAGCGCATTGTTAGTTAACATCAGAACCTGATATATAGAGAACGAGCCTATGTGTTTCAGATTAGAGGCCCATCAGATCCCATAATTTACTGGCAAGCAGTTATGAATATTCAGGTGTATGAAGGGATCCGCGAGATAAACTGTATGGTAATCCTATAGATCCCATACAGCATAAAGGTATTGCTCTGGTTCATTATGGGGCTTTACACTTACCTGAGAGGGTTCCACCAACACTCTGAATATCTTAGGCAATGGTTAAATTTGGGTCCAAGATTAAGTTGAGTAAGCATCCTTGTATTTTATATGACAATGAGAATTAAGTACGTCTTCTGAAAATAAATTTAACGACTAGCGATAAATGTGCTGAATAACGTCTAGTTAAATACTGCTGTTCTGTTTTACTTGATATGGTGATTATCAGAAGCTCAACAACAGTTTTAAAGGTTACCAAACTATGACAATATAATATCAGGAATAGACGCATTGTTTATTATATATATATATATATATATATATATATATATATATATATATATATATATATATATATATATATATATATAGATTAATAAAGAGTTCTGCAGTAAATTTTAGACGAACGATAAACGTTAAAGTCTGGAAGTGTTTTCTGTTTCTAATAGATACTAAAATGTCATATGTCATATATTTATAACTCAAAGAAAATTATTGAATTCAATGAAAGTACGCAGTATTTTTGACTGCATTAAATTCACGCGTGGATTAGAAATTAATAACAATTTACCATTTCTTGATGTATTAGTCATTAAAAATACAGATACTTTAGAATTTGACAACCGCAGAAAGGTAACCACTACTGTGAGTTACATTTCGATTGACTCACATTATAGTTTTCCATAAAAAACAGCTAGTTTGAATTTTCTAGTTTATAGATTAATACAGTTTAAATAACGAAAGGTACAATAGAGAACTTGAATATATTAAAACTGTGACTAAGTATAAGCGTTACTCTATCTGCTTAGTGGAGAAACTAGTCAATAAACATAAAATAAAGAAAATGTTAGCGGAATCGACGATTTTCAAAAAAGATAAACCACACAAAACCGTTGTCTGTTTACCATTTGAACCGCGAATTACGAGAGGTTTTAATAGCATTTGTAAGAAAGCCAATTTGTAGCTAACACTTTCTACAAAAAATACGTTAAAAAATTTGCTAGGCAACCCAAAGGATAAAGATAAAACTAAACAAGTGTCGGGAATCTATGAAACAGGTTGTAGGGATTATGAACTTAAATCTGTGTGGCAAACTAAAAGCACTATTGAAACTAGATTTAAAGGGCATTTAGCGCAACTGAGATATGGCACTATTGACAAATCATGTATTGCACAGCATATTTGGGATAATAACCATCATGTAGATAAAGAAAATCTGAAGTTAATCAAAAATGTCAGGCAGTCGCGCCAGCTAGATGCTTACCAAGGTATATATATATATATATATATATATATATATATATATATATATATATATATATATATATATATATATATACAGGGTTAGTTTAAAGTATGGAAACATCTGAATACTTTACAAGCGGAAAACGATTAAAACAAGATTTTAACACGTGTTTCAAAGTTGCCATAGGTGCATATTTTCAGGTTACGACAAAATACAGGTTGGTCCGGAAAAGCGTGGTGACTGAAACGATTAATTTTTTAAATAGAACACCTATATATTATATCATTTTATGAATCACTTAGGACTTTAGATTAACTTTGTTATAAGTTACCCTACACCCAAATTATATGGTTACGCAGATATCGATTATTACATAATAAGTACTTATTATCACAAAGCTGGCTATGCTTTGTAAATAAATATTAGTGAACTATCAAATTTCGTTATTGTCAATCACTTTATAAAATGGCATATCTTAGCGATACGGAACGCATACAAATCCTAATTTTACCAGGCTTTGGCGACAAGGAAAGAACGTATGAAGAAGTTACACGCATATTTAATGAATTAAATCATCAACACGTTATTAACAAGTCAACCGTTTTTAAAACTATCAAGAGATGTGGAGAGACTGGAAATGCTAAAAATTGTCCTAAACCTGGCAGGACGAAAACTGCTGCAGATGCTGAAACAAAACTAAATGGGCTACTCCAAGTTGTAGAAAATCCTCAAATATCTTCAAACCAGTTGGCGCTAGACAACAATATCGCTCAGACGTCCGTGATAAGAATTTTGAAGTCAGAAAAAATGAACCCTTATAAAATTCACTACAATCATGATCTAACAGAAGATGACCCAGACCGCATATTGCAGTTTTGTGAAATAGTTGAAGAAAAAAGAAACTTTGAGGTTGTTTTGAAAGAAAATATATTTTCCGAGGAGGCAACGTTTTGCCTCAACGGAGAGGTAAATAGACATAATTGCCGGATTTGGTCTAGACGGAATCCCGCTCGATGAGGAAGAGACACACGCAGTGGCCCCAGAAAATAAAAGTTTGGGCGGGGATTATTAACCACATAATCGGACCCTTTTTATAGAAGATAATTTAAATGGTGACAGATATCTGGACCTGTTAAGAAAGAAATAATATTGTGCCAGTTATAGCAGCCATATTTCCCAATCCAAACAATCCCATGTTCCTTCTGATGAGCGATGGAATGAACAAGATGGTGCTTCCTCTCATTACACCCGGGCTGTAGCTACCTATCTAGATAAAGTGTTTCCACAGAGATTGATAAGACGGCGAGGAGCGATAGAATGGCCGCCCGGTCACCGGACTTTTTTCTTGTTGGGATACCTTAAAAATAAAGTTTCCAAAAATAGGCAGCTGCAAATTCATATCAAAACAACTACCCAGAAAGACAACAACCAAACACCAAAATATTTCGCAGGATAGTGACCAATCTATTGAACGACGGTAGCTTCCACGCAAAAAAACTACCAATGCCTAAAAATGAAGAAAGAAATAATGCCGTCTTACAGGTTTCAAACGAAAACCCTCCGCAACCTGTTCGGCTTTATGGTGAACAAATTGACGTTCCAAAATGTACGGTACACCGTGTATTAAAACAAAGTCATTACCATCCATACAAACCTTGAATCGTACAAGGCTTAAATGTGGACGATTACCCCAAGCGACTTCAGTTCTGCAGATGGTATCTAGGACAATGTCAGCAAGATGAAAATTTCCATTTGAAAATAATATTGACTGATGAATCGAGATTTACAAATTGTGGTGTGTATAATCGCCATAATAGGCACTATTAGGCAAATGAAAATCCCCATCAAAAGGAAGAAATACGATTGCAAGACAGATTTGGTATTAATGTTTGGTGCGGCTTATTAGGTAAAAAACTGTTATATTTATTTATAGATTAGACAGTTAACCAAAAAAAAAATCAGGTAATTTCATTGTTGGTCCGTTCTTTTTTGAAAATAATTTAACTGGGGAAGGTATCTTAATCTATTGAGAAATGATATCTTACTAACAATTAGAAAAGTTTATGATAATTTAGACGAGATTTGGTACCAATAATACGGTTGTCCAGCTTACAATACCAGGATCGTCAAAGCATTTTTGTACCAAAATTTTAATAATAGTGTCATTTCTAACAATAGGCCAGTTGATTGGTGTGGTCGAAGTCCTGATATAACACCCATGGATTTTTATTTTTGAAATACTCTGAAGAATGATGTGTATATTCGATTCACCACAAAATATCAATGGATTACGAAACAGAATCACGGAAGCTATAAATCATATTAACCAAAACACCCTCACCAGACTTTTCAGGCATGTTTCAAATAGGTGTATATTTGAACAAAACGGTGGTCATATTGAAGAATTTTCTATTTAGTGTATTTCTAAGTTTCTATTTTATTATTTGTTGAGTTCCGTTTCTAATTGTGTTGTTTTGTGGAGTTTGATTCTATTTGTTATTGCCGGGTTTCGTTATTAAACTGTTTGACATAATATTACCTAGCATTATTACCTAATTAAGTATTGTAAATTAAATCACACTATTTTTTTATCGTGAATCATTACGGAAAATTATGTTAAAAGTAGAAGTCTATTGTTAGACTCCATGGCCTACTGATTTTTGAAAACTTTTTTTTGTCATTTGTTTTCTGGTATTGGATTTCATAGCCTACTAGCCTCAAAACAGTTTTTCTCAAAATTGTCAGTGCAATTACAAGATTTCTCAAGCATGTCGTACATCATTGGAAAGCTCTTTTCACAGGCTATCACATGGATAAAAAATTTAATATGGCTGCCATAATAGAAACAAACGTTGATACCTGTAGCTCAAAAACAAATGACAATCCAAAGTTGAGGAGAGCACAAAAAAATTGCTCTGTGAAAAGTGTTATGATAATGTGCAAGTCTTACACATGTCAGATCAACGCCTACTTACATATTGAAGGAAAAAGAAATCGACAATTTTTTTTTCCAAAATAACTCAAAAACCAAACGAGGCAGGACAATATACAGTCATATTTGGAACGAGCATGAAATTCTACAAAACATTGCTAATTTAACCGTCTTCCTATCTCTAGTAGTCACGGAGATAGCAATACATTCCCATCCAGTTTGGGACACACTATATGTTATACTGGTAACGAAATTTGATGCCTGCTTTCTTAAAAAACACATCTTTGCTATTTAAAACATTTCTATGAAAATTCACTATTATAACGCACTTGCTGCGTCCAGACTTTTTTACCTTACTTAAATAGAATTAGAGTTAGTTATCATTAAAAAAAACTTAATGAGGGGATCCCGACTTTAGGGTTTAATGAAATATTCCTTTTGGTCGCATGAAACTGCCGTTCTTATGAAAATAAGCCGACCAAAATAAAAATATAGATTACACAGAAATATCTTTTGCAGTCTCATTTCATACAGACTTGGAGACTACAGTGAAGCCAGAGAAGTAGTTTCCAAGTCTGCATGTAGTGTGGACCAGTTTCACCAAGTAAGGGTAACAACAATCAATGAATTCTTATTTCAGTTAAGAAAATTTAATAAAAGCATTAGTGAATTTTCTTTACAAAAATTAACTAATGAGAATATCGCGACTTTTGAATTTTGAATTTTTTTTTTCAAATGAGCGCGGAGCACGATTTAGGACCCCTGGAACCCAAATCCGAGGTCGGTTTCAATTTATATATATTATATATATATATATATATATATATATATATATATATATATATATATATATATATATATATATATATATATATATATATATATATATATATATATATATATATATATATATATAAAATTTGGGTTCCAGGGGTCCTAAATCGTGCTCCGCGCTCATTTGAAGAAATTTTTTCCAAATTCAAGTCACGATGAATCGCTCAAAATTTAAAAAAGAACATGGTGCCATAGAGAATGAAAGCATATTAAAAAAAGTCTGAGCGCAGCAAGTGCGTTATGGTAGCAAATTTTTATTAAATGCTTCAAATTTAAAAAGCTCAATTAACCTATAAGGTTCGTTGGCCAGGAAATTAGTTTTTTTCGGGAATATTTAAGTTTATTTTCGACAAATTTTTATACATTTATAAACAATAAAGTTATTTTGATGAAATATGGGACATTGTTTTTACTATATAGGTTATGCTGGTAACTAAATTTGATGCCTGCTTTCTTAAAAAAAACACACATTTTGGCCATTTAAAGCATTTTTATGTATATTCACTACCATAACGCACTTGCTACGTCCAAACATTTTTTTCGTTCTATACAGGATTATATTGTTTAAAATATATCCCTGCTTGTATACGCTGTATCAGTATATTGCACCTGGCTTTTAGCTGATGATTGCGTTATATCCTCTTTAGCACCTTAGACGTCCCCAGTAGAAAAACAGACGATATGGTGAACCAGGAGGGAAACTGTAGGTAACAGATGACGACGTAAACCGCCGATATTTACGATCAATTCCCCCGCACATTGCCGGTTCACAACATCGCGTTCCTCTGCACAACACACCTGCAAAAATACGCTAGTTTCCGCTCTTATATAGGTAGATAATGCTTCATAACTCATCTGGAAATTGCTTTCGCTTCCATTTCAGCCAGCAATAAACCTGCTCCGGCACATTTCTCCTGTGGTTGCCGCCTATCGTAAACTAGACAATGGAAGCATCGGCATTTCGACGTGTGTAGGAATACACACATATATACACACACACTGTCATATAAAGACAATACACACAACACACTCATCGTACACATCTTTAAATATCACAGTCCCCTCCTGCTCATCTCTTGGTATAGTAATTATCTTGAGGTTATTGCCCATAGACACTATATATGTCGCAGTCATGACGCTATGTTTGCCCCTGCCCGATTGAATTTACTATGGTAATAACCTGAGAATAATCGCTTCGATAAAGCTGTGGTGTATGAATAGAATCACTTTCTTAGAAGTATTATAATAGCTCCATTATATACCATCATATTTCTCAACGTGCCGTTTGTATCAATGCGATGACTATCTGGAAATATAAAACTGCAGTTCTTTTCATTTAATGTTCAAAGTTACTTCCACACTAAAAGTCAAAGAAAACAGTCAAAGGAAAATAAAATTGTAAGAGATAATAATTTAATGTCACCTTACCGAAAAGTTAACAAAGTGCATATAATATATATATATATATATATATATATATATATATATATATATATATATATATATATATATATATATATATATATATATATATATATATATATATATATATATATATATATACAGGCCGGCGCATTGAAAACGAAACAGACCGATTTACGTCCTGTAAGAATGCTAGTTATTGAAAATAACAGTTTGGCAATCTTGGAAGCGCGCCGACACTGGTTGTGTGTATATTCAAAAGTAGTTGGCGTATGGCTTAAGTAAACAGACTGAGTGACGATATGTAAGAAGGGCAAGGATGAAGGGGGATACCCGGCTGTATTCAAGATGAACATTTTCAATTAGATTATTATGAGTTGTTGAGTTGTTGGCATGTGATCTTTGGTAATTATATTAATTCTGAATAAACCAATTTTATTTGAAATATTTTAATTTCTAACAAAGTCAGAAGTGGGATAACGTACACACGAGTGTCTCAGTGTTTTTGTGTAATTATTCATGCAACAGTGGACATTACTGTAAGTTTTTGCTTTATTTTACTGCATTACTGAATTGAAATTACTGATTTATTGCATGTTGAGACAATTTATTACGTGTACGGTTTGGACCTAAGTGATTATTTAATTGTTGACTGTTAATTGTTTGTACAATGCCACGGGAAGACAAAGAAAAGTCCCGGTCTCGAAGTGCGACGGGCGAGGCTTCACGCTCACGATCTCCGTCTATTGAAGGACGGACCCCGCGTCGCTCTCGTGAACGTATAAATCGTGGCCACAAGCGTTCTCCGGCGGGCTCCAGGTCTAAGTCGAGGAGTAGGGAACTACGCATGTTAAAAGAACGCATTCTCACATTAGAGAGATCCACTGCTAGCTCATCTAATAATTACGGAACCCCGCAGCAGGGAAGAATGCCAGTGGCGGCGGATGAAGCGTTGATACCGATATTTAATCCGGCGGATTGTACACCTTCTGTTGAATCGTGGGTCGCGCGGGTGGATGAAATAGCCAACGCGTACCAGTGGAGGTCATTAGAAATTGTCCGAGTGGTCGCAGGGAGACTTCAGGGCATGGCGCGAAGGTGGTACGATTCAAAGGATTTTATCCGAATAGACTGGCACGACTTTAAAGAGGCATTAGTGCGGCAATTTAGGAAACCCTTACCTTTTGGTAAACTATTTAAGGAAGCAGCTAATTATGTCGCGATGCCAGGTCAGAATTTAGGTGAATATTGTTTTAATAAGCTAGCAAAAATTAAGGCAATGAATGTTAAAATACCTGAAAGCTATTTAGTGGATTCCATCATTGAGGGCATTTTAGACAATGATGTAAAACGGGCGGCTATGACGTCACAATGTGCGGATACAAATGAACTATATGCCTTTTTGTGTGCATTGGGTTCCGTTCCTAAAATAACTAGAGTTGATCTTAAAACTGACAATAGAGAGCATTTCCGAAAGGAAAGTGAAGTTAATCGAAACGTAAAAAGGAATTATGGCACCAAGAGTAACAGTACAACCGGGATTGTAAAATCCAAAGAGTCAGTTATTTGTTTTATATGTCAACAGAAGGGTCATTACCGTAGTGAGTGTCCCCAAAATAAAAATCGAAAAACAAATTATAAAAGAGGAGATGGGGATAACTCTGCGAATACGGCTAAGGCGACGAATCATATTGTTTCAGATAAGTCAGCAAATAATTTATTCATGACTACCTGTAAGGTAAATGGTGAAAAGGTGAGATGTCTGCTTGACACTGGCAGTACTACTACCTTACTGAAAGAGTCAGTTGTGAAGTCTTTGGGGTTGACTTACAATCCACAAAACGGTTTTCTGAGAAATTTTAATGGAGGTTTGGTGTCTAGTATTGGGACACTGACGACTCGAGTTCGAGTAAAGGAAGTAGAGGCGTATGTTAACATTATTGTTATGCGAGATGACAGCATAACACATGACTGCATCATAGGATGTGACTTTTTAAATAGACCAGATGTTATGATTGTCAAAGTAGGTAATGAGATAGCGATACATCAATTAACAGAGCTAAAGTTATCATCAGGCTTGGTGAACAATTTGCCGATCACATGTGCAACAGATGGAACATTCGAGATTACAGTTGGTGATGTTGATGACGTCACAAAACAGAAATGTTATGACCTACTAAATGTATTTAAGGAAATCTCTACTGCTGGTGTACGACCGGGAAGTCTGAAAGTACAAGCTGTACAGGATATGCAGGCCCCCCAGAACACGAAACAGGTACGCCAGTTCCTAGGGTTATCAGGATATTGTCGACGACACATAAAAGACTATGCCAGAAAAGTTGAGCCTATGACTCGACTACTTCGGACCAATGTAAAGTGGCATTGGAGACCAGAGCAATCTAAAATCTTTGATTTAATTAAGCGAGCATTGGTTACACGGCCAGTGCTTGCCATATACAATCCATCCTATCGGACAGAATTGCACACTGACGCAAGTAGAATGGGTTTTGGAGCAACCCTTCTGCAGACAAGCGAAAGGGGAGTGCAAACAGTGGTCGCATATTTCAGCAAGCAAGCTTCTCCAGATCAAAAACTATACCACTCTTACGAGTTGGAGACGTTGGCGGTAGTGCTAGCTTTGAAGCATTTTCGCGTTTATCTGTTGGGTATCGAATTTATTGTGATTACAGATTGTAATGCTCTGAGAACTACCTTCACCAAGAAAGACTTGATTCCTCGTGTGGCCAGATGGTGGTTGGAAGTTCAGGAATATACTTTTGAAATAAAGTATAGGTCAGGGAAAAAAATGTCACATGTAGACACGTTGAGTCGATACCTAGAACAGAACTGCAGGGTTGTTGAAGTAAATGCGACGGATTTAGTTGAAGGCGATTGGATTGTAGTGGCTAAAATGCAAGACGATCAGTTGTCACGAATTCGAAAAATTCTGACAAGTGGTCAGCAAACAGGCGATAATAAGAATTATTTCAAGGAATACTTCCTACGAGATAATAAAGTCTACAGGAAATTGGACAAAGAAAAAGTGCCTGGGTAGTGCCTAAAGAAGTACGGTGGCAAGTATGCAGGCTATGCCATGATTACGCTGGACACAGTGGAGTAGAAAATGCATTAAAATGTTTACAGCATAACTATTGGTTTGCGAGTATGCGCCGGTTTGTGACCAAGTATGTTAGTGCTTGCCTAAATTGTTTATATTATAAATATACCCCGGGCAAGAAGCAAGGGCAGTTACATTCAATAGAAAAGGTCGCTCAACCATACCATACAATTCATCTTGATCATGTCGGACCTTTTGAAACAAGTGTGAGGGGTAACACATTTCTGTTAGTGATTGTGGACACTTTTACGAAATTTGTTGTAATAGAGCCAGTGAAGACTCAGCAAACACGATGGGTCGTGAAGGCGTTACAGGACGTAATGCACCTTTTTGGAACCCCGACTAGAATCATAAGTGACCGTGGAAGTGCATTTACGTCCCAATCGTTTAAAGAGTTTTGCGACACGTACGGAATAAAACACATTTTAAATGCGGTCGCCACGCCACGAGCAAACGGACAATGCGAGCGTTATAACAAGACTATTGTGAGCGCGCTAGCTGCTCGGAGTGCGGATGACGACAGTACAAATTGGGACCCGTATGTTAAGGAGGTCCAACTTGCTATGAATACAAGTTTCAACAAGGGCATTAGCAGCACCCCGTCCGAAGCGTTGCTTGGTTACCAACCAAGACGGCCTGTGGAGGCTAATCTGCTGGCTGAGGTGCAGGTTGACCTACCCCGACTTGATTTAAAAGAAGTGCGGCAGAGGATTCAACAGCATATCACTGCAGACCAAGCCAAGCAGAAGGAGCGTTATAACCAAGCTAGACGAAAGGCAGATAAGTACAAAATAGGTGACTTGGTCCTTGTGCTCATAACCAGTGCTCCAAGTAATGGGGTAAGTAAGAAATTATTGCCAAAATTTAAGGGACCCTTCAAGATAACGAAGGTTTTGTATAATGATCGTTATCAGATTGAAGACTTGCGTGAAGGCTACCGGAAGTCCGCAACAGTAGCGGCAGTAGACAAATTGAGACCATGGGTAACGACTTAATTGTAAATTGACAATCATGTTTGAGTTTATTGCACAGTATAGACGAATAACTGCCCAGAGTAGCTACCAACAGATAGTGTCCAGTGATTAGAACGGACATGTCAAAAAAAAAACAACTTAAAACAGTTTAATTAAGTGTTAGGATTTTATCTGAGTTAAATGTTATTTTTAATTGAAAATACTTGTTTAATTTGTATTTAAGTAGAATTTAAGTAAGGCACTATGTATCTTGAATTTTAATTTTCTCCGGGTTTATGGATTGCATGTCGCAGTCTGTTACGTTTCACAGTATGAGGTCATACTGTAGGCCAGGATAGGCCGAATGTAAGATTGCTAGTTATTGAAAATAACAGTTTGGCAATCTTGGAAGCGCGCCGACACTGGTTGTGTGTATATTCAAAAGTAGTTGGCGTATGGCTTAAGTAAACAGACTGAGTGACGATATGTAAGAAGGGCAAGGATGAAGGGGGATACCCGGCTGTATTCAAGATGAACATTTTCAATTAGATTATTATGAGTTGTTGAGTTGTTGGCATGTGATCTTTGGTAATTATATTAATTCTGAATAAACCAATTTTATTTGAAATATTTTAATTTCTAACAGTCCAAAGAATTTTTTATTTAAGAAACGCTGAAACACGTCAATTTTAATATTGAGGGGGGGCATGTTTTGACCTAAAACTCAACTTTGTCACATCAACCCCTTAAGGGTGGTGATAACAATCCTTATATTTTAAACACGGAACATGGGTCGAGTGTTACATCATTTGAAAGCTCTTTCTTTTCTGAATTCAGCACACTATTTTTTTTTAAACTTTTATCAACTCGTTTAAAAAATATTCACAGTTGGAGTTGCAAGAACGCATTTCATTCATTGTGATAAGAAATGCACTAATTAGTCAATTTTTCGTTAAAAAAACCAAAAAAAACCAAACCAAACGTTCAAAAATATTTATTCAGTTAAGTAAGTGTTCAAATTGTTGACCACCAGCTTCCATACAAAAGTACAAATTTTGTTCAAAACGAGCTCTGACATTCTGGAGCATTTGTGGAGTTATTAGACGGCATTCTTCAACAATGCGTCGTCATAATTCTTCCAGAGACTCCGGTTCTGTTGCGTAAATTCTACTCTTTAAATGGCCCCATAGAAAGAAGTCTGTTAAATCCGGTGATCTAGGGGGCCATTCAATAACACCTTTACGGCCAATACATTGCTCTAGAAAGTCTCTCTTCAAAAACTCCCTAACATGTGAAAAATGCGGAGGAGCTCCATATTGTTAAAACACTAATTGGTTTTCTTGATAGCGATCATCATTTTCAACCATGTCAATTAGTAGAGGGTAAACGATATCTTCTAGTAACTCCAAATACGTTTCGCCACTCAAATGGCCATCAAGAAAAATTGGTCCGATTAAACGGTCTCCAAACATTCCAGTCCAGGCATTCAATTTCTGTGGAGTTTGGGTGTGGACTTCGTGAAAATTTCTTGGATTATTATCTCCCCAATAACGACAATTATAACGATTGACTGTAGAGTTTAATAAAAACGTACACTCGTCTGAGAAATAGATATTGAACAGAAAATTTCCGTTATCAGCTATTCGTGCCGTCATAACTTCACAAAACTCCAGCCGCCGATCAAAATCATCTTCATTCAGTTGTTGTACAAGGTGGATTTTATACGGGTGCAATTTATGATGCTTCAGTATTCGCTTAATAGTTCCTTTTTTGATGTTTGAAACAGTGGCCAATTTTCTCGTGCTCAAGTTGGGTCTGCAGCAATTTTTCCTAAAACTTCAATCTCAGTAGTCTCATTGCTAACCGGAAATTCACGTTCAGGATCCCGTTTTTTGTTGGCTACTGAACCACTTTGTCGAAACTTTGCAACTAACTCCAAAATGTATTTTCTGTTAACATGTCTGTTCGGATGTCGTTCATTAAACAAATTTGCGGTACAACATTGTGAAATTAATTCTCGGTAGTACTATTAAGTATCAAACCGACCGATAAACTGAAATAATAAACCGCATTTCTCTCATTCCGATAAGAAATGTTTTGATAGTCAATTTTTTGTTTACAAACCAACAAAACATTGACTATCAGCACATTTCTTATCGAAATGAGTGAAATGCGTTTTTGCATCTTCAACTGTGAATAATTTTTAAACGACTAGATAAAACTTCCAAAAAATTTTTTATGCTGAATTCAGAAGAGAAAGAGCTTTCAAACGATGTAACACTCGGCCCATGTTCCCTATTTAAAATATAAGGGTGGTTATCACCATCCTTAAAGGGTTGATGTGACAAAGTTGAGTTTTATGTCAAAACATGTCCCCCTCAATATAAAATTTGACGTGTTTCAGCGTTTCCAAAAAAAAAATTCTCTGGGCGCAAATCGGTCTGTTTCGTTTTCAATGCACCAGCCTGTATATATATATAAATATATATATATATATATATATATATATATATATATATATATATATATAGTATATATATATATATATATATATATATATATATATATATATATATATATATATATATATATATATATATATATATATATAAACACGGATCTCCCCATTAGTATTTTTTTTAAAGAAAATTCACTAATAAACATGAATTAAAACAAGAATTGTGTGTTTGAGTCAACGAGGTTCGTCGCTCCTTAGTTTTTTTTTCAGAAAAAAATGTCAATAATTGTGATTCATCTCACTGGGAATTTCGAAACTTTAGTGTGCTGAATTCAGAAACGAAAGGAATTTCAAATGATGTAACAATCGACCCATGTTCCCTATTTAAAATATAAGAGTTGTTATCACCGCCCTTAAGGGGTTGATGTGACAAAGTTGAGTTTTACGTGAAAACATGTCCCCTCAATATTAAAATTGACGTGTTTCAGCGTTTCTTAAAAAAACATTTCTCTGGACGCAAATCGGTCTGTTTCGTTTTTAATATATATATATATATATATATATATATATATATATATATATATATATATATATATATATATATATATATATATATATATATATATATATATATATATATATATATATATATATATATATATGCCACAAACGGAAGATAAAATTAAAAAAAGATTATCACGGAAGTTATTGGGTTTTGTTAGGAGCATTATTTTGCGTGCTTGCGCATCTGATTGAAGTTTTTTTTTCATTTTTAATGGAGCGTACTGTATGTGACTTATTTTTTGATTGTTTTGATAACTTTAATCTTATTTTGTGTAAAACATCCTATGTTTAAATCCACTTATTACCAAATAATCGGCGTTTATTGTTAAGGTATGTAGTAAGTATTGAAGTATGGAAATACAGTGTACTCTCTCTTAGGCGGACACTATCGGTCACACAAATTCCGTCCCCTTAAGAGGAGTGCCCGTTTAAGAGGAAACATGAATGTATGTATTGTAACGTAAGTTTTAAACATAATCTTTAGTAGAACCTGTACCATGTGATATTTTGTATGATACTTAACGACACTGTGAACGAAGGGGAGCTCAAGTATTTTGAGGTTCAAGCAACCACCTAATCTTTATGCATAGATAACATAAAGGACCTGAAACGTTTAATGCATCTAAAACTAGAGATGTTTCACCTATTTACTTGTTGAAAAAGAGTCAGTTAGGAAGGGCTTGTTCGTAGTGCATTTTATAGTAAAGATTAATTCTAGTTAATACAGTGCATATTAGTTTATGTGATAACTGTATTTTGCAGCTCAGGTGAGTACCTACTCGCTAAGTGTATTGGTTCATTATAGCTAGTAATATAATTCAGATAGCAGTAATTATTAGGAGAATATACCTGGGTTGGTTATTATACAGGGGGATTAAATACTTACTGACAATTGCTAGATATTTAGAAATTATATTAAGAGCCACGTGTGCTGTAGTTATATGAATACTAATTAGACTGTCTTACGTAGCTATAGTGATCGGGTCTCGGATTTGCTTTGTCTGGCCGGCAGGGGTCAAGTGGAGGATCCCCAGGCGGAGCACATTAATGTAAGACCTCGATTGGTCTGTAAGGTGCCATAACCTCTGGGTATGTAAAGTTGCGGGTACGTTCGAACAGCGTGCCTGGTCTGTTGTACCCAGGCCGCGCTACCTTAGGCCTTAGGTAATGGCGGAGGCAAAGCAGGGCCCCTTTGTAATAATTCTGATATGATATACTTTATAAATGAGTTGTTGCAATTATAGAAATATAAATACTGTTGTTTTAGTACCATTTTTAAGGGATATTTAGTATATCGAACATGCCTTGACTTAAATGGGGGATTAGGTTAAACAAGGTTGAGCTGCACACTTACAGTGGTTTATCTTTTATTGCACAGGTTTAGAAACTACAAGCACGTCCTTCTCTTCTGTCAACCAAAGTGGTGGGTGTCGATTAATTTATTTATTTTTTACTTAAAAAAATATATCCTGACGGCCTCAATCTGTGACTTGTCGTGTGTTACAGTATGTAGTCCGGAATTTCAATGCAAACATTTATTAACTACGAACCTATTACATAAATTATGGATTTTAGGATGGGTAATTTTTGCTGATGCTAGTACATGAAAACTCAGAGAAAATTATATAATAACGCTCTTTAATTTATATCTACATAAAAAGTTAGAAAAATATAAAAGTAATGTGATTATTTTAAGTAATTTATATGTACATTTAAAGGTATGATAAAAAATGTCTGAACGCAGCAAGTGCGTTATGGTAGTGAATTTTCATAAAAATGTGTTTTAATGGCAAATATGTGTGCTTTTCGTTTAAGAAAGCAGGCAACAAATTTGGTTACCAGTATAACCTATATAGTAGAAACAATGTGCCATGTTTCATGAAAATAACTTTATTGTTTAAAAAAGTACAAAAATTTCCCGACAAAACTGATTTCTTGGTCAACATTATAGGTCAATAGTAAATTATTCAAATGTGAAGTATTTAATGTAAATTCGCTGCCTCCCGAATTTCTTTTCTTACAAACATGGATTATATTTCGATGGAAAATGCACAAATGCAGTAACATAAAATTCGATCAAAAAAAAAAAAAGATAAATTGTATCACCAATGGGCCAGCTTGTGATTGTATAAATAAGATTTATAAGATGTAGCTGAATACACTCTATAATTAATGTATACATTTTTTTCGTATATTGTATAATAACGGATATATTGAGTTTTATTAATTTTTTACGAAAATTCGACAAAAATGATATACCATTAAACGATAAACTCTATAACTGACTACTGCCAAAGCATCAGAGATAGGGTCTATTTGAAATGAATTTTCTGGAAATATTTTAGTAAAATGAGGGAAAATGATGGTTGAAGCTAAGACTTGAGGATTTGTAAAACATTCTTCTTGAGACATTTTCTTTCCATAACCAGTATTCAAGTTCTTTGTGTAAATATTGCCAATTTTGACGTTTTAAATCGCGACTTTGACGTTTTGAGGAAACCTCCAATTTATTTTTTAAATGCCTCTAGTTTTTAGTAAATTAAAAAAAAAATCACTAATGAAGAGATCCCGACTTTTGAATTTTGAAAAAATTTCTTTAAATGAGCGCTAATTAGGCCCCCTAGAACACATATCCGTAGTCAGTTTCGATTTTTATATGTTTCTATATATATATATATATATATATATATATATATATATATATATATATATATATATATATATATATATATATATATATATATATGTATCGCACCGATAACTCAAAAAATAATGGGCCGATTTTGACAAAATTTTGTGAATACCTTCCTTGTGTAAGTGGCTTGGATAAGTTCGTTAGCCAGGAAAATCGGCCGAGGTTTCCCCGGAAAATTTTGTATTATCTTTAGAAAAAAATTTATATCTCTGGAAATAACAAAGCAAGGGCAGCCAAATTTGGTGCATCCTTTCATATCAGTATCCGTAAATCACCTACCAAAATTCAGCGCTCTAGGTCAAAAGAGAAAAAAGTTATGGGCATGTAAAGAAAAATAAATTAGGGTTTTCCTCAAAACGTCAAAGTGACAATTTAAAACGTCAAAATTCTCAACATTTAGGCAAAGAACTTGAATCTAATACGGGCTATGGAAAGAAAATATCTCAAGAAGAATGTTTTACAAACCCTGAGGTCTTAGTTTCAACCGCCACTGTCCTTCATTTTACTAAAATGTTTCCAGAAAATTCATTTCAAATAGACATTTTTTCTGATGCTTGGCAGTAGTCTTAGCTATAGAGTTTATCGTTTAATGGTATATAACTTTTGTTGGATTTTCGTAAAAAATCAATAAAGTTCAATATATTCGTTATTCTACAAGATATGAAAAAAAATGTATACATTAATTATAGGGTGTCTTGAGCTACATCTTAAAAAAACATTTCTACAATTACAGGCTGGCCCATAAGTTGTTGGTGATACAAATATTTTTTTTTAGTCGAAAACGCCTTATGTTTTTGCATTTTCTATCGAAATATAATGCATGTTTATAAGTAAAGAAATTCTGGACGCAGCAAGTACGTTATGGTAGAGAATTTTGATTAAATGCTTCATATTTGAAAAGCTCAATTAGCTATTAACCTATATATATATATATATATATATATATATATATATATATATATATATATATATATATATATATATATATATATAAATTTTATTTTTTATTTGGAAAAACAAATATTGTAAACCAACTTACTTCAAATTCACAACAGAGGTTTATTTACACCATTTCTAGCTACATGCAAAGCCTGATTTCAGTTACCCTAATACTTTGAAATATAGCGTATTCAAAAATATTTGTGTATATTTTTGGGGGCAAAAATGGGAAAATAAAACTATGAGCCAGGTTTCGTTTAAATCAGTCGCGTATTTTTTGAGTTATTGTTCGGATACATACATACACACACACACACACACACACACACACACATATATATATATATATATATATATATATATATATATATATATATATATATATATATATATATATATATATATATATATATATATATATATATATATATATATATATATATATATATATATATATAAACACATAATAATTCAAACAGACGTTGGATATGGGTTCTAGGGGCCATCAAGCCATCATTCGCGTTAATTTGAAAAACTTTTCTGAAAGTATCACCATCATTACCTCTTTTTTATTCAGTAAAAGCTGGAAAAAAGATCTGTCACAAATAATAAAGTTACTGAATCGGACAGTTTGAAATGAGATGTGGCATTTGTCAATAAAACACAAGCAATATTATCGTTGAGCGGTTGTTGAACTCAGTAGGTCGCAGTAGGTGTTATTAGTGAGGTCACTGTCCGGTTAGAAGGGCTTGTTATTTATCTTTGTTCATAGAACCTCAAAACAAAACTACACAATTTAGGAAACCACGCCATGCAAATAACAAAATAAACGTGAAAACTTGAGCTTCAAGAAAAAAAATTGTACGTCGATAGGAGAGATAATTTCAACGAATACTCGCAGCTATCATGTTAGATAGGTTCTAGGTTGTCCATTTATTTTATCGCGCATAAATAACATAAAACGATCAATATAACATGGTCGTCTATCTTGCGTAAGAAGTGGTAACTCATAAAATAAACACCTGTCAGCCGTAAAAGACTAGCGTTTGCTTACACAACGCCTGAAATTGAATCTGAAACATTAAAGCTACTGGCAAATAAACACCAACAACTTCCGAATGATTTATATCGACGGAGATAACACAAAGGTAATCGACTTACATCGGATAATGTACATAAAATACAGCCTGCGATCAATTGGAAGCCGCAATAATAAAGTGAAAAACGTATAATGTAAATCTGGACAGAAGTCATGTATTTTACAGGGGCATATCCACTGGCCACAATAGCTGGCAGACGTTACAGTATCAAAAAAGGAACAGTCACCGGCAATTTATAGATACGGTGTTTCTGTACACATATACACTAGAAACCACAAGAGGATTTCTATTGTATCCTGAATTTATAACTGGCCAGATATTTATAGTGTCCATATAAAATTCTGAAGTACCTGTGTGCAGCACATTATCTGTAGTAACTAACATGGAAGGGTACATTTATTTTGAAGTTAATGACGATATTGCTTTGAAACAGGCGTATCAGGAATCATTAATTCATTTTGATGAGCATATGCAACTGCAGCACATAAGTTTTATTTTGCGAAAATCCATACAAAAGGATTAAAACACAAAACCTGCATAGATCCATACAAAAGGATTCATTTATTTATTTATATAGGGTGGCGCATTGAAAACGAAACAGACCGATTTGCGTCCAGAGAATTTTTTTTAAGAAACGCTGAAACACGGCAATTTTAATATTGAGGGGGACATGTTTTGACATAAAACTCAACTTTGTCACATCAACCCCTTAAGGGTGGTGATAACAACCCTTATATTTTAAATTGGGAGCATGAGTCTAGTGTTGCATCATTTGAAAGCTCTTTCTTTTCTGAATTCAGCACACTATTTTTTTTTGGAAGTTTTATCAAATCGTATAAAAATTATTCACAGTTGAAGATGCAAAAACGCATTTCACCCATTCCGATAAGAAATGTGCTGATAGTCAATGCTTTGTTGGTTTGTCAACAAAAAATTGACTATCAGAACATTTCTTATCGGAATGAGAGAAATGCGGTTCATTATTTCAGTCTATCGGTCGGTTTGATACTTGATAGTACTACCGAAAATTAATTTCACAATGGTGTATTCTCTAGAAAAAAGAGTTGAAATAATTACTTTTTTTTTCAAAAACGATGACTGTGCCAACCGTACCGCAAATTTGTTTAATGAACGACATCCGAACAGACATGTTAACAGAAAATACATTTTGGAGTTTCGACAAAGTGGTTCAGTTGCCAACAAAAAACGGGATCCTGAACGTGAATTTCCGGTTAGAAATGAGACTACTGAGATTGAAGTTTTAGGACAAATTGCTGCAGACCCAACTTTGAGCACGAGAACATTGGCCACTGTTTCAAACATCAAAAGAAGAACTATTCAGCGAATATTGAAGCATCGTAAATTTCACACGTATAAAATTCATCTTGTACAACAACTAACTGAAGATGATTTTGATCGGCGGCTGGAGTTTTGTAAAGTTATGACTTCACGAATAGCTGATACCGGGAACTTTCTGTTCAATATCTGTTTTTCAGACGAGTGTACGTTTTTATTAACCTCTACAGTCAATCGTCATAATTGTCGTTATTGCGCAGATAATAATCTAAAAAAATTTCACGAAGTCCACGATCAAACTCCACAGAAATTGAATGTCTGGACTGGCATTTTTGGAGACCGTTTAATCAGACCAATTTTTCTTAATGGCAATTTGAGTGGGGAAACGTATTTGGAGTTACTAGAAGATATTGTTTACCCTCTACTAATTGACATTGTTGAAAATGATGATCGCTATCAAGAAATCAATTAGCGTTTCAACAAGATGGAGCTCCTCCGCATTTTTCACAACGTGTTAGGGAGTTTTTGAACAGAGAGTTTCCAGAACAATGGATTGGGCGTAGAGGTGCTATTGAGTGGCCCCCTAGTTCACCGGATTCAACTGCTTCAGACTTCTTTCTATAGGAACATTTAAAAAGTAGAATTTACGCAACAGAACCGAAGTCTCTGGAAGACTTACGACGACGCATTGTTGAAGAATGCCATCTAATAACTCCACAAATGCTCCAGAATGGCAGAGCTCGTTTTGAACAAAATTTGTCTTTTGTATGGAAGCTGGTGGTCAACAATTTGAACACTTACTTAACTGAATAAACATTTTTGAACGTTTGGTTTTGTTTTTTAGTTTTTTTAACGAAAAATTAACTAATTAGTGCATTTCTTATCACAATGAATGAAATACGTTCTTGCAACTCCAACTGTGAATAATTTTTAAACGAGTTGATAAAACTTCCAAAAAAATTAGTGTGCTGAATTCAGAAAAGAAAGAGCTTTCAAATGATGTAACACTCGACCCATGCTCCCTATTTAAAATATAAGGATTGTTATCACCACCCTTAGGGGGTTGATGTGACAAAGTTGAGTTTTATGTCAAAACATGTTCTTCTCAATATTAAAATTGGCGTGTTTCAACGTTTCTTAAAAAAATATTCTTTGGACGCAAATCGGTCTGTTTCGTTTTCAATGCGCCACCCTGTATATAAATTTAAATACCCAACAGAACAAAGTTCCCACTATAGGATATTATAGACAAAACAAAAGTACATGTATACTTGTAGACAATTAAGAAATGCAATTTTATGAATTAGCCTTAGAATAATAATTATTAGTCTGGACGCAGCAAGTGCATTATGGTAGCAAATTTTCATAAAAATGTATTTAACAGCAAACATGTATTTTTTAATGAAAGCGGGCATCAAATTTGGTTACCGCGGTATAACCTATATAATAGAAACAATGCTCTACATTTCATCGAAATAATGTTATTGTTTGAATGGGTACCAAAATTTTCCTAAAACAAACTTAAAATGTTTCCGAAAAAACTTGTTCGATTTTACTCGCCAACGAACCTCTTAAAGCTATTTTTTATAACAAAAAGCTTTTCGATAAAAACTGAAAAAAAATTTTTGTGAAAATTTACAAAAAAAAATTAACGAAAATCCGAAAACTTGTCTTTTTACAATAACTTATTAAACATTATTATATTGTATTATTATGCGCTTCACTCCTGAAACACAAAATACAGGATGTTCCATTTGAAACAATTGAGTTGCGACAGTTTGACTTTTTTTAATTAAAAAAAAAAAAGACATTTGCTATTAAAAAGAATTTTATGAAAATTCACTACCATATCGCACTTGCTGCATCCAGACTTTTTATGCTTAGTTCGAAAACAACTTAAAGGGTCACAAAGAGACTGAAGTCTCAGCAACTATTAAACAACGGCGTGGGGTATGCCAAGATGTTCAAACATGAACAATAATATATAATGTATTTTTGGTGAGCTTCAGGCTTTCTTTACCTACGTAGTGATTATCATCGCAAATATGTTGAGCCACGCATGGCATGTCTATGGTACCGTATTTCAGCGTGCCGGATGATCCTTAAATCTGATTTCAATAGTTATTTTAGTCTGCCCAACGTATTTCAGATCATAATCTTTACAACTTATCTCATAGATACCTGAGATTTCAGTGGATTTATCCTTATTTTTTGTGTTACCCACCAATTTTTTTGTCGAAAAAGTTAGCTCTAAATTGGATTTCTTAAAAATACTCACGAGACCTCTCGTGGTTCGCGTTCAAATCGTAAGCAGACCAACCTTTACCTTTTCTGAATGTCGTGGATTTCGCTAACATTTAAACCGCGAATCACAAGAGGCATCGGAAAACATTTTTAAGAAAGCTGATTTGTAAATGATAATTATGACTTTTACTTTAATAATACCCAAATTATGGTATTAAAGTATTATTATTCTTACTCAATTAGAATATTCAAAAATTTTAATTTACTTTTTTGTTGTTTGTTATTTGTTTTGAACTAATAGGCCTTTTAAATTTTATTTATTAATATTTTGTAAGTAAGTCCTTAGTTATTATATATTATTTTAAAATTTTAAATATATTTATAATATTTTTTTAGAGAAATAAAATTATGTCTCGACTACTAAGGCCATTGACATATATAAATTATACAGAAAAACATTTTAGGTACAATGTAAGTGCATTAATAATGTATGTGTTCTTGAACCAGTAAATTATACAATACAACGGTTACAGTTATATGTGTTTATATAGTTCACTAATTTTAAGGAAATTATTATGTTTTCTGGTGCTGCTGTGGCTATTTTCGCCTAAAAACAACCGTCTTTGGAGTCTGTGTTTAGTGCACTCTGTGACAATATGACTTGCTGAAAGGCTCACATTGCAGGTAGCACAAACTGGTGGAATTTGTTGTTCCAGTAGGCACATGTGTGTGAGTGCTGTGTGTCTTATCTGGAGTCTTCTCAAGACGGACAAGGATCTGCGACTTAGTATAGGTGGTTGGAATGCCTCAATGGTTGGTGCTAGTTCGTGCAGCTTGGTAGTTTGATTATTCCAGTATATTTGACATTTGTCGTAAATTACTGCTTTAACGTGTGGTCTTAATAGTTGGTGTTATTGGCTTCTTACTGTCGTGCCTTCCGTGATCACTCTTTTAGCAGCAGTATCTGCCAGCTCATTGCCTATAATGCCGGAGTGTGAGGGTACCCAAACGAATGTAATGTGTGTGGATTGGCGTTCAAGATCGTGAGCAGTATTTTGTATTTCCCTTGCTATATGGTTCTTGGTATATAGGCTACTTATTTCATTTAATGCCAGTTTAAGGGTCTGTGCAGATGACTATTTTCGTTGGACAGTTGGAAATGTCTTTTATCCTCTTTATGGCTTGCAGAATTGTAAAAAGTTCAGCTGTGCCAATACGGATGTCTTTGGGTAATTTAATAAGCTGCTCAGAGGAGGGCAATGTCACTATCGCCCCACCTACTCCATGTGGTGACAGAGGCATCGGTGTACATTACCAGTTCGGGATTATATTCCCTTAGTGTTTCTGTAAATATTGTCTGCATCGCCGAATTTGGTGTTTTGGCTTGTTTGAGTGACATTAATGATGTGTTATAGTCTATTTTTAATTGAAGCTATGGTGATGTATTTGATTTCGGATTTTCAGTGGTTCCTGTGAGATCGATTTGGTAGATGTCTTTTATTATTTCTGATATAAGACGTGGTTTTTCGGTGGAGTTGGACCGCTGATGACTGTGGCATTGGGTGTCAGTTAGGACTGAACGAACAGGATTATTTGCTGAACGAGAAATTCTCGAAGCGTATGTCAATATTCGCAAATTGTCGTCTTAAAAAGAGTGGCAGTTCATTTGACTATCTTTGCATACTTGTCGTAGGGCTTGTTCTGAAGGCACCGAGACATAGCCTCATAGCTGTATTCTGTATAGTATTTAGTGTTTATAATATTAAGTGATATTATATTTGGCGTTCAGGGTGAATTTGTTATGCTATGTGTATTTATACATGTTAATGTATTGAATAGGCATTAGGGTCCTTTTTCCTTAAAAAAAACCCACCTATGTAGTTTCAATTTACTCCAGCTCTCCTTTTACTTCAGGTGGTGGTTTCAAGCCCTGCACCACACGTACTAAAAGAAATAGACAAACAACAACGTTTATATATATATATATATATATATATATATATATATATATATATATATATATATATATATATATATATATATATATATATATATATATATATATCCCTGTTTAAATTTCCCTCTTTTTCTGCAAACTCAATTATTTTTCGTGATTAAAATCAAATAAAAATTTCCAAAGCTATCTTTTTCGTCCAATGTTCGCGTTTTAGATTTGTCATTTCTGTATTTACATTTCGATGAAAGTCATTTCTGACATATTTCAAATCTATGTTTTTGTATTACAGGAGAATATAATCAATTTTATATCTTCTAAATGCTTCTTTTCATTTGCTTGTAATTTCTCAGCTAGTTACCTATTTGTATTCTCTTGATTACAGAAGGTAATTCATGGCTCGTTATTTTTGTTTTGTTTGCTTTTTCAGAATTCGAAAGTGGGGTTCTCTCCAATTTATATTATACTTACAATTAACACAAAACTTATACTAGTTTAATTTAGTTATATAAAAAAAACTCCCATTGCAGTAATTGATTGAAGTTAATTTATTGTGTATGTTTATCTGAATTTTAATTACTTTGGTTACATATAGATACACACACAAACCAGGCAAACAAGGGTTTTCCTGGTTTGCGTCACTATGGTTGTTATTGGTAATATGGGCTATATACTAAAATTGTTTGTTAAGTTATTTATTTTATTTCAAACTCTAACGTTCTATAAGTAGAATAGTTGATGTTATACAGGTCATGATACATTCCATTGTTACAATTTCTCAGTTCAACTTTTAAAGTACTTATAATATGTGTTATGGTTTTATTCGGTAGGCTGGGTAACTATTACAATATATATATATATATATATATATATATATATATATATATATATATATATATATATATATATATACATATATTCCTGTACATATACCTTTAAAAGAATGGGGTTTAGGTGTCTTAATTGACGATTGCATAAAGACATTTTTCTTAAAGTCTTATGCCCTATGGCAGAAAGAAAGTTACAAGTATTTACCGTGATGTTAGTTAATCATTGATCAAAACAACCAATCACAGATTTAATCTGTTTGGTTGCCATGGGGATAAGAACCAAGCACAGTTTGCGATTGGTAGTGTGAAAGAATGATTAACTAACGTCGCAATATATTTAACAAGACTTTCTACACCCGGAGAATAAAAACGCGTTCCCGTTTTGAGCGAATTTTTTCCACAAAGACTCCTTAAAAAGAAGTCTAGTTTTGTCTGAAATTATACAGGAGCTAGTGTAATTAACGTTTTTTAAATATTCGAATTTAGATATCTAAATAACATACTTATTCAAGCTTATATTACTGACTTTTGGCATGAACAGTTATAGTTTCCTATATTATGCAAAACGGCCCTAAACGAGGACACAGCCAGTATTATGTTCATTCATTAGTTCACCAATTAAACCAGACCGGAGAGAGCGTACAGATCAGCAGGCAGGAAGTCTCGTTATAACATCTCTCCAGCACTATCTTCAGCCCAGGTTACATCATTTACCTTGGCGCTGTGGCGAACTTCTTATCACCTTTATGCTCGAATGCGTCTTGGGCGTCTCGATGCTCGTTCTGCGGCGAAGTTAGCTCATTGCCTAAGGCACGCAGGTAGAAGAGCTAATGTATGAGCCAAGGTGAGCAAAGATCGCGCCGTTTCACAGCACAGATAACATAATTACAGTCGCTCCAGGACACACAACTAAATTAGGATAACTCTCTACCAGCCAGCGGTGAGTCGTGATATCTTCAGATGTTGTTTAATAATAGCTTTCAATAATAAAAAAAACAGATATGCAAACTTATGTACTTAAATAAACTACTTTGCTTTTAATTTGACTTGGAAAACCGAAATCAGCACCACAGAAAACCTGACGATCGTTCCACTTACCATGTTTGCGTCATCAGAGCATGAAAAATTCTGGAGAATAACTTGGTTAGTGAAACATTCGCCAGGTCTTTTGAAATTCGTTGCGTGGATTTGGATTGTCCGAGTGTACTTATCAATGCTCATCACAGGTTACAATACAGTGCACGGCGTATCGAGCGTCCATTAGAAGTATCTACAAAACTATACCGATTTTTAATCTGAAAATTTGGTCACTTGGGTTTTCTGGATAGCTGAATTTAACAAAAATATACACGTCATCATACCACTTCCGGTTATACCGGAAGTGGTTACTAACTTTGTTTTTTCAAATGAAACATGCCATTTTTGAGTAGAGTTTTGGATTTATCGTAAAATTTTAGGTTGACTTTTGATAACATACCATATGTAAAAAATCAGCCGTTTTGGAGTTATATCGATTTTTTCAAAACTTAAAAAAAAATATGTATGTATATTGAGTGGTATATCTGCGGCAAATATGATGTCAGCGATTTGCAATTTCGTCTGTGGTTTTTCAAGATACAAGAGTATCGTGAAAATAGGCAAATGCGTTGATAGCATATACAGGGTGGAAGAAATTCACATACCAACTTGGACAATTTCGGACCCCTATAACTGGCTTACTTCAAATGGAACACCCTGTATATTTTTATCTTATTGCTTAGATATTTGCATTATCTTTCGATTTATATCAGCATGTCCTATACCTAAATGCAACAGTTATCCAGATACTGGAACATTTGTATAATGATAATGTTATAAGGCTAAGGGTGCACAATATTTCAGTAGAGTGCCTTGACGGAAATGTTATTCTTCATGAACTTCAATAATTATTAATTGTTGGACACCCCATAGAACAAAATTATAAATGAGAATACCATAATAATAATCTGTTTAGGCAACTAGATAAACAATTTATTAAGTACTACACAACTAAACCAATGAAAGTGAGAAAAAATGTGGCAACTGGAATAATAAGGAACAATCTAATAAGTAACATGTATATAAACAATGGGTGTTCAAGAAAGATGTTCAAAAGTAGCTCCATTTTTTAGCAAACAGCAATTAATTCGCCTTAAAATTTCATTGCTCGTAGCACGTTTTATACTTTCTCTGCTTATTTCATTGAAGGCGGCACGTACTCTTTCTTGCATATTCTCCTTTGTGGTTATAGGGTCTTTATAAACTTTATTTTTAATAAAGCCCCATATGAAAAAATCTAATGGAGTTAAGTCAGGGGAGCGTGGTGGAAATTTGTAGGGCCCATTGTTCGCAATCCACTTCCCACTGAACATTTCTTCTAATGTCGCACTGACTTGATGAGTAGTATGTGGTGGAGCACCGTCCATTTGATAAAAAGCGTTTGATCTTTCCCTAATTTCTAAAGTTTCTAAAGCATCTCTCACTACGTTTTTTAACAACCACACATATCGATCCCCTGTTAAGTTTTCGTTATAAAAATACACACACAAAATACGAGAGTCTTTGACGGCACAGAACACATTAAAGCTCCACCGGTTTTGGTAATTTCTTTCTCTGCAGATATGCGGATTTTCTGCAGCCCAGTAATGACTGTTATGGCGGTTACACACGCCGTTTTTTGTAAACTTTGTTTCATCAGTCCATATTATACTTTTGACAAAGTTATCGTCTTCTTGAATTCTTGTCAGCAACCACTCACAGTAATTCACACGACACAATAAATCTTCAGTTTTCAAATTCTGAACCAAATGGAGCTTAAAAGGTCGCCAATTATACTTTCTTAAGATTCTGTGGATAGACCTGGTTGATATTCTAAGATCCCTTTCAGCCTCTTGTAGGGAATTTTCAGGATACGAATGGAAGTATCCTAGTACCATGGCTTCATCGTCTTCGGTATAACGGTTTTGCCTGCTAACAATTGGTTGAAAGGAACCAAACTTTATACAATTATTAAGCAGACGTTTGATGGTATGTTTATTCGGTCTGGGGCGATCTTGATACCTTTCAGCGAAAACTCGGCAGGTTCTACTCATAATGCGATTGCATTCGCCGTATGTAACTAATAAATTTAGAAAATCTTCATTAGAAAACCCCAAACGCGACATATTTGTTGATTGTTATAAACAACTGTCATGAAGTAATGGCGTTGCTAAGAATAACATTTCCGTCAAGGCACTCTACTGAAATATTGTGCACCTTATAACATTATCATTATGCAAATGTTCCAATATCTGGATAACTGTTGCATTTAGGTATAGGACATGCTGATATAAATCGAAAGATAATGCAAATATCTAAGCAATAAGATAAAAATATACAGGGTGTTCCATTTGAAGTAAGCAAGTTATAGGGGTCCGAAATTGTCCAAGTTGGTATGTGAATTTCTTCCACCCTGTATATGCTATCAACGCATTTGCCTATTTTCACGATACTCTTGTATCTTGAAAAACCACAGACGAAATTGCAAATCGCTGACATCATATTTGCCGGAGATATACCACTCAATATACATACATAATTTTTTTTTAAGTTTTAAAAAAATCGATATAACTCCAAAACGGCTGATTTTTTACATATGGTATGTTATCAAAAGTCAACCTAAAATTTTACGATAAATCCAAAACTCTACTCAAAAATGGCATGTTTCATTTGAAAAAACAAAGTTAGTAACCACTTCCGGTATAACCGGAAGTGGTATGATGACGTGTATATTTTTGTTAAATTCAGCTATCCAGAAAACCCAAGTGACCAAATTTTCAGATTAAAAATCGGTATAGTTTTGTAGATACTTCTAATGGACGCTCGATACGCCGTGCACTGTATTTACTTACCGGTTTGCCTTGTTTTCACTGAGCCAGCTCTGTGACAGATGCTTGGCTCATAACTACAATAAATATCCACGAATAAATATATTCTTTTTTCATAAAGTTTGTGTATCCTCAACAATAATAAAGATCTTCTAATGATATCGTTACATAATTTGCCTTTATAAAGGCTATAATACCTATCAAATTTTAAGTTTCTAGCTTTATGGAAACTTGAGTCAAAGCAATTTTTTATTGATTAAATGTTACAGTAGTTATGATTGCGTACCTCGGGATGACCTCCTTTCTTATGCACTCTTTGTTAAACCATGCATTATGGGGAGCGTTCATCTGCTTGATTCTCAATTTTCTAGGCAAATGGGCAAGTTATTCGATAGTAGAACTCTTCAAACCATTGATTGTTGTTGGTCTTACATCGTGAAACTGGTCCATACTACATAGATACTTGGAGACTACTTCTCTGGCTTCACTGTTGGGTTCTGTTCCGGTAAGTGAAGAACGTAGCCAACACGTAATCATGACAAGTACTGTAACATCAACTTAATAAAAAATTGCTATCAGACAAACCAGTTGTATCTAGATGAAAGTAGAATCCAAGAAATGGTTTTCCATTTGTGATAGTTTGCTTCTTTATATCAAGGTAATACATTTAGAACTTACTTATAAATTGCATGCGATAGAATCTGACAGATTAACTGACTGATATATATTTCAGTTAGTGAACTGAAATTTAAAAAACGCTTAACACAGACAAACAAAATTAGAAACCTTGAAAAGACACAACATTTACATAATCAAGAAAGACCTCCCCCACAACCTATAACTTGTACACAATATTTGAAAACTTAAGCGATACAATTTTCACAACTGAAGAAATTTCTTTTCTAAATAAAGACTATAAATACTGACCAAAATTTAAATTTTCAAACAAAATTAAAGATATATTAGCTTCTGAATCCGAAATTGTTGCCAGATCTGCAAGGTAATACGAAATACAAAAAATATGTGAATATTCACTTTTCTCCAGCTAATCTCTATACCTTATATACTTCACAAACAGCCAAACCTCAAATATTGCTTCCACATATGGGGTGCCGCTGCCGCTTCTACACTCGCTATCCTGGACTCCATTCAGAAAAGAGCCATACGTCTCGTCGGTGACCCTACCCTCACCCAAAAGCTGCCAAGCCTTGCCCACCGACGTGCATTTGGTGACCTCTCTCTCGTTTATAGATATCTGCACGAGCACTGCTCAGAGGAGCTATCTTTCATAGTTCCTCCACCTGCTGCACCCAACCACCAGGGGAACAGAGCGAATGCACCCTTCTACTGTCCAGGTCACCAGACATAAAACATTTTGTTATGCTCGCTCTTTTGTCCCGAGGACTTCCAAGTTGTGGAATTCCTTGCCGGCACATGTTTTCCTTCTCATCCGAACCTCCATCCTTCAAGTCCAGAATTAACAAGTTGCCTCTTTCCTCCTTGTTGACACCCACCGTACAATGGTGTTTAGGCTGTCCTCGTGGTGTGTTGTTGACATATAAAAAATATATAATTATCCAATGATTGATGAGTGAGCTGATCCAGATATTGCTGTGCTACACCTTTTGGCTAGAAATTGCTGTCATAGAGGTTATCTTTATATTCAAACTTGACACCCATTTGAAATCACTGATTATCTTTTCTTTCATATTTCGTACCTACTCGATTTAATACTAGATCATCTTGGTCTGTAACGAGCTTATATGCAATAGATTGCTTGGTATGCTCAGCAGTTGTAGCATCTGGAATGCGAGACACAAAAAACCACGCTTTTTTATTTTTGTTTTCTTCTTTCCCCTTAAAGGCCTTACTGCCATCTTCTGATATTCCAAGCTTTATAATCTTTTTTTCCTTCTTATGTTTGACCAGTGTATGTATATCCATCAGGATCTACAACGGCGTGATGTTGAACCTCGGAAATTTCTTGAGTTTGTCTTACTTGGCGGTTATTTGTTTGCTCATCATACCTGTTACGGTTGATACAAACGACGGTTTCGTTATCTGTATTTAATGTGTGAGAACCTTAGCTGTTTGGTTTTATAACACTACTATAACTTACACGCCCTGAATCAATTTCTTTTTTAACGCACTCTGTATAATCCGATGCATAACTATTATTTCCTGGTTTGTTTTTATTTGAGTTGGAATCAAAACATTTAAGATGGACAATTTGTTATTTTAAAGAATTAATAATTTCCTTTTGTTGATATATTATTTTATCCTTATTCTTTGAAAGCCGATTAGTATTTTTCTTTCAATCTGATAACCGATATTGACAAACGCCACCGGCGATTTGAGAATTTCTTCCAAATCAACGTTCCCAGCATTTACACTACGAATAACTTCACAACCGTTTATTGTCTTATCGTCGATTATAACGAGATTTTTTATATTTCCGCACATTGTACGTGGATTAAAGTGCCACATTTATCACATCTTAAACCTGATTTCGCGACAGATTTGCACCTTTTGCAAGGTTTCACTAGATAAGTTTTACTAACGACGGTACTCTCGCTCGCCATCCTTTATGTATAATGTACAATGTATAATGTATAATGTATAATGTATAATGTATAATGTATAATGTATAATGTATAATGTATAATGTATAATGTACAATGTACAATGTACAATATAGAATGTACAATGTACAATGTATAATGTATAAGTATCATGTACAATGTAAAATGTATAATGTATAATGTATACTGTATAATGTATAATGTATAATGTATAATGTATAATGCATAATGTATAATGCATAATGTATAATGCATAATGTATAATGTATAATGCATAATGTATAATGCATAATGCATAATGTATAATGTATAACGCATAATGTATAATGCATAATGCATAATGTATAATGTATAATGTATAATGAATAATGTATAATGTATAATGTATAATGTATAATGTATAATGTATAATATATAATGTATAACGTATAATGTATACAAGTCAGTGTGAAATAAACGTATGTATGTTTTTCTAAGTCGATTACACATTAGGGATAAAAACATAAACAATCAACAAATGTATTTGTTAAACAGCACACGGTAAAATGCCAAACACACACAAAAACGTTTAAAATAAAGTTGCGCGATGCAAATCTTAATCACACATTTTTTCTTTAGATTCCATTAATTTTATTACGAATATAATTGGTGTCATTAAAAAAATTTAAAAAATGGAAAACTTACACCTTTGCTGGCAAAATTCAACAAATACGTCACCAAAAGTAGCTGCGTCTTTTCCGTACCTGAAACAAAGAAGAAAATCAACATTTTATCTGTGTTTTTTTTCTTCATAAAACATGTATTGGAAGCTGCTGTGAAAACCTTACATATGTGGTTTTAAAGAAAATTATCTTAATATACAGTACAATCCTGTGGCTTCTTGTATAGGACATGTATAATTTTTATCAAAAAACGTATTACTATGACTATTAGAACCGTTGCAACCCCAGAGATTGTGCTCTGCGCTGTTCTCTATTGCATATTATGACAATGACTGCCTTAAGGCCGACCTGTTGAAGCGCAGGTATGGCATAAAACTCCCAAGAAGGACAAAACTATTCTGTGTCTCCTGCTTTACATCTTACTGCAAGTCCCGGCAGGACTGAATTGTGGCTAGTGAGTGATGAAATGCAATGCCCGTCGTGGTATTAGTCAGGGGAGTAGTTGTTTTTGCTCTAATGTTTTCTTTCCTTCCCACAGCTTCCTTCTTGCTGTCCTATGTGGCTCCTGTGGAAGCCTAGAACAGTCAAAACACCAGAGATGGTTCTTTGCCGCATTACGGCAATTCCTGCCTTAAGGCAGACTTGGAGTGTCGCTATGGCATATTGTAGAGTCCCAAGAAGGATCAAAACGCTCTGTGTCTCCTGCTATACATTTTACGGCAAGTCCCACAAGTGCACAACTGGAATCTCAGGGAATCTGGGATTTTTTCATCATTAAAAGAGGTTTTTCATTTACCCAGTTTTCCAAAGAGCTAGGTTAAAAATATTAGTTGTCTGAGAGGTCCCCACTAAAAGAGGTCGAAATAAACTCCATGCACAGTTCGTCACGCGACTTTCCACTTTTATAAACAGCCAATCGCTTTAGTTTTGCAGCGGCTGTCAATAAATTACACTTTCGTTTCGACGTTTTGTGCAGTTTTATTTACTTGTATTAGAAAAAACATTAAGAGTAATGTAAAACTAAACGGATGCGGAAGGATTTCGAATAAGTTTGTAAACGATCGTGTCACAACCTGTCGAGACCAATATTCAAAATTATAGATATATGTATGTATTATGTAATGCAGTAGTTAATAACCTGTAAAAGTATTTGTCTTACTTATAAAGGCTATTAACTTAAACGGTATCGGTTATAGCAGTAAACATCGAAAATGAAACTCAAAAATAAAATCTCAGATATAGAGGTTTAATTGTTATTCCCAGTAACAGCGGTAGTTCGACGCAAAAGTGTCGGAACCTCATTGTAAATATCAATAGTCGAGGTTTCTCACCGATCCAAGACCCACTCAACCAGATTTCACTGTATTATATTTTTTCTTGTTTTTGGTTTCCTTGGCGTCTTAGGCTCATCAGCACATACTTAGGTTGCCTTGCTTTTGTGCTAAAGTGTTTAGGCTCATAACGGTCTCCGGAGTGGTGCTCTCTCTCTCTTTCTCTTTCTCTTTCTCTATCTCTATCTCTATCTCTATCTCTATCTCTATCTCTATCTCTATCTCTATCTCTTTCTCTTTCTCTTTCTCTTTCTCTTTCTCTTTCTCTTTCTCTTTCTCTTTCTCTTTCTCTTTCTCTTTCTCTTTCTCTTTCTCTTTCTCTTTCTCTTTCTCTTTCTCTTTCTCTTTCTCTTTCTCTTTCTCTTTCTCTTTCTCTTTCTCTTTCTCTTTCTCTTTCTCTTTCTCTTTCTCTTTCTCTTTCTCTTTCTCTTTCTCTTTCTCTTTCTCTTTCTCTTTCTCTTTCTCTTTCTCTTTCCCTTTCCCTTTCCCTTTCCCTTTCCCTTTCCCTTTCCCTTTCCCTTTCCCTTTCCCTTTCCCATTCTCATTCTCATTCTCATTCTCATTCTCATTCTCATTCTCATTCTCATTCTCATTCTCATTCTCATTCTCATTCTCATTCTCATTCTCATTCTCATTCTCATTCTCATTCTCATTCTCATTCTCATTCTCATTCTCATTCTCATTCTCATTCTCATTCTCATTCTCATTCTCATTCTCATTCTCATTCTCATTCTCATTCTCATTCTCATTCTCATTCTCATTCTCATTCTCATTCTCATTCTCATTCTCATTCTCATTCTCATTCTCATTCTCATTCTCATTCTCATTCTCATTCTCATTCTCATTCTCATTCTCATTCTCATTCTCATTCTCATTCTCATTCTCATTCTCATTCTCATTCTCATTCTCATTCTCATTCTCATTCTCATTCTCATTCTCATTCTCATTCTCATTCTCATTCTCATTCTCATTCTCATTCTCATTCTCATTCTCATTCTCATTCTCATTCTCATTCTCATTCTCATTCTCATTCTCATTCTCATTCTCATTCTCATTCTCATTCTCATTCTCATTCTCATTCTCATTCTCATTCTCATTCTCATTCTCATTCTCATTCTCATTCTCATTCTCATTCTCATTCTCATTCTCTCTCTCTCTCTATCTCTCTCTCTCTCTTTTCTACTGAGTGTGTTAATTTAAGCTTACGTAGTTACAATTCTTTCATATGGGGATATATTTGCTGTTAAGGGGTATGTATTCTCAAGGCATAATCCATCATGATGAATAAGATGAGGAAATGTAGGTAGTAGTGTAATATAAAAACGTGCCTAAAAATAAACAAGGTTAGATGCACAAGACCACAAGACAATGAACTTAATATGTGTCATATTATTATTTGTATATTTGTATTGTATCATTTTATATACTATTTGCATATTATATTAAATAAGTAAATGAATTGTATATATATATATATATATATATATATATATATATATATATATATATATATATATATATATATATATATATATATATATATATATATACTCGTGTTCTGTTGTTTTCGTGCAGAGTTGTGCTATACTTTACTGGGTTTAGTATCCTGGAAACTTCTTCATTAATAAACATGAGTTCACAAAACGCTTCTACACAATCCCAGTGAAGAAAACCGCCAAGCATTTAACGACGCAAGAAACCGCTATGTCCGCATTCTTTCTGAGGCATAAAAATCGTTTAATAACTACATCAAAAAGAAGGTCCTTTCAAGCTCCAACGGCAGCAAACCCTTCTGGCCTCTTGCTAAATCTATTGGGAATAATGTATGCAAGAGCACGTTCCAACCAGTTGTTTTAGGAGATGAAATTGTTTCTACCGACCTGGGCAAGGCTGAACGTTTTGCATTGTTGTTCGCCGGCAATTATACTCTCAACCCACCTCCAAATGTTGAACAACCAACAGTCCCCAATGTCGCGCATAAAATGACAGATATCATTTTCAATACTAAAAAGGTACGAAAGATGCTCTCTTCTCTTAATACCAGGAAAGCCTCTAGCCTTGTCGAGATCCCAGCAATTGTTCATAAAAAATGCGCACCAGAACATGCTCCTCTCCTGACTCATCTTACAATATAGGCATATTCCCTAGTAACTGGAAAACTGCTCGAGTACAACCCGTCCGCAAAAAAAGGATCCAAAGCGCTTGCTAGCATCTTCAGACCTATTTCTCTCCTTTCAGTCGTCTCTAAAGTGATGGAAAAGAATATAAACACCAAATTGCTAAAATACTAAAACACAGTCTAATTCACGACAGCCAGTATGGATTCCGTCAGCGCAGATCAACTGCCGACCTCCTTTCCTTTGTCACCCATCCGTGAAACAAGTCTATGGAACTACACGGTGAATCCCAGATTGTCGCTCTAGACATATCCAAAGCATTCTACCAGGTCTGGCACGCAGCGCTGCTTAATAAACTTCCGGCCTATGGCCTACCACCAAAACGCTGTACCTGGACAGCAAATCTCCTCTCCAACCAGAGCATATCTGTTGTCGTGGGTGGCCATTCCTCTAAACCGTATCAAATTAATGCATAAGGCCCTCAAGGTTCATCCTTAGCCCCTACTTTGTTGCTTCTCCACACCACATCAATGACCACCTCTCTAGCACATCCAACCCAGTTCACAGTTACGCGGACGACAGCACCCTCGACTCAAATATACAATATTCTAAGCCTGTCTCTTTAGTCCAATTAGATGAGGATCGTAGACTCATGGAGGGTGCTGGCTCTGTGGACCTCCAAAAAATATTGGACTGGGGGAGTTGATATCGTATAAAATTCAACTCCGCCAAATCTCAGTCTTGCCTTCTATCTCATAAGAGATTCACCAGCCATAGACCCATCACAATGAACAACCAAGCTATTTAAAGTAATGAGTCCTTTTCACTTGTTGGCATTTCTGTGGATCAAAATCTCAATTGGCATCAACATCTAACATCAATTGTAGAAGCGGCTGCTAAGAAATTAGGTTTCCTCTTCCGGGCTCGCAGATACTTTTCACCAGCTAATCTCTATACCTTATATACTTCACAAATAAGGCCAAACCTCGAATACTGCTCTCACATCTGGGGTGCCGCTGCCGCTTCTACGCTCGCTATCCTGGACTCCATTCAGAAGAGAGCTATACGTCTCATCGGTGACCCTACCCTCACCTAAAAGCTGCCATTCTTTGCCCACTGACGTGCCGTTGGTGACCTCTCTCTCTTTTACGGGCACTGCTTGGAGGAGCTTTCTTCCACAGTTTGTCCACCTACTGCCCCCAACAGATCTACCAGGGGAACAGAGCGAATGCACCCTTTTACTGTCCAGGTCAACAGACATAGAATATCTTGTTATGCCCGTTCTTTTTTCCTGAGGACTTCCAAGTCGTGGAATTCCTTGCCGGCACATGTTTTTCCTTCTCCTCCGAACCTCCAAACCTTCAAGTCCAGAATTAACAAGTTGCCTCTTTCCTCCTTGTCGACACCCACGGTACGATAGTATTTAGGCTGTGAGCCCTCGTAGTGTGTTGTTGTGTGTTGTTGAAATAATAAAAAAAACATGAACTAAAACAGTTGTGTGTTTGAGTCAACGACGTTTCGCCGCTCCATGCGCGGCTTCCTCAGTTTTTTTTTTATTTATTTGATATTAATCTATTAATAATAATGTGTAAAAAATTGGTGCATTCTGCAACGTGTACTTATCAGTGTTCACTAAACGTTCGAATCTTCGTTCAGTTTCCTACATTACTTCATTTTATTCGAGAAAAAATGTCAATAATTGTGATTTATCTCACTGGGTATTTCGAAACCTGGCGATTTAAAATCAATTTGCTTTGCATGTGTTTTGACGATTATGATAAAGGACAATGATGAGCTCTAATAAAAGCAAAACGGGTTTGTGTTTTTTATGATAGTGTTATGAAGATGATCCAACAAATATTCTTTAGTTTTTTTTATTAAAAAAAACTCTGGACGCAGCAAGTGCGTAATGATAGTGAATTTTCATTAAAATGTTTTTAATAACAAATATGTGTGTTTTTTTAAGAAAGCAGGCATCAAATTTGGTTACCAGCATAACCTATATAGTATAAACAATGTGCCATGTTTCATCAAAATAACTTTATTGTGTGAAAATGTACAAAAATTTCCAAAAGTAAACTTAAAGTGTTCCCGAAAAAACACGTTTCTTGGTCAACCTTATAGGTTAATAGCAAATTGAGCTGTTCAAAGATAAAACATTTGATCAAAATTAGCTACCATAACGCACTTGCTGCGTCCAGAATTTCTTTTCTTACAAACATGCATTATATTTCGATGGAAAATGCAAAAATGCAATAGCATAAGGCGTGTTTGATTTAAAAAAAAAAGATTTAAAAAAAAAGGAAATTTGTATCACCAACGACTTATGGGCCACCCTGTTATTGTAGAAATATTATTTTAAGATGTAGCTCAAGACACCCTATAATTAATATATACAAAAATTTTTCATATCTTATATAATAACGGATATATTGAGCCTTATTGATTTTTTACGAAAATTCGACAAAAATTATATATCATTAAACGATAAACTCTATAGCTAAGGCTACTGCCAAACATCAGAGAAAGGGTCTATTTGAAATGAATTTTCTGGAAACATTTTAGTAAAATGAAGGACAATGACGGTTGAAACTAAGACTTCAGGGTTTGTAAAACATTCTTCTTGAGACATTTTATTTCTATAGGCCGTATTAGATTCAAGTTATTTGCCTAAATGTTGTCAATTTTGACATTTTAAATCGCCACTTTGACGTTTTGAGGAAAACCCCAATTTATTTTTCTTTAAATGCCTATAACATTTTTGTCTTTTGACCTACATAGCTAGATTTTGGTAGGTAACTTACCTATAAGGACGTAGACCTGCGTACCAAATTTGGTTGCCCTTACTTTGTTAATTCCGGAGATATAAATTTTTTTCGAAAGAAAACACAAAATTTTCCGGGAAAACCTGGGCAGATTTTTCTGGCTAACGAACTTATCCAAGCCATTTGCAAAAGGAATTTTTTCACCAAATTTAATCAAAATCTGCCCATTATTTTTTGAGTTATCGGTGTGATACATATATATATATATATATATATATATATATATATATATATATATATATATATATATATATATATATATATATATATATATATATATATAAACATATAAAAAAAGCCTGGACGCAGCAAGTGCGTTATGGTAGTGAATTTTCATAGAAATGATCTGGCACAAAATATTTTATAACTTTTTTTTCTTGTAACATAGAAATCTAAATTTTGGTGTATAGTTTACTTTTTTAATCGTAAACCTACCTACCAAATTTGGTTATCATAGATTTTTTTATTTTTTAAGATAAAATTTTTTTTCAAATGAAAACTCAAAATTTTCCCGGAAAACCTCGTCCGATTTTTTGATTAACGAACTTGTCAAAGCCATATACAAAAGGAAGGTACTTGCCAAATTTTATCAAAATCGGCCTATTATTCTTTGAGATAAAAAATTTTTTCGAAAGAAAACTCAAAATTTTCCCGGAAAACCTCGTCCGATTTTCCTGACTAACAAACTTGTCAAAGCTATTTACAAAAGAAAGGTACATGCTAAATTTTATTCAAATCGGCTAATTACTTTTTGATAAGAATTTTTTTCGAATGAAAACTCAAAATTTTCCCGGAAAACGTCGTCCGATTTTCCTGACTAACGAACTTATCCAAGCTATTTACAAAAGAAAAGTACGTGCCAAATTTTATCAAAATCAACCCATTATTTTTTGAGTTATCGGTGTGATACATACATATATATATATATATATATATATATATATATATATATATATATATATATATATATATATATATATATATATATATATATATATATATATATATATATATATATATAAACATATAAAAATTGAAACTGACCCCGGATATGGGTTCTAGGGGTCCTAGATCGCGCTCATTTGAAGAAATTTTTTCAAAATTCAAAAGTCCAGATCTCCTCATTAGTGAATTTTTTCTAAGAAAATTCACTAAAAATTAAAACTGACCCCGGATATGTTTTCCGGGGGGGCTAATTAGAGCTCATTTGAAGAAATTTTTTCAAAATTCAAAAGTTGGGATCTCCTCATTAGTGATTTTTTTTAAAGAAAGTTCACTAAAAAGCTTGACACTAACGTCCTATGCATATTAAGTCCACTGTTAACATTTACCTTCTTTGTGAGAAACTATATTATAGTAATACCATATATTATAGTAATACCACAACTACTGAGTATAGTTGATTGTACGTGCCCTTTAGATAACGCTGGGGTTAAAGCGGTTCAAGTTATTCGTATAGTAATGGGCAGACTATGAAAGCACCTAGTTTCATTTAAGTGGAGAAGATTGTTCACAATTACTTCTGAAGTTTCATGGAGTTAAGATCGTCTCCAACGGTGTCTTGAATGTAATCTGCGGCTGGTAGACGCCGAAATAGATCGTTATCGGTAGATAGCGCAGCGCAGGTACAGATTTACGATTGTCTTAAGCTGATGAGCAAGTGTAGGGAAACAGTGGCAGATTTTCGTGGTAGTTAAAAGTGTTGAATTTGAAAATGGTTGCCATGCGTAATGTATTTTCGATCACCATTTATTTTAGTGAATTTTCGTGGAAAGAATTCACTAATGAAGAGATCTCGACTTTTGAATTTTAAAAAAATTTCTTGAACAGAGCGCGAACTAGGACCCCTAAAGTTCATATCCGGGGTCAGTTTCAATTTTTGTACGTTGGTATAAAGTTACAGCCATTTAAAGAAAATAAATTTGGGTTTTCCTCAAAACGTCAAAGTCGCGATTTTAAATGTCAAAATTGGTAATATTTAGGCAATGAACCTGAAACTAATATGAGCTATGGAAGGAAAATGCCTCAAGAAGTATGTTTTACAAAGCCTGAAGTCTTAGTTTCAATCGTCACTGTCCTTCATTTTACTAAAATGTTCCCAGAAAATTCATTTCAAATAGACCCTTTCTCTGATACTTTAGCAGTAGTGTTGGCTATTGAGTTTATCTGTTAATGGTATATCATTTTTGTCGAATTTTCGTAAAAAATCTTTAAAGTTCAATATATCCGTTCTTATGCAATATACGAAAAAAATGTATACATTAATTATGGGGTGTCTTGAGCGACATCTTAAAAAAATATTTCTACGATTACAAGGTGGCCTCTAAGTAGTTGGTGATTCACATGTTCTTTTTTTAGGGAATTTTCTTAAAAAAATGCACTAATGGGGAGATCCGTGTTTATATATATATATATATATATATATATATATATATATATATATATATATATATATATATATATATATATATATATATATATATATATATATATATATATATATATAGTACCGAAAACTCAAAAAATAATAGACCGATCTTGATCAAATTTGGTAAGTGCCTTCCTTCTGAAAGTGGCTTGGATAAGTTCGTAAGCCAGGAAAATCGGACCAGGTTTTCCCGGAAAATTTTGTGTTTTCTTTCTAAAAAAATTCATATCTCCGGAAATAACAGAGTGAGGGCAACCAGGTTGGAACGCTTATTTGTATTATAAAGAGTGAACCATGTATCAAAATTTAGGTCTTTAAGTTTAAGGACAAAAAAGTTACAGGGAACTAAATAAACAAATTTTGGAGTTTTCCTCAAAACGTCACTTGCAATTTAAAACATCAAAATTGGCAATGTTTAGACAAATAACGTGAAACAAATACGGATTGTAAAAAGAAAATGTTGCGAGAAAATTGTTCTGTGGATCCTTAAGTTTCAGATTCAACCGTCATTGCCCTTCATTTTACTAAAATGTTTACAGAAAATTCATTTTAAATAGACCCTTTCTCTGATGCTTTGGCTGTCGGTTTAGTTAAGTTGATGCTTTCACGGTAGGTTTAGTGAAGTTTATGGTTTAACGGTCTATAATTTTTAGCTAATTTTCGTAGAACAAATTCGTTACTGCATTTTAGGATTTTTTATCGAAATATGATGCATGTTTGTAAGAAAAAAATCTGGACGCAGTAAGTGCGTCTTGGTAGCAAATTTTCAGTAAATCCTTCAAATTTCAATAACGCAATTTGCTATTGACGTAAGTTTTGTTGGTTAGCAACTCAACATTTAACTTTATTTTCGAAAAATTTTTATATGAACGCAGCAAGGGCGTTTTGGTTGCGAATTTTTATTAAATGTTTCAAATTTCAATAACTCAATTTTCTATTAACTTAAGGTTCATTGGCTAGGAGACTAGTTTTCTCAGAAACATTTAAAGTTTATTTTCGGAAAATTTTTGTACATTTTCAAATAATTATTTTAATAAAATATGGTACATTGTTCCTACTATATATGTTATACGATATATTTGTAATTAAAAATATTTTTATGAAAATTCACTTCTATAACGCACTTGCTGCGTCCAGAGTTTTATTATATGGTTATGATGTTAAAATGTTCTGGTAGCGTTTATCAAATGTCTAATTATGTACTTCTTCTAAGTGCCTTGAATGGTTTTCGTGACTCCTGGCTCAATCAAATCTACATGAATATTATAAAACGCTTTACCATGTTTGAAGCTAAATCAAATCAATAATATTTTCAAAATTAAATAAAATAATGTAAAAACTGATACGAGGCTGGAGCGTTTGATGAATTCACCCTGATAAGTACACCCTGGAGAACCCAGAGTAGATGAAGTACTATATAGGTCTCATCACAGTCTTAATAGACACCAAGTGCTCACTATCCGGACGGTGTAAAACTAATAAATTTGTTCGATTTGGCACGCAAGTGTATATTATAAAGAATCTGGACGCAGAAAGTGCGTTATGGTAGCAAATTTTCATAAAAATCTTTTTAATGTCAAATATGTCTTTTTAATGAAAGACATTTAATTTGGTAGATACTATAGAATCTACAGTAGAAACAGTAAATCATATATGATAAAAATAACGTTTTTTAAGAGTATAATACATTTCAAAAAATAAACTTAAGATGTCCCTGAAAAAAAACTGAGCCGATTTTTCTGGCCAACGAACCTCTCCAAGCAATTTATACACCTGCCAATGTACGTAAGTTATTCACAAAAAGCATTCTGAGAAAAATTCAAAAAAAATTATCATAAAAACTTTCATTTCAAAGTTCCTCTTTCAAAAAATTTCGCTTAAGTAATGTTACAAGAAAATAATATTTTTAGGGAAAATTTGAAAACAATCTTTTTTACGAAAATGCAAAAAAAAAGTACAATAACTTAATTAACAATTATTAATTACCAGCATTTCACAAAAATACAAAAAAATTAAGTTTACTAAAACACTAAAAGAAAATTCGGCGAAAACTGAATCTAAATATTTTCAAAAGTAGAGACTTCAGGTGTATAAAGTGTTATAGTGAAGTTGAAAGAGAGGGCATGCCTTCCAGTTCTGTAACATAAAATGCAGGGTGTTCCTTTGAAAAAAATGAGTTACCTTTGAATTTCTACAAATTTAGAGCGCCTGTAGTATATGACGTCTCGATGTCTTGAAGAATAATATAAACAAAAACTTACCTGAATGCGACATTTTTAGAAAACTACGCCATCTATTGTTAACAATGGATTATCACAATTTTGAGAAGTGCCAAAAGCGTATAAAGTTGCAAAACAGTTGAAATAACTGGAAAACGCTGAATGCTACCAGTTTTCTTTCCTCACAAACATGCATTTTTATTCGATAGTGAACGCAAAAATGCAATTATATAAGTATTAGATTATTATATAAAAATGTTCGTGACGCAGTAAGTGCATTATAGTAGTGAATTTTCATAAGACTCGTACACTATTAGTAAGGTATAGTATTAAAACTAACTATTTAAATTTGAATGGACCTTTGAGATCGGTTTTAGAGGTCCCAGTTGGCTATTATATAAAGAAATTTATATTTTGTATGGAGCTAGACAATTATAAGTTCGTAGAGATATATGTAGGTACTGTAAGTCTCTTTAAAAAAATGTGTTATCATTAAAGTTACAACAGCCATCCAAAAAAAACTATTTACAAAGGGAATGTACCTGCCAAATTATAAATATGGCAGGTATTCTTCCTTTTAATTGATTGGATGGTTTTGTTTTAGTCAAGCCAATCGAACTAGTTTTTTTCAAACAAAACAACAAAAAAGGTTTTTGTAGTTATCCGTAAAGCTCATTATGTTATTTTTCTTTAATCTAGTACCCACGGTGCGTTTACATAGGTGTTACTATGGTTCAAGATTGAAGATCCTAGCTTAATTGAGTTATCGGATTTGAAATATTTTTACAAATATTCTCTACAGTAACGTACTTGCTGCACGCCGACCCTTTTCAACACATAGTTACTGTTGCTGTATCCATACATTTTGAAAATGATAAAATATTGTAGCTCTCTGTGTAAGACTAGCAAACAAGGCAACCTCAATTTTATTTTTGGAAACATATTTTAAACAAATCAAATGGAGTAACAATTTAAACATAAATTGAAAATCTTGGTTCGCTGCTTTGTCGCGAGGGTTTTTCTTCCCCTTCTGCATGCCTACAACCACAATGCATAAACAAGAACAATGTAAACAACAAAAATTTCTTGGGAGGAACCCCCAAGAAAGATACGGGACCTGCGGTGAATACAGGGATTCTGGGAGGTGTGAACAGTTTTTAAGGAGGTATAGCTGAAAAATGGGATAAAGGCAGCTCATTGAGTTCCGACTTAGCTGGTTTTTTCGCACTTTCCGCTCACATTTCTTTTTTATCTTCTTCGCCGCCCAACACCCCTATCCACTCCTGGTCCCCTAAACTTTCTTGGGGGCTGTTTGCAAGAAATTTTTCTTGTGGTTTGTGCATCCAGAAGGATATCTAAACATGTTTATGATTTTTTTTTTCTAAAAAGCTCCCATGTGCTAATCTCCAAATTTACCGAAAATTTTATTTGTATTTACAAAAGCAATATACCTGGCCAAATTATAAACGTGACAGGTATTTGTCCTCATTCGTCGCTTGGATGATCCCTTTTAGTCAACTCTATCGACCCAGTTTGTGCAAGCAAAATAACAAAAATGGTTTTTTAAAACAAATTTGTGGTTGCCTGTGAAGCTAATTTTGTTATTTTTTAAATTAAGTAACCACGCCGCTTTTGGGTTTTAATATGTATCAAAACTGAAGATTCTAGTTTAACGGTAAATTGAATTATCACCATTTGAAATATTTTTACGAAAATTTGCTACCATAACGCACTTGCTGCACTTAAACTCTTTTTACACTTATTGACTATTGCTGTATCCATACTTTTAAAATGAAATAAATATAAACAATACTAACTAATTAAAATTTTAATAATTTACACTGTACATCTGCTTGTAGCTATAAATTAAACTACTTTATGATATTATGTAGTTTCATTTACCTCAAATTTTCCATACACTCCATGAAAAGTAAAAACTAGAAGTAGAAAATAAGTACCTTACTCCACCAGATTAGTGGAGTCGATTTCGAGGTTATATTCTTCTTCTTCTTTGTTTATTAAGTCTGTAAATAAAGAAGAAGAAGGTAACATCGAATTGGACTCTGCCCCTGCTGTCAGTTGGCAAAATAACAAATGAAAAATATCTAACAGGTGTTGTCAGATTACACTAGGAGAGGAATGTGGCTTTTAAATACCGTGAAGAATGGGAACCTTAATATTTATACATAATAAAACGTAGTTTGAGATTGCCCTTAAATAAATTGAATCGTTTTCGTTAAAACTTTTATTTATTACTATATATTTTTCTGATAGCTTTAGACTCAGATGAGAGTTTTGGCAAATGGCAACTCCGATGATCCTTTATTGTGACATATTTTTGTAGCCTGTTCATTTGAAGTTTGACTTGGAGCTTTTGTTTGAAATACGCTGATATATCTGTCTGACCTTGTCTAACATTATAGGCACCCAGTCAGAGGCAATTTCAGGTCATATCGTAAATTATTTATTTTATCTGAGTGTCAAAACTATCTAACGAACTCATCTAAGCTATTAATAAACGGACGGGAATTGCTAAATTTCGTTTCGATTGGTAAAGTATTTTTTGAGTTATCGTTTGAATACATATATATATATATATATATATATATATATATATATATATATATATATATATATATATATATATATATATATATTTATATTTATATAAACATTTCAACAACTGACCTTGTATTTGGGTCCTAGGGGCACTAATTCACGGTCCTTTGAAGAGATTTTCAAAAAATCTTACCATCGACACCTCTCTATTAGTGAATTTTTTTAATCAAAATTTACTAAAAGCAAAAGTTAGTATCACCAACGGCAGGGCAGAATCCAACTAAATTTAAAAGCTCCCACTCTGAATGGAACACGGATACAATTTTCCACTGAAGTTAAATCTCTTTCTAGACCAAAATTTTAACTGAAACACATATTTGGTAAAAAGTCTTTCGAGAGCCACAATGGCAAACAGGACGCACCGAAGACTCGTAGGAAAGACATGGGGGCTGAATCCCAGGATGCGCTATATTGGATATACTAAACTGTGGTCAAACCCATGGTGACATATGCATCTATAGTATGATGGCCAAAAACGGAGCAAGTCTCCACATAAAGCAAATTGCAAAAATTGCAGATATTGATATGTATTAGAATAACGGGAGCTGTCACTACAGCTGCAATAGAGGCAATGTCGAATATTACTCCAATGCAGATATTCATGGAGAAGAAAGCAGCACTAAGTGGCTCAAGACTATTTCAAGCAAACAAATTCAAACCAAGAGACTTGGATGGACAATTAAAGATCCTGGAAATTAACCCATTGGAGTCACTCGCCAAACCAACAGATCAAATACCAGCTAAACTAGACTTTATTATGCTTTTGACGTGGTCATAAATGACTGCCAAGCATAAACAGAGACAGTAAAAGGCTGACAAACAACTCATCTGTATGGTATACAGACGGATCTAAACAAATAGAGAGCGCAGGACTGGGGATAAGAGAACCTAACTTTAGATCGGTCTCTGGGAAAAACCAACAATCTGCCTCCAGTATGTGAGGTACGTGAATAATCACTTCGGTCGGGATGTCACTGTGTCACTGTGGTCTTCGATGGTTAAAACTCTCCGAGTCCTAAGAATAAACAACATTCCGGAGGAAAGTCAGTTGAGCAGCGGCGGAGTCTGTAGTCGACAAACAAGGCGCGTTTTATCACCTTACTATCCAGGCACCTCACCGGAGCTGAAGTCAAAGTCATTTAAGCCCCCGATGACGCTGATACTGTGATAGTGAAGACAGCTGTGCAATCTGCCAACAACAGCGCGCAATTCGTAACAGTAGGCGAGGGCGCCGACCTTCTCGTTCTAATGGCTACAACATCCAACCCTGGAAGTAACGTCCCAATGATGATACCAGGGAAAAACAATACAGAACCCTGGCTTTTTAGCAGTGAGATGTTGATTGCCGCTCTTGGAGATCTCTGTGACCACCTTGTGTTTCAATGCAGTAACAGGGTGTGATCCTACTTCTGTCTACCTGAGAAAAGGTAAAAACGGATTCTTCAAGATGATCTAAAACGATACTTGTTTATGGGATAAATGTATCTTAAATCAACCGAACGCTACACACGAGAAAAACGCAGAATCGGGAGAATATTTTCTTCTCGCTCTGTACGGCTGTGATGTTAAAGAGAGCTTAAACAACGCCAGTCCTTGGCGGTATCAGAGGGCAGTTTCTAAGCAGCCTGTCAAGGCAGTATTGAACTTAGTTGCACTTCCACCTACATCCGCAGCGGGTAAACAACATTCGTACCGAGTTTACCACCAGATAAGGTCCAAATTCCGCGATTTCCTCTGGTTTAGAAATTCCTAGTACGCTAATTCCTTATTTTTAAATTTAGGTTCAAGTGTGAATCGAAAATCCCCTGCCGGAAAAAGAGTGGGGATGGATGGCACGTGCAGGTCAGCTAAAACCCATCCCGACAGAAGAAGATATAGCACCGGAGCGGGTACTCCACATTATAACATGTAACTGCAAATCCGGCTGCGAAAAGAAATGAGAATGCAGGAGAAATGGTCTCAGTTGCACAGACATGGATGCGGAGATATGATGGAAGGGGCCGACTCTGACATCGGTAACGACGTCGAGGCTTCGACAAATGTGTTGCCATAGAAACGGTACATTTAACGTAATATTTATTATGGCCAAAAAGTGACAAAATTTTAGGCAAAAATGTACTTTATTAAAGAAAGAAATGAAAAAAAACACGCCAGGGAGCAGTTGCACCCCACTCTCCTGGAAACTTTGCCGAACCCCTACCTTTCTGTAAGGAGGGTAGGGATCTTTAACATGCCCAACATAGCATGGACACGGGACCGACGGCTTTACGCCCCCTAGCAGAAATGTTTGCTATAAATCTGTGTGCACAGGAGTGCATACAAAAAAGACTTAGAATTAGAGAGATTTACATCCTCTAAGATAGTCAGGTAGCACTAAAGACTCCGAGATCTTTAAAAACCGAGCCCAAGCTGACATAGGACGGCAAAAAATCATTGAAGCACCTGGCTAGGACAACAAAGTAACACTGATGTAGGCACCAGGGCATCAAGGCATTGGAGGAAATGAGGAAGCAGATAGCCTTGCAGAAAGGGAAGCAAAAATACCATTATATGGTCCAGAGCCCTGTTGTGGACCAACAAAAGCCCATTTAAGGAATGAACTTGATATTTGAGAGAGGCACCAAATGCTCTTATATTGTAGGAAAACGCCAGGCTTAAGGCAGGCAAAATGGTTCATCACCATATCAACAGAAAAGTATAAACTGTTTCTTGACTTAAACAGGAATGACTTGAGAATAATCACCGGACTTTTTACAGGACACTCTCCAGTAAGGTATGAGATGGGCGAGGCGGACAGTGGAAACTGCAGATACTGCACTGAAGCAGCAGGAACAACAGAAAACTTACTATGCGATTGCTTGGCTCAGTTCTGCAAAAGGCTCAAATACCCGGGAGGCGTGACTTTAACACCACAGTAAATAAATAAAATAGCCCCCAAAATGACAGTAGACTCTATGAGAAGTCTGAACATTTTGGGTAACTATTAGAAAATGGAGTCATGCACAAAAGACCCATTAGGGTTGCAGCGCTGAAAGACCAAGGGTTTAGACGTCTCAGTAGACAATATACAATCACCAGTGCTGAGAGGCCAAGGGCCTATACGTCTCAGTAGACAATCTACAATCCACAATCACCAACGACTTATAGATCATTCTGGGATTGCTAAAATAATTTTGTAAAATGCAGCTTAAAGCTTCCTATAATTAACGTACCTATATACTTTTTCTAGTATCTTGAATAAGAACGTATATATTTCAATGTAGAATTGAAAAATGTGATAACACTATGTTTGACTTGAAGTAACAGAGCAAGATAGTGTTTACCTATGTTTGAGATAACCTGTATTAGTGTAACTAATTGTAGGTTGTGCAGAGCTGGCCTAGGAATGTCATCCATCTTGAATTTTCTCCATCTGTTACACCAAACGCAGTATCTTTTGTACTCGCAGCATTAGTACACACTGTATATACAAAGTACAGAAACCGCAAGTTTAGCGGATTGAAAAGTAAACAATATCAGGTCACCGTTATTAAACGTATCCTTTATTATCGCCGATAAAATTATCCTGGATATCAACGCAGCTTGGTTTTGACAATATTTCATATTATTTTCCCTTTTTATCTGCCTACTTAAGTATCAGACAATTGGGTTTGTGAACGGTATATTGCGTTCCATTGTTACCCCTGTTATTACACGTCCATTGTCGTGCCGTCATATACGTGAAACTTTCTTTTATCTGGAGTCGTCATCAGCGGTCTGGCCGCCAGGCCGGCTTCTTCTACGAGATGAGTTTTTTCTTTGTTCAACTAACTGCCATATAACGTCCAGCTAATAAAAGGTGCCCTCGCGGCAGCGGTGACCACAGCAGTTGCTGAAGAAGCTGCTTCTCTCTATGTGTCACAGGTTGGACTCTAGTAGTATTATTACACTTGCTCGTCTCTGCTGGACACTCTGAAATTGGATGTGAGAGAAGTTGCACGACTGGGACTCTGCATATCCCTTATAATACTGCTATCAGCTATCTCCCTGATCCCATACTTAGATACGTTGCAGGATTGCTGACGCTTAAAATCTTTTATGTCTGCATTTTAACATGTCCATTTTGTTTTAGCAGATCGTCACAGTTGAATTCTGACTTGCGAATTTCAAACAGGGTTTATTCTTGAAATATGGAAACTAAAATGTTACACAAGCAATGGTTTGATGTTAATACTGTTTGGTACGAGGGTCGACCAATAAATAATACCCGTTTTAGAAGACGCAAGTTTTTCACAATTTTTTAAATTCATCTTTCAACGTAACCTCCTTTTATGCCGATATACTTTTCCCAACGTTTCTGATATTTATTTAACCTCTCCAAAAAATACGATTTACTACTTCGCGCACTTTCGTTTGGCGATCAGCAAGAATCATGCCGTGCACCTTTCCAACGATTTCCTTGGTAACCACGTCTACTGGGCAGCCTGGCGGCTCCTCTTAAAAAACAGGTATATCGACCACGTTTAAATTCGTTGAACCAATATCTCACAGTTGTCATAGATGGTGAAAGGTCCCCATAGATAGCGTCCGACCTCATTTTTTCGCATATTTTAATCATCCAAAAATAAAAACCGAATAACGGGTCGATAATGCACTTTTTCCATTTTATTGAGAAATACGAACCACGTGTGATATAAGTGGCTGCCAAATAAAAACTATTTAATAAATCAGTACGAAATTTAGTGTGGTGTCGTTTGACACATGATAGTACGCGATGGTAATGTTAGCTTCCCTCAGAAGTGCCAACACTCTTTAAAAACTGGTGTTTATTGATCGACCGAAGTGTAACATTCATTAAGAAAGTTTACAACTGTTAGCGCGCTCTAAATAATTTCCCTACTTTTCATGTTTTTGTGCCTGTGTTGTCACAATGTTAACTAACATGCCCCCCCCCCCCCTTCATTATGCTTTTCTTATGCTTATATATGTCATATAAATATAAAAAAATTAAAATGCAAGTTAACCTATTTAATTTAGTGCTGTATTCTAGATTATCTGAAAAAGACTTTATAGGCGACGAAGTGGAATGTAGTTTCGGTAAATTTACAGTTTACTGCATGGGGGGTTTTATAAAAATTTTTTTTTTTCAGAAACATGCTTAGAACCCTTGGATGCACAAGCCACAAGACAAATTTGTTGCAAACAATTCCCAAGAAAGTTAAGTGACCAAGAATGAATAGAAGTACTGGGCGGGGAGGAAATATGTGCGGAAAATACTAAAAACAAAACAGTTAGTCGGACTTTGGTGTTTTTCACGTTTTACCTCCTTTAAACCCCGTCTACTCCGCACAACATCCATATTGCTCCCAAGAAAGGTTTCTTGTGCTTTATGCTTTGAAGGTGGTTGTATGCATGCACAAGGGCAAGGAGACCCCCCCCCCCCGTGTTTTTGTATATTTACCGTTTATCAATTGCTTTGTTTAAGTTTTGTAACCAAAATGCTGCATAAATATTTATGTTCGAGATCATGTTTTACTTACCCTTCTTAACCCAATTTTTACTGTTCCTAATTAAATACAGTAATTTTATAACTTTTGGTATAGGGCTAAATCACTAATACTTTGCTTATTATTCTTATGAAAATTAACTACTATAACGCACTTGCCGCGTCCTGAATTTTATTTATACATTAAATATGCACAATAATTGAGATACAAAATTTATTTCATTTGACTGTTCCACACTCTATCTGTGACATAGCTAATGCATCTAATTTTCGTTAATGGTACAGAAATTCTAGCAAAACGGGAGGAAAAAAGTGCTTCAGATTCTGAGAGTTTGCCTTGTGTTTAAAAAACTATTTGTTTGATACCCGTTGCGGAGTCAAAGGTGCTGTCTGTCATTGGTGGTTTGACCAATATTAGTTCATATGGTGTGGAGGGTTTATTTTTGATTAAAATATGTGCTCACCTAATAGCATTCCCATTGTTTTATATCAATCATTGTTTCTTGCAGGGGAAGTTCCCAGATTTGTTGACGATTGCCAGGATCATACGCATATTTAAGAGAGGTGATCTGGAAGTTTATAAAACCAGATTATAGTCACTGGCTACAGACTGTCCCGGCGAGACCAGGCGTTAGAAGTCTATGACGTTCTGACAAGAATAAAAATTTGAAAATTTAGAATTGGGTGTAACTGATTACTTTATTTTTAACCAGAATAATGCGTAATGCCGTCGGTCGCGTGTACCATGCGATGTTGGGCATGTTACAGATCTCTACCATCCTTGCAGAAAGTCGGGTTCAAGCGTAAAGAGTACGTGTAATTTGCTACATAGATTGCTGTTCTTGGCTAACATTTTTATTAAAACTCTTGATGCTATCATTCCTCGCCGTATAGTATAGAAACAGGAATTCCCAGTGCTTATGCTAGTAAGATGTTTATCGGTGTGCTCCTAAGAGCCGCTAGGCACAGCCTGATGTATTTGTTTTGTATAGCGTTAATTTTATTAAGATGAGTTTGGCTTGCCTGGTCGTAAAAAACTGATCCATATTCCACCACAGATCTAATAGAGCTTTTGTATATCAGCAATCTAGTATCTGTATCTGCACTGCAGTTGATGTAGCATACCATTATCAATATATTCAAATTCTCAATATGTTATACATTGGTTGTTGTTGTTGTGTTCGACGAAGGGATGGCCTCGGAAATCAAGTTCAGCCGGCCACAGTACATTCCAAAGATATAATTCAATTCTCTACATATTATAGAAATGTATAGTGTAGACTCATATACACATATATTAAGAGACAATCATAAACGCAGAAACATGGTAAAAATAATAAGTGGGTAATAAAGTAATTGTAGTCTCTATACTAAAGTTTTAAACTTATTAGCTTATTGTTTTTGTAATTAAATTACTGACGGGTGAAACGAATATGTGTGTTTTACATGTATAGATATATTGGAAACTATTAGTCAGTTTTTCTTCTTAAATTAATTGTGCTGTTTTTTTTCTGTTAAATTAATTGTGCTATTATGTTTGTTTTTTTTTTCTTTTTTTTTTCTTTTTTTTTTTTGTTTTTTTTTTGTTTTTTTTTTAAATTAATTGTACTATTATGGTTTTTTTTTTCTTTTCTTTTTCTTTATTTTCTTTTTCTTTCTTTTGTTTCTGTTTTTTTTTCTCTTTTTTTTTTGGGGAAAATAAAACTAGGACACTATGCGTCTCGGGGCCTATCGAGACGGCTTAGACATCACAAAGAGGGCCACGGCTAGGTGAGGGTAAACAGATGGTGAGACAGATGGATATTAACTATTTACAATTAATAGGACTTAAATCTAAAATAAACATATTTACAACTGGTGTATTTAACATAACTTAATTTAATATTTACAAACAAGATACTACTACTGCTTACAACCTTCTTTTTTTTTACATAATGATGGTTATAGGGTGATACCAGATTTATTCAGAAAATTAAATAGGCATCTGGCTATCGGTGCATTAACTATAGCCAGTATGTGGGTTAGATTTAATGGAAATTGCACTCCCAGAGCAATTAAGGATATGTATAGTTGGTTTCTTTGCGTATTTAAGAAAGAGCAAGAAAAAAGTAAATGGTTTAAATCAGCGACAGCTTGTCCATCACAAGCACAGGTATTACTTGCTTCTATCCCAATTCGATGTAGATGTGACTGAAATCTACCATGGTTGAATTTCATACGAGTTAACATTATATTAATATTTCTGCTATGACTAGCCCATTGTATCTCTAGGTTTTTTTTCTTAGGCAGTGTAGGATATAATAATCTATAATGATTAGTGGATGTTTCGGTATATTTTTTCCATTTTTCTTCCCACATTTTTAATAGCTGATCTTTTAGTGGGCTAAACAAATCAGCATAGGGAACATAGCTATCGATCGCATTGTCTTCAGCGGCCTGCTTGGCCAGCGAATCAGCTATTTCGTTCCCGTGAATACCGGCATGGCCTTTTACCCATAAGTACTTAACTGTCCCGTATGTCCTAATCCTACCATTCATTTCTATGATTTGTCTTATTATGTCATTATGAAAATAAGTCATTCCTAGATTTTGAAGAGTCCTCAGCGCAGACTGTGAATCGCTTATAATAACAGAGTTTATTTCTTGTGCATTCAGGATCCATTTTAAAGCTTCGGCTATGGCATAAAGTTCTGCCGTATATATTGATGATAGAGGAGCTAAAGCAAATTTTAATTTAATATTATGGTTTTGAATATAAACTGAAGCACCTACACCAATTTCTGTTTTTGACCCATCTGTGTAAATGTGATTACCGTTCTTAAAAGTACTCAAGTAGGATTGAAAGATTGATTTGTTCTGAGAATCTTGTTCTGCGTAGGATGGTATTAAGACTTCGAACTTTTGCAGAAATTGCTCATATTCGATTTTATACAGTGGTGGAATTAGAAATGTTCTAACATTTTCTTCAAAGACCATAGTTTTTTCAAAGGCGGTGGCTAAAGGCGGATCATTCTTTATTCTCCAGTATTTGTTGCAAAGTGTTTCTATAAAAAGTGAATATAAACTGCTTATCATAGATGGGTTTCTACTTCTCAATTTTATTAAATACTTATTAGCCAGAAAGGATATTCTAAGGTGTAAGAGTGGCTCTGAGGCTTCTGCAAAGACCGCCTCCGTTGGTGTAGATTTCATTGCTCCGATGCTCATGCGGAGTGCCTTTAACTGCACTCTTTCTAGCTGCAACATATTGGTTTTAGATGTTGATCCATAGAGTATGCAGCCGTAATCTAGAATAGATCTTATATAGGATCTATAGAATATTAGCGCTGTTAGTGTATCGGCACCCCAGTTTCTGTGTACTGTCGCCTTTAGAATGTTTATACCCTTTTCACACTTGCTCTTAAGATATTTGATGTGAGCAGTCCAAAGAAGTTTGCTATCTAAAATGAGTCCCAAATATTTATAAGTGCTTACCGTCTTAATTGTGTATGCGTTGGCACTTATATACCGAGGAAGTTGTAGTCTGTGTCTAGTGAAGCACATGATCGATGTTTTATCTTCATTTAGTTGGAACCCTCTCTCTTCCAGCCAACCATGTAAAACGTTTATTATATACCGTATTTGTATTACACAATCTGCATAATTATTCTGCGTTGTATATATGCAAAGGTCATCGGCAAACTGCAAACAGTTGATGTTTACGGGCCATAAACTATGAAGGTTTCTTGAATAAACGTTGAAGAGTAAAGGACTGAGTATTGAGCCCTGTGGAATTCCCTGGGCTATAGTTCTGCTTTCTGTCAATGTATTATCAGTTCTTCTAATACTAATCTTACGATTGTGAAAGAGTTGTACAATATTTAGGGCTACGTTGTTACTAAGGCCCACCTCCTCTAAATCTCTTTTAAGCAGTTTCAAATTAACGGCTTCATAGGCAGCTTTTATGTCAACAAAAAGGCATACAAGATATCGATTTTTGCTAAACGCACACTGAATATCAGTCACAAGTTGGGAAATTGCATCAGAGGTGCCCAGTCCTCTTCTAAAACCAAACTGGTGAGGATAGAATATTTGATTTTTCTCACAGTGCCATTCGAGTCTAAATTTTATTAGTCTTTCAAACACTTTGGTAATACATCTGAGAAGAGAGATAGGTCTATAGGATGTTGCTAACGTAGGATCTTTGCCATATTTATATATAAGGTGTATGACAATTTCCTTAAGCTCTTTTACGACAATCCCTTTTGTCCACCAGTCGTTAAATATGTCCAGTAGAAATTCTTTAGCTTTATGTGGTAGGTTGCTAAGAATTCTGTATGTAATTCTGTCGAGGCCTGGAGCTGTGTTCGATGTATTTTTCATTGCGAGATCCAATTCCTGCATGGTAAAAGCTTTGCTTAAGTGGTTTTCTAACTCTGATTCATTAAACATTCCAAGGTGATCTGCAGCGCCAGGTGGTGCAATCAATTGCATTATCTCGTCTGTTAGTGGGTCGTCTATTACTGTATTGTTTCCAATTTCACTATTATTAATTCTTTTGATAAAGCTCCAAATAGATGAGAGTGATGTATTTTTATTTAAGTTGTTTACAAAGCGTTTCCACGCAGCACGACTTTTTTGTTTGAATGTCCTTTTGGCTCTGGCTTCAACTATTTTGTACTGGATGTAATTTTCATAATTCGACACTCTTTTATAGGCGTGTAATGCTTGCTTGCGTTTGTTGTAAATTACTTCACAGTCTAAATCCCACCAGACTGGATGTCTGTGGGCCTCATTTACAACCTTATTTTGTTTCATTGAGTAGTCTGCGGCTAAAAAGATTGCATTGGTTAATTTCTTGAACTTGTCCTCTGTTGTCAGATTGCTATCCGAGTCCAGTGTTTTATCTATGATATCCTGAAACCGTAGCCAATCAGCTGTTGATTCAACCCATCTAACATAGGGAGTCTTTCTTTTTGTGTGAAACGTTTGTTGTACCACTATAGATATGACGTAATGATCTGAGCCAAGGCTTTCTGTCTGTACATTCCAATGTGCCTCGCCTGCCAAATCTGGGGTAGCCATAGTTATGTCTACCACTGACGGATTTTCATGTGGACGGGAGATCCTAGTTGGCGAACCATTATTTATAATTACAAGATTTGTTTCGTCTATCGCCTCGCTGAGTTCCGAACCCTGATTATCATCATTCGGTGAACCCCACAGGCTATGCTTTGAGTTGAAATCCCCACCAATTAATGTTTTACCATTAAATTGCCTAAACAATTGTACCCACTGAGATTTCCGTACGATAATTTCTGGAGGTTTGTAGACGCAGACAATATTAATACCTAAATTCGTAAGTTTAATAGCACACACATCGGTCTCACCGCCAGCATTAAAGTTTAAGGTAATTACTTCATAGTTAAGTTTTTCAGAGACCAAAATTCCAACACCACCACCTCTTCGACCTAATCGGTCTTTTCTGACTAAATTATAGTTATTAAATTTAAAATTAGTATTTGTAGGTTTTAGCCATGTTTCGCTAATCATGACAATGTCTATCTTATTATCCGATAAGTATTTACTTAGGTTACATCTATTGTGGAGTATAGAACGTGAATTCCATTGCACGATATTTAGAGAAGAATTGAGCCGACTGGACATGTCAGAATGAGGTGTCCCCATCGCTGTCGCTTTCCCTATTACGAGATATCATAGATGATATAGTATTTTTAATATTTAATTTGTCTAATATTACTTTGGAATGATGTGGAGAAATGTGTTCCACCAGGTCTGTAAACAAACCCATCATCTGTTCTGTTAGTCTATTTTTATAGCGAACGAATTCATCTCGATATGGGTTTGGAGTTACCGGTTGGGAGAGGAATATTCTCTTTTGTGGTCGTGATGAAGAGGGATGAATGATCTCTGGGGATTTTTCGGGTTTGCGTTTTTTACTTTCACTGCTTGTGTTTAATCTCAGTTTACGTGGGGGTTGTCTGTATGTATTTATTTGGGAGCTATTATTTGAAGCAAAACTTTGTACGGTTTTTGGGGGGGAGGGGTTAGATGTTATTGGTAGTGAAGGGTATTGATTGAGATCATTTAAAGCTTGAAAGCGATTGCTGGTGACAACTTTGGAGTAAGAAGGGTTATTCTCAATAGTTTGGGCTTCCTTAAAAGTGATATTTTTCTCTGCCATGATTTGTTTTATTCTTTTTTGTTTTCCAAAGAGAGGACAAGACCTAGATAATGTGGAATGTGAGTTATTCTGACAATATACGCAAAATATTTTGTTAGCACAAATTTCTCCCACTCCATGTTCCTCACTACAGGTTTTACACCTCGCTACACGACTTTTGCACATTTTCTTCGAGTGTCCGTACCTTAAACAGTTCGTACACTGAATGACGGGATGAACGTATGGTTCTACTTCTAAATTAGCGCCATTGATTCTTATGTATCTGGGAAGGTTATTTCCTACAAAGGATACAATAATAATTTGTCTCTTCACTAATTTGTTCTCACCTCTTTCATCAGTTACTCTCTTTTGCATTCGTCTAACTTCCGTTACCTCGACTGGAGATTCTATCTGTTTAAGTAAGTATTCTTCATCAAAGACTGTGTCTACGTACCTAACAATACCTCTCCTATGCGTGAAAAATTTTGGTATGTAAGCTATTAACCCATTTTGTGTTAGAAGTTCATTGTTGACCATCTGATTAGCTATAGACGCTGTTTTGAAGATAACCTTAACACGGTTTATTCCTACTGATTTTATATCAATAATGTCATTTTTAAATTCTGTATTTGCCATCAAATGGTGACCTGCGGTTATGGGAAATAATCTAGCAAAATTATTTTCTTTATGTTGAATAAATACACAGTATGGGGAAACATCCGATGAACGGTATTTATTATTGAAGTCAATATACGGGTTATTATCTTTAGGTGATAAAGATTCATATTCACATACCTGTGAGGCCTGCTTGCCTGTATTATTGGGAGGCGGGTCCCCGCCCCCCTCCTCGTCGTCCATAACTTACCTTCTGCTTTACAGATTTACTTATTTATATGCACTTAAAACACTATATTTATGTAAAATTACGAGATAAACTAAATATTATTTATTAGCAGAGTACCTTTACGATTAATTATTTGTTGAATATTGTTTCAATCAAACAAAAACACTATTAAAATACGCACGTATTATCGTAGGTGTGAGCACTACAGAATACGAACGTGTAATGTTATACATTGGTGAATTAATAAAAAAACAGGAATCCTACGATGTCGACATCCGTAATGGCGTTCATAAGAAATAAGAAAATTGATTACGTCTCAACGAAACGTTGTCGAAAATTTTTGCGTATGCTATCAGATATAAAACTCAAAATAGCTGCTGGAATGTGCAAAAATCGAAAATCGCTTTTTCAGTTTTTGGCAATTTCTCGAACAGTCTCGGGCAGTTGTTTTTCCTCTACAGCATATTAAAAAGCATAAAATTTAGCAAGTTTGACGAATTTAAGCCTACCCTATCTTCAATAGTAAGCGAGATCCCCGTGGTGAGGCTCGAATTTGAATCACTCTGTATAACATTTATTTTCTTTGGCATAAATATTCCCTAAATTGTTGTTAAAGTAATTCTGATTTCAATATTGCACACTGGTTAAATTTGTTTTTAATGGTAAATTACATTGATGGGTTTCTCTCATTAGACTTTAGATCATAAATGTTTTATCACAGAGAAAAAACTGAAAGATGTATAAGTTTCCAGAGTACGCGAAGCAAAGATTGGCCCCGACAAAGAACTTCCAGAAGGGCGACACTAAAGTATTCAACGTAAAAATGCATTTCATCCACAAGTCTTTTTATTGCGGACCGAATCGATTTCAGGAAAGAATAATGGGTTTAGGTAGCAGGTTTTCAGTTCACCTTAACAATACCCACCGCGAACAAGGTAGGAGAAATGGTGGCATCCATTAGTTTCACAGTTGTTAAAAGCAAATGACGTAAGCTAAAGGAGAGATATAAAAACTAAAAAGGGTGGGTTTTATTATCATTCCCAGCATTCGGAAATCTACCTCTTTAATTTATCCTCTTTATACTTTTCGAGCGGGAATACTCAAAGTGGTGACACATATAAACTGCAGCCTATTCGACTCACTTTACCGAAGAGGTGGTGGTGGTAGAAAAGTCCCCTAGACAGCGGTCTCAGGACTCCTCCATGCAATTTATTCAATCAAGAGGAAAATATATCAGAACAGGATATGTGGGCTTGACTAAGGATGCGCTGCTTCGCTCCTTTCCAAAGACAAAGCGTCTACCGGACCAGCGGAAGCACCTATAAAAAGTTGTTACGTCGCAGTTGAGATACTCTAAAATCTAGAGAGATACTTTTCTTGATTACAGAAAATACCTGTCTAGCTACGTATTTGATAAAAACCAATAATGTTCACTATTTTAGTTTTAGTGAATTTTCTTTAAAAAAAATCATTAATTTGGAGATCCAGACTTTTGAATTTTGAAAAAATTTCTTCAAGTGAGCGTTAATTAGGCCCCCTAGAAGACATATCCGGGGTCAGTTTCAATTTTTATTATATATATATATATATATATATATATATATATATATATATATATATATATATATATATATATATATATTTGTGTGTGTGTGTCTGTGTAGGTGTGTGTGCGCGTGTTCGGGATGACCTCGGAAGCTTAAGTCCATTGGTCACAGACTTTTGAAGATTTTTGTTTGTTTTATTTCGCGGATACAATCATATGGATTTATTTTTATGTCTTTTAATGTCTTTCAGTGAGCCCCCTATTTGACCATAGCTTTACAAATTGATAGTACATAAATATAATGTAAATAAAAATAACATCTTTTGTTATTAACTATTAATTATGTATATTAATATTATTAATATCTTATTAAGGAAGCGTTTGTTAAAATATATATATATATATATATATATATATATATATATATATATATATATATATATATATATATATATATATATATATATATATATATATATATATATATCACACCGATAACTAAAAAACTAATAAACCGATTTTGATTAAATTTGGCAAATACCTTTCTGTTGCAAGTGGCTTGGATAAGTTCGTTAGCCAGGCAAATCCGCCGAGGTTTTCCCGGAAAATTTTGTGTTTTCTTTCGAAAAAAAATTACATCTCCGGAATTAACAAAGTAAGGGCAACCAAATTTGGTACGCGCGTTTGTATCATTATAGGTAAGTTACCTACTACAATTTTGCTCTGTAGGTTAAAAGACAAAAAATTTGTAGGCATTTAAAGAAAAATGATTTTTAGTTTCCCTCAAAACGTCAGAATCGCGATTTAAAACGTCAAAATTGGTAATATTTAGGCAAAGAACCTGAAACTAATATGAGCTATGGAAAGAAAATGTCTCAACAAGAATGTATTACAAAGCCTGAAGTCCTAGTTTCAATCGTCATTCTCCTTCGTTTTACTAAAATATTTCCAGAAAATTCATTTCAAATAGACCTCTTCTCTTATGCTTTGGCAGTAGCTTGTCTATAGAGTTTATCGTTTAATGGTATATGATTTTTGTCGAATTTACGTAAAAAATCAATAAAGCTCAATATATCTGTTATTATAGAAGATACGAAAAAAAATTGTATAAATAAATTATTGGGTGTCTTGAGCTACATCTTAAAAACTATTTCTACAATTAGAGGGTAGCGCATAAGTCGTTGGTGATTCAAATTTTCTTCCTTGTTTAATCGAACACGTCTAATGTTATTGAATTTTTGCATTTTCCATCGAAATATAATGCGTGCCTGTAAAAAAAGAAATTCGGGACGCAGGAAGTGCGTTATGGTAACGAATTTTCATTAAAAGCTTCAAATTTGAATAGGTCAATTTGCTATTAACCTTTAAGGTTGACCAAGAAACCAGTTTTTTCGAGAACACTTTAAGGTTACTTTCGGAAATTTTTGTACATTTTCAAACAATAAAGTTATTTTGATGAGACATGGCACATTGTTTCTACTATATAGGTTATACTGGTAACCAAATTTGATGCATGCTTTCGTAAAAAAAGACATATTTGCTAGTAAAAACGTTTTAATGAAAATTCACTACCATAACGCACTGCGTCCAGACTTTTATATACCTAAGAAATATAAATTGTTCGTAGCTCATATTTCTTTAGCTTATCGTTAATGTTTCATGCTACGTACTGTATTTAAAAGTAAAATTATAAAATTTCGGTACGCAGCAAGTACACTTTCGTAGTGAATTGTTATAAGAATTGTACAGGTAAATTGGCACGGCGTATGACTAAAGTTATTACTCTCAATTTAAGCCGACCGTGAATTGCAAAGGTCGTAACACAGGCTCATTTGAAGAATTTTTTGAAAGTGCTACTAGTCAACCTAATCAAACCGGTTTTCCCAACAACAAAATTGTGTTTAAACAAATTGTTCTTTTTTATCAACAATAAAAAAATATCTGCTGAAAATTATAAATTTAGACGTATGAAATATGGATACTATTGTTTGTAATTATTTTTAACAAAACAGAAAGTTACATGTGCATCGCACAGGATTCCAACCCGGGCGTGACAGGCGATCATTCCACCGCTCAACCACGGGAGGTAGATAATAAATTATTTGTTTACGGGATACTTATATAGACGACAACTTGCTGCCCCAAGAGATTTTACATTATATCCTAAGAGTAGATTAAACAAATAGCTAACTACAGAATTAACAAGCGGTTTTAAAATCACCTTTATAAAAAACGTCAGCCGATTTTGTTCAAAATATTTAGTTTAATCTTTCGTATCTTCTCATATGAAATTTACCAAATCATGGTTTGGCAAAAACCGCATATTTTCTTTATAAGAACGATAGTTCCGTAAACATTTATTTATTTCTTTCCTTAAATCTTGATTTTTCCACTATATGCTACATTTTTAGTCTAAAACTTTAATTGCAGCCGTACATCAAGCTACAACTTTGGTGTATTAAAAAAATGAATACCTACTTTATACTCATTCCCTGGATAGGCAGCGTGGGCCTGACTGGATAAAATGTCATATATTTACTTTTGCTGATATGCAGGGACCATAGGTTACAATCCAGACGGAATTTCATGGAATTTATACCTTTCTTTGTCTTTTCAAATACATATTTACAGGGTGACGCATTGAAAACGAAACAGACCGATTTTTGTCCACAGATTTTTTTTAAACGCTGAAACACGTCAAATTTAATATTGAAATAAAACTCAACTTTGTCACATCAACCCCTTAAGGGTGGTGATGACAACCCTTATATTTTAAATAAGGAACATGGGTCGAGTGTTACAACATTTGAAAGCTCTTTCTTTTCTGAATTCAGCACATTAATTTTTTTGGAAGTTTTATCAACTCGTTTAAAAATTATTCACAGTTGGAGTTGCAAGAACGCATTTCATTCATTGTGATAAGAAATGCACTAATTAGTCAATTTTTCGTCAAAAAAAAAACTAAAAAACAAAACCAAACGTTCAAAAATGTTTATTCAGTTAAGTAAGTGTTCAAATTGTTAACCACCAGCTTCCATACAAAAGTACAAATCTTGTTCAAAACGAGCTCTGACATTCTGGAGCATTTGTGGAGTTATTAGACGGCATTCTTCAACAATGCGTCGTCGTAATTCTTCCAGAGACTCCGGTTCTGTTGCGAAAATTCTACTCTTTAAATGGCCCCATAGAAAGAAGTATAAAGCAGTTAAATCCGGTGATCTAGGGGGCCACTCAATAGCACCTCTACGCCCAATCCATTGCTCTGGAAACTATGTGTTCAAAAACTCCCTAACACATTGCGAAAAATGTGGAGGAGCTCCATCTTGTTGAAACACTAATTCATTTTCTTGATAGCGATTATCATTTTCAACAATGTCAATTAGTAGAGGGTAAACGATATCTTCTAGTAACTCCAAATACGTTTCGCCACTCAAATTGTCATCAAGAAAAATTGGTCCGATTAAACGGTCTCCAGAAATGCCAGTCCATACATTCAATTTCTGTAGCGTTTGAGTGTGGACTTCGTGAAAATTTCTTGGATTATTATCTGCTCAATAACGACAATTATGAAGATTGACTGTAGAGTTTAATAAAAACGTACACTCGTCTGAAAAACAGTTATTGAATAGAAAGTTCCCGTTATCAGCTATTTGTGCAGTGATAACTTCACAAAACTCCAACCGCCGATCAAAATCATCTTCATTCGGTTGTTGTACAAGATGAATTATATACGGGTGAAATTTGTGATGCCTCAATATTCGCTGAATAGTTCTTCTTTTGATGTTTGAAACAGTGGCAAATTTTCTCGTGCTCAAAGTTGGGTCTGCAGCAATTTGTCCTAAAACTTGAATTTTAGCAGTCTCATTTCTAACCGGAAATTCATGTTCAGGATCCCGTTTTTTGTTGGCTACGGAACAACTTTGTCGCAACTTTGCTATTAACTCCAAAATGTATTTTCTGTTAACATGTCTGTTCGGATGTCGTTCATTAAACAAATTTGCGGTACGGTTGGCACAGTCATCGTTTTTGAAAAACGAGTAATTATTTCAACTCTTTTTCTACAGAATACACCATTGTGAAATTAATTTTGTGTAGTACTATCAAGTATCAAACCGACCGATAAACTGAAATAATAAACCGCATTTATCTCATTCCGATAAGAAATGTTCTGATAGTCAATTTTTTGTTTACAAACCAACAAAACATTGACTATCAGCACATTTCTTATCGGAATGAGTGATGCGTTTTTGCATTTTCAACTGTGAATAATTTTTAAACGGGTTGATAAAACTTCCAAAAAAATTTGTGTGCTGAATTCAGAAAAGAAAGAGCTTTCAAATGATGTAACACTCGACCCATGTTCCCTATTTAAAATATAAGAGTTGTTATCACCACCCTTAAGGTGTTGATGTGACAAAGTTGAGTTTTATGTCAAAACATGTCTCCCTTAATATTAAAGTTGACGTGTTTCAGCGAAACTAGAAAGAAATAACTACATTTATATTATTAAACAAACTAAATAAAATGTATTACAAACCCAACTGGGGATACATTGAAACTGCATAATAAATGACTAGCTTATATTTTACAGTACAAAAATTGCCAGAAACGAATAAGTTTGAAGTTATCGCAAGGTGCATAAAAGAATTGAACAAAGTGTTGCTTGAAGAATAATGATCATAGCGAAACCCGGCGTTCTCCACCTGTGCCACTGCAACTTATTCCTTCCACTTTACAGTCCGGGACTCCGGGTCATGCCGCGGGTCGGCAAGAATTGAAAACCATTACGTCTGATGAAAGAAAAGTTTTCTACTAAGTTTCGAGTCTTTTTGTCCCCTCCGGCCTCGGTGTTCTTTACCTCCATTTGATTTGTGCAGAGTAATTCGTGAACCTTACCTTTATTTTTTCGCTTAGCTGAAATTGTTTCATTTCAGTATTATTGTTTTAAATCCTTCGCCTGGAATCAATTGTGTGAGAGAGGTTGCTCCTGAAAGATTTAAAAAGGAAATACTTCTGCAAGGTGAATTCTCTGTAGAGTTGTGAAATTAATTGTTTACGTCTCATTTCTTCATTTTCGTTATGGAATAAGAGAATGAAAGGAATTTCTTTAGAAAAAAATTCACGTTTTAATGAGGGAATTTTGTTTAGTTATATTAGTTTCTGCTCTATTGCGTATTAAAAGGTTCAAATAACAAACACTACCGGGTGTTCTACAAACTCTATGACAGACTTTGCCAGATGATAGCTATCAAAATTCTAAACATTTTTTGTTAATGAATATATGTCTGCTTTGTTTTTGTTTAAAAGTTACAAGCATTTGAAGAATCATAATTTTTCCCGTCAACGCAAAATCATTTGAATGTGAAACCATGCACACCTATAAAATATAGGTACACCTACTTAAAAGTAGGCATCAATTTTGGTTACCAGTATAACCTATATAGTAAAAACAATGTGCCATGTTTCATAAAAATAACTTTATTGTGTGAAAATGTACAAAAATTTCCAAAAGTAAACTTAAAGTATTCCCGGAAAAACTCGTTTCTTGGTCAACCTTATAGGTTCATAGCAAATTGAGCTATTCAAATTTGAAGCATTTAATGAAAATTCGCTACCATAACGCACTTGCTGCGTCCCGAATTTCTTTTCTTACAAACATGCATCGCTGAAATATTCAAAAATGCAATAACATAAGGCGTGTTTGATTAAAAAAAAAGAAGAAAATTTGTATCACCAACGACTTATGGGCCATCCTGTGATTGTAGAAATATTTTTTTAAGATGTAGCTCAAGACACCCTATAATTAATATATACAAATTTTCTTCATATCTTGTATAATAACGGATATATTGAGCTTTATTGATTTTTTACGAAAATTCGACAAAAATTATATACCATTAAACGATAAACTCTAAAGCTAAGGCTACTGCCAAGCATCAGAAAAAGGGTCTATTTGAAATGAATTTTCTGGAAACATTTTAGTAAAATGAAGGACAATGACGGTTGAAACTAAGACTTCAGAGTTTGTAAAACATCCTTCTTGAGACATTTGATTTCCATATCCCGTATTAGATTCAAGTTCTTTGCCTAAATGTTGCCGATTTTGACGTTTTAAATCGCAACTTTGACTTTTTGAGGAAAACCACAATTTATTTTTCTTTAAATGCCTATAACTTTTTTGTGACCTACATAACTAAATTTTGGTAGGTATTTTACCTATAAAGATATAAATCCGCGTACCAAATTTGGTTGTCCTTCCTTTGTTAATTCCGGAGATATAAATTTTTTTCGAAAGAAAACACAAAATTTTCCGGGAAAACCTGGGCAGATTTTCCTGGCTAACGAACTTATCCAAGCCATTTGCAAAAGGAATTTTTCCACCAAATTTAGTCAAAATCGGCCTATTATTTTTTGAGTTATCGGTGTGATACATATATATATATATATATATATATATATATATATATATATATATATATATATATATATATATATATATATATATATATATATATATATAATATATATATATATATATATATATATATATATAATATATATATATATATATATATTATATATATATATATATATATATATATATATATATATATATATATATATATATATATATATATATATATATATATATACATATAAAAATTGAAACTGACCCCGGATATGTGTTCTAGGGGGCCTAGTTCGCGGACATTTGAAGAAATTTTTTCAAAATTCAAAAGTCGGGATCTCCTCATTAGTGAATTTTTTTTTTAAGAAAATTCACTAAAATGACAGTTGTTATGACAATAAATATTGTTAGTGTCAGTTTAATTGTACAATATTTGATACTTCGTGGTGTAAAAGTTCTAAATAAACAATGCATTTATTCACAACTGAGGAATGTGCAGATATTGTGTTTGTATATGGGTATTCCAATGGGAACGCCAGAGAAGCAGCTCGAGAATATCGACGCAGATATCCAAATAGACACCAACCTGCCCACACGGTGTTTAGTGCATCATTTCGTAGACTTCGAGAAGTTCATTCGTCCTACTGAAGTAAAATGTACAAGATGAAGAAAATGTAGTAGCTGCTTCCCTTGACAACCCTTCAATTAGTGTTCGGCGTATATCTAGTAACGTCCATGTATCATAGAATTTTGTATGGCGTGTATTGAACAGAGAAATGTTACATGTCACCGCCAAAATGTACAGGCGTTGCATGCTGGAGATGCCCCACAGCGATTAGAATTTTGTCGCTGGTTACTTCAGCAACAAGTACAAAATGATAAATTCATTTCGCTGGTCATGTGGTCTGATGAAGCGTGCTTTACTAGGGACGGCATAAATAATAATCATAATGAACATGTATGGGCGTTGCAAAATCCACATGCAATTATATCAAGACAATTTCAGCAACGATTCAGTGCCAACGTTTGGGGTGGCATTTTCAACAATAATCTATTACCCGTGCATGTTCTAAATGATCGTTTAAATGCAGATCTGTATAGACATTTCTTAGAACACGACCTTTTAGAGTTCATTGATGAGGTATAACTTAATATTATTCAGAATATGTGGTATCAACACGACGGCGCACCACCACATAGAGGAAGACAAGCTGCTGCTTGGTTAAATGAACATTTCCCAAATAAATGGATAGGCCAAGGAGGTCCAGTATCATGTCTACCTCGTAGCCCCGATCTCAATCCTCTGGATTTTTATTTATGGGGACATCAGCAGTTACTTGAAAGAATTAAATATGCACCTAACCAAATAAGAACTGATCCAAATCTCATCCCTCGAGTGACTGAATCTTTAGTTCGTCGATGTGAGGCTTGCATTCAAGCCGAGGGTGGACATTTCAAACAATTTTTATAATATTAAGTTTTGTGATTTTCATTTAATTTAAATTTTTATTGTTAATTGTTAATAAAGGTTCAATGCTCGTAAATTCTAAACAAAAGAGAATCGGACCCATGTTCATTAAGAAAAATTGTTTAGAATTATGAGAGATATATCTGGCAAAGTTTGTCATAGAGCTTGTAGAAGACCCTGTATAATAGTAATAAAAATAACATCAATTTTTATTCCATGTCAAATCTTACTAGTTGACATTAATGTTTTATCTGCTTTCGTTTCAAAGTTCAAAACAGTTTTCGATCGATTTGCACCTGACTTGTCAGACAATTATAAACCCAATGAACCACATTTTTCCGCGTTTTTATGGACTTCCAAAACAACACAAGGAAGGTTGTCCCATTTGTCCAGTCGTTTCGTTTATGGGTTGACTCACGTACAGGTTGTCTGGTTTCCTTTCGTCCTTCCTGATGTTTAGTGTGAATTTTGGGCCCCCATACTCGATAAAGAATTCAGTCGCATTAGTTGACAGGCTTCGGAAAGTCCGGGTAGATAGTGATACGATTTTTGTTTTTTTCGACGTTTCCAATTTGTTTACTAGTGCCACGGTCAACCAGACGCTGCTACTATTCAGAAATATCCTTGCTTCTTCTTCAGCCAATCGTGAGGTTCAGGGAGCGCTCGATGCCGTAGTTAAGGTTTGTCTAGCGCAGAACTTTTTATATTTCAATGGTAGAATCTATATCCAAAACGACGGTCTTTCAATCGCTAACCCATTGTCTCCCTTGTGTGCGGAAGTATTCATGACCTTTTTTGAGAAAGAATTGGTTTTTATAGACCTAATCCATTTAAGAACTTCATCCCGTCCTGGACGAGTTATGTGGACGACGTGTTGGTTGTATGGTCAAGTACCCCGAGCTGCTTCACCTGTTCCTAGGTTGGTTGAACAATCTGCATTTCAATATCAACTTCACGATGGAACTAAAAGAGTCGGTTCCATTAGTTTTCTGGATCTTAAGTTAACAAGGAAATACAACTGGATTCAATTCTATATAGATCTTGTCACATGTCCCACAAGTTGGCGTCCATTAGATATCTGATAGATAGGCTGTTTAGATTCCCACAGCGAGAACGAACTTTATAACGAGTTTAATGTTATTAAACAACTAGCAGTAAATAACGAATATCCTGCCAGCTTAGTAGGCAGATTGATCAGGAAAAAAAACCGTCAGCTCTTGAGGGACACAATCTGTAATCTTTCGTCCGCTCAGCCTGAGAGCCCTTTATACTTTGCTCTCAAATAATGTGGCCCCATCATTTCTGCAGTCTCTCGTGTCGTTAAGAGAGACAACATCAAGTCAAGAGATATCATCATCCAAGTCAAGAGATATCATCAAGAAAATCTTCGTTCAGAACAAGTATTATATTCCTCACCTTAAAAAGTCAGGGGTGTATGGTGTGCGGTGACTCCAAATCTAGCACCGTTTATATAGGAAGAACGGGAAGAGCACTGGGTACCCGAGTCTCTGAACACCTGAGAAGCAGAAACAAAGCTGACAACACTACTTCAGTCTTCGGTTGCTACCTGAGAGAGAGAGAGAGAGGCGGCCACACTTTTTACAAGGAAAGCGACGCCAGAATACCTCACCCATCAAATTTTGGCACCGAACAATTCGCCCAGGTGGAAATGAAGATTTACAAATACATAAATGGCTCCAATAGCAACGTTCTTACTGTTTTCAGCACCAGTGCCATGAACTTTCCTTTCATATACAGCAACCTAATAGAATTGACTTTCAATAACAGTGCTCTGGCTGGCCTATGATCGATTCCAAATATGAAGCAAAACAAGCTTTTTCTTTGGTTTTCTTTTTGTGCCGTAGACAGTTCTCCACTTGCCGTAGTCCGTCACTTTTGGCTCTTATGTCACTTGTCATTTTTCAGTGTCAGTCCTCATTCAGGTTTTAGCAGGTCCAGACTCCAATTTGCTCTCTGATAAAAAAAAAGCGTCCTTTATGTTCATCCTCTGGCTAATTCTGGTAATGTCCTTGTTTTCTTGTTATATGCTATTTTTGTCTGGAAATCTAAGGACAATAGATGAAAAACCAAAACCTTGGCCACATTTCATATAGCACGTTTCTGTAACAAAAGACAGAAATTTAGTAAGTGTTAATCCCCTAATGACATCCACTTTCTTTTTCATTTTCTTTCTGATTTTCACGTGTTCAGATGTTCTCGGGGGTGTTTCGCTCGGCTATACGGCCCGCCTTGTTTTTTAAAGTTGTGCTTGTCCATTTGCTTTTATATAGTTGATTAATTTGACTTTTTAACATGTTAATTTAACACCATCAGAGTAGCGTTCTTTTTTGGGACTCTTGTCCTGTTTTAAATGTATATTTCGTAGAAATATTTTATAACCCCTGACAAACTTGTCAGTTTAATTTTTGCATGGTCGTTAGCGGTTGTTTTTGATGTTTTGACACAGGCTCTTATTAGACCTTGTACCTTATGTAGTTGCAGTGTACGCGCATGTTAGACCTACCAGAAACGTAGTTTTCTGACAACCAGCTTTTTACATTTTAGGTCTAAAAACCCCTGAAGATGGCTAAATAAAAGGATCCGCAACGGGTAGGATTAAAAAATAAAAAGATTGTCTGGTAGAAAAGCCTTTTAATTATTCCCTTTAATCATGTCAAACTTAGACATATTGACGTTCGGAAATATCATCTCGGTGAAGCTGGCTAATCTCACCAAATCTTATGGGAAGTTGTCGAGGTCTTCACTCGCATTGTCCCTGGTTCCTGACGACTAAATCAAAAAAGTTCTGTGTCCGAAATTCATTACAACATGATAAACAAAGCAGTTCGTGGTTGCTTCGAGACATTCTCCCAAAAATCTCATAAATTTAATTTTTATTGCCTTACAGAATATTTTTACTGTATTTTCTATAACTCACAGATCACTTTCATCACGTTTTCGTTTTTTTATTTTATCTTAAACTTACAAATACGAACATAACGTATGCACGCTTCACTTTTAATGGAAATGCATAAAGTTGATGAACATGAATGTTGGCGTAGGTAATTAGCTAGTGCTGTGTAAATGTGTCTATGCGAGAGTGGTGGGTTGGCCTGGGAAAGCAGGTTCCGTTAGCCACATACTTTTATAAAATAACTTATTTAAAGTTTTTTCAAGTCAACCAAAAAAATGCCAGATTCAGCCACTTATGTGCCACAAAACTAATATTGTTATGTTAATAATCTAAAATAACAATTAAAAAGAAAAAAAAAACAATATTCTGCATATTGGTACTAATCCTAAAATTTATGCTTTTTCTTCAAATAAAATTAAACACAAAACGTAACCTATGAGATAAACTGGGACACATATCGACTAGCGGTCCATCAAGGCTAACCAAACAGATAATACTTAGACCACGGATAGATAAGGTTAACATTAGGAAAAACGATAGGAGCGGCAATTACAATTATTAATTTTCTGTTACACTTTTAGCATGACTTAGTAAAAATTTAATTATATAACCTACTTACGATCTAATCCAGCCAATCTCAACTCTAATCTAACCTAAAGCTAACATATAAGTTAAATTTTTTTATAGTACAATTTTCACTTCTTTCAAAAAATTGAATAAAAATACATTCATGTGTTCATTGTCGAGACTCAACAAATCTATTAAATTTAAGGATAGGCTTATTTCTAAAATAAGAAAGGATTGTAAAAATTTTTGGCGTTGACTTGAATAAATTGGTAGGTGGTAGTGGCCTTTTCCTTTACGTGATAGTAAATGGATTTTTTTCACGTTTGAGGCAGTACCACCCCTTACATCAAGGGGCCGGTGAAGTCCCAACGGACGTTTCCGGTTCTGGTGTATGAGTTTGTTTCCCTTATAAACAAAAATGATGATAAATCCTCCTTGTACAAAAGATTCCAGAGATAAAATACCCCTCCATTCGGATCTCCGGAAGAGGGGTGTGCAGGGGGCACCGGCATCAAGATTTAACATATCCTTCTCGAATACATGTGGCCTAAATTCTAACCTGAACTCCGTCCACCATTTCCTTCATACTAATAGACCCCAACTCCTCTTCCTCACTGAAACCCAAATCAGTGCCTAAACCGCGACTGATCACCTTAATTTACCACGGTATAATCTCCTTACTTCCTTTAGATTGCATGGAGGTGTGTGCGCATACGTCTGTAGCAATATACCCAGCACCAGACTCCCCAATTTGGAAGCTGGAAGAAAATACCTACTTTGGATGAAACTTTCTCTCAGGGCTGCAACTAAATTCATCTGTTGAATATACTGGTCACCTTCTGACAACAACTTTTTCCAGCTCTTCGATTACCTTTTTGAAAAAACCAACCATCTGATTTCTGAATATCCTTCCTCCACTATTCTTGGTGACTTCAATGTCCATAATAAAGAATGGCTTTAAAAACCGATCCACGAGGGAGAGCAGCGGAGGCCTTCGCAGTCAGCAATTCTTTAGCCAATATGGTTCAGCAACCTACTTACTTTCCTCGCATCTCAACACACATTGCGAATCCCTTGGATCTCCTTCTTACTACAAAACCTGAATGCTATAAGACATCAGTCACCGCCCTCCTTGGTCGCTCAGACCACGGCATGGTTACTGCTTCCTGCGCAATGCAACCCGAGGTCACACAGTCATCACACCCACGTATCGGCACTACAACTCCGCGAACTGGGACGAAATGCGCGATTACTTTTTCTCATTTCCATGGGCGTCTGTCTGCTTCTCTCATCCTGATGATCCTCTGGTATCTCACAAAACGTCACCGAAATCATCCAAGCTGGCATGGAATTAATTATTCCACGTACACATAAAACCTCTTCAGCCATTCAAAAGTCCTGGTTCTCTCAATCCTGTGACAACGCCAGACTCGAAAACGTCAAATCGCACAAAACGTTTCTACACAATCCCAATCGAGAAAACCGTCAAGCATTTAATGACGCATGAAACGGCTAAGCCCGCATTCTTTCTGAGGCAAAAAACTCGTATAATGACCACATCAAAAACAAAGTCTTCTGAAGCTCCAACGGCAGCAAACCCTTCTAGACTCTTTCTAAGTCCATTGGAAACAATTTCTGCAAGAGCACGTTCCCACCTCTTGTTTAAAGGGATGAAATTGTTTCTACCGCCGTGGGCAAGGCTAAACTTTTTGCCCCGTTGATTGCCGGCAATTCTACTCTCAACCCACCTCCAAATGTTCTACCACCAACAGTCCCCAATGTCGCGCATAAAATGACGGATATTATTTTCAAAACTGAAAAGGTACGAAAGATGCCTCTTTTCTTAATACCAGAAGAGCCTCTGGCCTTAACGAGACCCCAGCAATTGTTCTCAAAAAATGCGCACCGGAACTTGCTCCTGTCCTGACTCGTCAGTTTCAGATATCTCACAATAGAGGCATATTCTCTAGTAACTGTAAAACTGCTCTAGTACAACCCGTCTCCAAGAAAAGATCCAAAACGCTTCCTAGCAACTACAAGCCTATTTCTCTCCTTTCAGTCGTCTCTAAATTGATGGAAAAGTATATGCATTGCCTTTCCAAACCAAACTGCACACAATTTACATTCTTTATTAAAGGAACAAGACATGGATAATATCAGATAATGACCAAATCGATGACTCGCCGAAGACAGCAGTGCAAAATGGTCAACTATCAGGTCAGGATAAGCTTTTAGCATGCCAGAAGAATGAATTCAATTAGTAGGATAAGAAATTATATTATAATATTATATTTAAACTGTATTGTTATTCCTGTATTGGAAGATAAAGAAGGTAGATACGGTGGCACAATGATATAATTAATTGTCACGTCTAGATTACCTAACCAATATTATATATAATAAGCTTCGATATATGCCTAGAAACATGGAGAAATAGGAGATGCGGCATATCTACAATATTCACAAATGTTGATTATTATGTTTTAATTGTGTTATAACTAACCTTAGTTTATATATATATATATATATATATATATATATATATATATATATATATATATATATATATATATATATATATATATATATATATATATATATATATATATATATATATATATATATATATACACACATATATATATATATATATATATATATATATATATATATATATATATATATATATATAGGGTGGCGCATTGAAAACGAAACAGACCGATTTGCGTCGAGAATTTTTTTTTTTAAGAAACACTGAAACACGTCAATTTTAATATTGAGGGGGACATGTTTTGACATAAAACTCAACTTTGTCACATCAACCCCTTAAGGGTGATGATAAAAACCCTTATATTTTATATAAGGAACATGGATCGAGTGTTACATCGTTTGAAAGCTCTTTCTTTTCTGAATTCAGCACACAAATTTTTTTGGAAGATTTATCAACTCGTTTAAAAATTATGCAAAAACGAATTTCACTCATTCCGATAAGAAATGAGCTGATAGTCAATGTTTTGTTGGTGTGTAAACAAAAAATTGACTATCAGAACATTCCTTATCGGAATGAGTGAAATGCGGTTTATTATTTCAGTTTATCAGTCGGTTTGATACTTGATAGTACTACCGAAAATTAATTTTACAATGGTGTATTCTGTAGAAGAAAGAGTTGAAATAATTACTCTTTTTTTCAAAAACGATAACTGTGCCAACCGTACCGCAAATTTGTTTAATGAACGACATCCGAACAGACATATTCAGAAAATACATTTTGGAGTTAGTTGCTCCGTTTCGACAAAGTGGTTCAGTAGCCAACAGAAATTGGGATCCTGAACGTGAATTTCCATTTAGAAATGAGACTACTGAGATTGAAGTTTTAGGATAAATTGCTGCAGACCCAACTTTGAGCACGAGAAAATTGTCCACTGTTTCAAACATCAAAAGAAGAACTATTCAGCGAATATTGAAGCATCATAAATTGTACCCGTAAAAAAATTCATCTTGTACAACAACTGAATGAAGATGATTCTGATCGGCGGCTGGAGTTTTGTGAAGTTATGACTGCACGAATAGCTGATAACGGGAACTTTCTAATCAATATCTGTTTTTCAGACGAGTGTACGTTTTTATTAAACTCTACAGTCAATCGTCATAATTGTCATTATTGGGCAGAAGAAATTTTCACGAAGTCCACACTCAAACTCCACAGAATTGAATGTCTGGACTGGCATTTTTGGAGACCGTTTAATCGGACCAATTTTTCTTGATGGCTATTTGAGTGACGAAACGTATTTGGAGTTGCTAGAAGATATCGTTTACCCTCTACTAATTGACATTGTTGAAAATGATGATCGCTATCAAGAAAATCAATTGGTGTTTCAACAAGATGGAGCTCCTCCGCATTTTTCACAACGTGTTAGGGAGTTTTTGAACAGATAGTTTCTAGGACAATGGATTGGGCGTAGAGGTGCTATTGAGTGCCCCGCTAAATCACCGGATTTAACTCCTTTAGACTTCTTTCTATGGGGCCATTTAAAGAGTAGAATTTACGCAACAGAACCGGGGTCTCTGCAAGAATTACGACGAATATCGGAACTCGTTTTGATCAAAAATTGTACTTTTGTATGGAAGCTGGTGGTCAATAATTTGAATACTTACTTAACTGAATAAACATTTTTGAACGTTGAACGTTTGGTTTTGTTTTTTAGTTTTTTTTAACGAAAAATTGACTAATTAGCGCATTTCTTATCACAATGAATGTAATTCGTTCTTGCAACTCCAACTGTAAATAATTTTTAAACGAGTTGACAAAACTTCCAAAAAGATTAGTGTGCTGAATTCAGAAAAGAAAGATCTTTCAAATGATGTAACGCTCGACCCATGTTCCCTATTTAAAATATAGGGGTTGTTATCACCACCCTTAAGAAGTTGATGTGACAAAGTTGAGTTTTATGTCAGAACATGTCCCCCTCACTATTAAAATTGACGTGTTTCAGCGTTTCATAATAAAAAATTTCTCTGGACGAAAATCGGCCTCTTTCGTTTTCAATGCGCCACCCTGTGTATATATATATATATATATATATATATATATATATATATATATATATATATATATATATATATATATATATATATATATATATATATATATATATAACAGTTTTCAATCAGTTTCTTGTGTAGCACTCTTTTATCTAAGGTATGTTCATTTAAACCTATTTGACGCACAAGAGTCAAGTCCATAGTGACATCGAGAAAAATAGACTTGGATCTTCTACAAACTATTTTATACAAAAAATTTATATGTTAACTTGATTTGGTTCTAGTAACATTGTTAAAAGGCGTGAAATAGCTTTTCGGGATTTAATACCGTTGAATATAATGTAGGCTTTTATTGTGTTAGTCCGTTGTGCAAATTTCACAAGCGCAGATAGAGATTTGGCTTAGGGAAAAGTTGTCCTTGGATTTTTTCTATTAATATAAACCAATATGTAACTTCTGATTAACTGCTCCCATGTAATGGAGTTGAAAAGTAAGTGTATGAGTCAGCAGAGCAAGAGAATATGACGAAGGTAGGCGACCCTGCTAACCGTAGGTCCAGCAGAAATGCGAGATGGCGAGATGACTTTGGGAACAGGTGTAAAGGATCACCGCAGCTGACGCACTTTCCACCTCACTTCACAACTTCGCTGTTCTAGCTAACACACCTACATTTTACTGCCTTGTCGTTACGTATATAAAACTTTAGCGATTTTTCATTAGTGAAATTTTACACAACTCCTAGACGACGGTCGACACAACCGCCCACCAACATATATATCATCTGTTACGAAATATTTCGTTTAGCGAACATTGTTATATTTGTATAAAGTCGTATTTAAATGGATACTGATTTATAATTGTGAGTTAGGCCATTTTAAATGTGTTAAAGTGTTTATTGCAACCATTAACTAGAGAAACGGCATAGCAGAAAATATTGGTCTACTAATAACAGCAGGAACAGTCATTTGGGATCAATGGTCGTGATTTTGGTATAATAAATAATATTTATTTGTCCTAGATAGCACGGAAGTTTCCCTCCGTGGCTCACTAAAAGCATTGACAAAAAGATTGGCCAGAAAATATATAAAATAAGCTTTTAAAAAATTTAAGAAATCTGGCTTCATGTATCACTTTCAAAAGTTTAAGTTTATTAGGAGGGAACTCAATCATGATATAAGTGCTCCGCACAAAGTGCGCATAGATAGCTTGCACAGGCATTTGACTACATATCCGACTTAGCTCTGATTCTACGTTCAGCTTAAACGAAATGAGGGAAGTTTGCCTGCTACACTAATCTACAAGAACGATGCCTTGATGTACCTCAGTCCATAGTTGTTGGTTTCACTGCCTTCTTTAAATCCTATCATACAACCGGCAATGCGCTCAATCCCGTTCTATTATTTCTACTGAAATTGCTGACCAACACATTCATATTTCCCATATTTCTGAAGACTAGGTTTTGCGTTTAAAAAAACTGAAGCTACAAATGACGTGTGGTCCTGATGGAATTCCCGGATTTTTAATACGCAATTGTCGTTTTGTCTTAAGCAAACCACTTACAGAACTGTTTAGTATTTCCTTATCAAAACGTATATTTAAAGCTCAGTGGAAGCAAGGCAAGGTTTGTCCGGTTTCTAAAAGGGGGGATTATAAATTACCGGCCAATAGTCATTTTTTCAAACGCTCCAAAAATGTTTAAATCTGTTATCTACGGTAGAGTTTATACCTGTAAAAAGAATCTTATTTGCAATACACAACATGGATTTGTTTTTGGTCGTTCAACTACTACTAATCTGCTAACCACCACCCAGTTTATATCTGAGGCACTTGATAATGCAAGTTGATGTGATTTACACTAACATGACTAAAGCCTTTAATCGACTCGATCATAAATTATGACTCCATAACTTGAAAGTGTTAGGTTTTTCTGATACACTGCTGAGCCTTTCTGCTCGTATTTCTCTAATAGTTTTTAAATCGTCGAATACCTAGGGCATAGATCATCTGCTTATAATGTTGCGTCTGGCGTGCCGCAGGGTTCAAATCTAGGTCCCCTTTTGTTAGTCATTTTTGTCAAAGATTTATGAAGCAGGCTTGGAGTTGGAGTACTGTTGTATACTGATGACGTAAAGCTGTACTCTGTCACAAAGTCGGTGAATGATAGTTGTGTTAGGCAGACGAGCCTCGACTGGTTGGTTGCTTGGTGTCATTAGTATAAACTCTGCCTAATGTTGACAAATGTTTTGTTATGCCTTTTACAAGGAAATCACTGACTGAGCTTGACTACGCAATTCAGGGTAAAACACTTTATAGGCCGCACGTGGTGAGAGACCTTGGTGTGATGTTTGATAGTATACTCTCCTTGGAGCATCACATGAAAGAAACCGTTATACAGCAATGCCCCTCCTAGGATTCGTAATTCGTACCTCCAAGTCCTTTAATAACATTCAGTGTCTAAAGGCATTATATAATAGTTCAACAAGATCTCGTTCAGAATGCGCAGCCTCAGTGTTCTTTCCGTTTTATAAAAAATACCAATCTATGCTAGATTACGCGGAACGAAAATTTTTAAAAAAATTTATGATTCTTAATAAAAATTCACTAAAAATAAGGCAACGTTGAATAGAGAGTTACTGCAGCTCCAACATGATGTCCTACTTGACTCCCCTTGTCTTTTAGAACTTTAGAGATGGATCGTATCACCGTTTGAGGGTTGGTGTTACGATCTTCAATATAAGGTAAAGCAAAATTTTTGATTTTCAACAAAACCACGATAAGTTCCCTAAAACTTTTGTTGTCAAGTGGCCACTACGTATATATATATATATATATATATATATATATATATATATATATATATATATATATATATATATATATATATATATATATATATATATATATGATCAAGGGGGCCTAGTTCACGCTTTATTTAAAAAGTTTTCTCAAAATTCAAAACCGAGATCTCCCCATTAGTGTATAAAAGAGCGCATAGAGAAAGAGTACACCAACATACGACGCGAAGGAAGCAGGAAGAGAGGAACAACGAGGATGCTTGGGGAGATAGGGTACTACCCCACTTAATTTAAGTAGGGACATAAGCGCTTCAAAGCTTAGCTGTATCGGCCTAAAATTTTTAAAAGTAAAAACTGTGTCGGCTGCAGAAAACTGACACTCCAGAGCATAGTGTCTTGAGGTGCAATAAATAGAATGGGTTAAAAAGGACAACAATAAATGAGATCGCAGAGAAACTGACTACCAAAAATATAGTATAGCATATGCTGCGCAACTAAAAGACCCTCGTAGATTTATTAAAAGGCAACAAATACAAAGAGGGGGTTAGATAGATTGAAAGAACAAATAGCACCACAGCGACAGAGACAGTGTCTGGAGTGACACCAAAATGTGCTTTAAGGTCAGCCTTGCATTGTGGGTGGAGATTTTAGTCGGTAAGAGTCTGGCAGACCTTGAAGCGCAGAATGCCTGGAACATATCATGGTTTCCCTTCTCAACAAAGAAACTACTACTACTCAGGGGCTGCTTGTCCATAAGTGTTGTGGTGTTGCAGAAGAATAGATAAATCGAAGAATATTATTCCTAATTGGATGAAACCATTGAAATCCTAAATGATTGTCAGGAAATAGATAAGTTGTTGTTTGATAGCTCACGGTTCACTGGCGTTGAAGATTTGAGCAGACGATCAAGCGCCAGACGCCAGTCCCAATCAGTCAATTGGATATTGAAATAATGCAAATCTCCGAGGCCGCTCAAAGAAGTCGCTGTCTAACATCGTTGTTGTGCTAGCCCGATTACGAGCGGTTCGACGGGCACCGCCGGTCATCGGACGGCTTTGGAACCGCCGAATGTACGCTAGAAAAGATCTGAATATTTTGCAGTTCCCAAGTTCGCAGCCGTTTGACTTTCATTTAGCAGGAATGCATCTGTTTATGTATAATTTATATTATATGTTACATGCATATTATCGTATTATTCGTAGGAGTTTTCTGTTTGTAATTCGTGTTAAAATGGATGTAATGTTTGAGATAGGTAAGAGTAAATTTTGTAAACTTAGTTACCAGGAACAATCAGCAAGACAATTTAACGTAGCTATACAGGATGTTCCTTAATAATATGCGAATATTTAAGGTTGTGAATATACATTAAAAATTAATGATAGTTTATTTTGTGACCTATGATCCAAAACTGTTGTGTTATGAAAATACGGGGTGTTAAGCTTTTAAGGAAAAATGGAAATTAATTAATATTTTCGAAACCGCTGGAGATTTTTCAGTGATATTTAGTACGGAGAGACAGCTAATGAATATGCGTTTGTTTTCAATAGAAACATTATTTTCAGCTTTAACAGTGGCGTTCGTAAGGGCACTGAATTCGATAATTTTGAATTAAAAAAAATAGTAGGCCAATGATTTTTCCAAAACCAAAAATTATTTTTGATTCCTCGTTCTATTGTAACCAAGATTCTCTTGAGTTGTTTTCCTGCAACTTGTACAATTCAACTCCACCAAATCTCAGTCTTGCTTTCTATCTCATAAGAGATACACCAGCCCTAGACCCATCACAATGAACAACCAAGTTATACAAAGTAAAGATACCTTTTCATTTGTTGGCATTTCTGTGGATCAAAATCTCAATTAGCACCAACATGTCACATCAATTGCAGAAGCGGCTGCTAAGAAATTACGTTTCATCTTCCGCGCTCGCAAATACTTTTCACCAGCTAATCTCTATACCTTATATACTTCACAAATAAGGCCAAACCTCGAATGCTGCTCCCACATCTGGGATGCCCGTGCCGCTTCTACAGTCGCTATCATGGAGTCCATTCAGAAGAGAACTATACGTCTCATCAGTGACCCTACCCTCACCCAAAGGCTGCCATCCCTCTCTCTCTCTCTCTCTCTCTCTCTCTTTTATAGATATCTACACGGACACTGTTCAGAGGAGCTTTCTTCCATAGTTCCTCCACCTGTTGTCCCCAACAGATCTACCAGGGGAACAGAGCGAATGCACCCCTTTACTGTCCAGGCCACCGGACATAGAACATCTTGTTATTCCCGCTCTTTTGTCCCGAGGGCTTCCAAGTTGTGGAATTCCTTGCCGGCAATTGCTTTTCCTTCTCCTCCGAACCTTCAAGCCCAGAATTGACAAGTTGCCCATTTCCTTCTTGGCGATACCCACGGTACGATAGTATTTAGGCTGTGAGCCCTTCGTGTGTTGTTGAAAGTAATAAAAATTAAAAAGATGCGCTATTTTTGGTAGAAAAATAAAAACTGTTATATTGTCCGAGAAAATCAATGTAGGTAAGTATTGTGCCATAAAATTATCAGTTTTCTTAAATCAGCATTTTATTTACCCTTACATTTCTTATGCAGCACACCCAAAAGTGTTAGGCCCCAGCCGCCATTGCTATTACTTTAGTTAGTATTTGCATTTGTTTATAAAGCCTGTATAAATTATGATAATTTATACAGGCTTTATTTCAGCAAATTTTAAGGTCACCTGTTCCCAATTAAATTATCTGTTTCCCTCATTTTGCTAACTATCTAATTATATTTCTAGTGGCGACACCGATTAAAAACATTTTAGAATTTGATGTAGGCTCTCGCTATATCATAATTTAAGGAACTTACATTTGGCAGAGGTTCCAAAAGGTGTCCAATATTCATGATACTAAATTATTACTTGCAGTAAAACTCCCAAAAAATTCAATCAAAAAACATGTTACACAGATTAATGTTGTCATAAATTTTTACTGTCTGTTTCTAAGAATTTATTATGGCTGTTTGTGTATGACTTCACGCTCGGATTAAAATTTTAATATCTTCTGTATGCAAATATATAACTTTACGATCGTTTAGTTGAAAGCGCTTTCCAAATTTCATATTTCTAGGTGACAAAAATAAAAGTTACCTAAATTACCTTGACAGCACCACTAAATTTTTAAAATACTTTTTAACGCTTTATCCTTTTTCCTTATTATGGGTTGTAGCCTCTGACTTGTTTAAATACATACAAAGTACATACAAAGTAATACCTGATAAACACTAGACCTTCTACAGATTCAACATTCATTCATAGAATTTATTTATCGCACGGCTACTTTCAGGATTCTCATTGATGACATGATAGTCTGTGTTATCTTTAAACATCTATATCAATTCAATGGTAACCTTATCTGGATAGTTTTGATTGCTCTATATGTACATTTATTTCATTTATCAGCTCACAATTAATTTAGCAAATGTTTTCTCACCCATCTTAGCAATATTAATCATGTTTAAGCGTAGTCTATTTTTTGGCACTGTACTATTGCACTTACAATTTATTCTATTGTACCTCTATGCACACACAAATCCTATGGATTTATAGTGCTATATAATATATGTACTACTTATTTGTATATTTACAATTATATTGCGTGATTTGCATTTACCTTCTAGATACATGTGTATCTGTTTATATTGATGTGTAAATATGTAGATATATTTGTACTCTTATTCTCTGTAATTGACAAGTTGATCAATAAAGTATTATTATTACATACCCGCAGCAATTTATGTAAACTAATATGTAGTATTACCTCCACATTGTCAATATGTGTGGAAGTATGGGATCGGCGACAAAAATTTTAAAAAAAATTTTTTCGCATAAACGTAAAAAATGTCAAAGCATATAGAAAACATAATTTGGGAACGAAACTTTTTGGTATCTGTCTGCATCTCTGTCTGTTTGTAGCCACGATAACTTTAGAACGAATTTTGATATCGTCTTCAAATTTGGTATGCGGTTAGCACTCGACAAACGGGTCAAACTGTTTTTGGGTAAAAGCGCTACAAGGGATAGGGGATGAATCGGGATAATTTGGTGAACATTGACATTTTTCGTTTCGGGTTGAATGTGTGGAGGTGAAATGTCGATGACAGAAATTTTGAATTTTTTCGTGCTAAAACGACGTAAAACGTCTCAAAACATATAGAAAACTTTATTCTGAAACGACAATTTGTTTATCGGTCGGTCAGTCGGTCTATGAAACTGTACATTTGTCTGTTAGTAGGCGCAACAACTTTCGGACGAATTTTTTATTTATTTTAATTTCAACAACACACCACGAGGGCTTACAGCCTTAATACTATCGTACCGTGGGTGTCGACAAGGAGGAAAGGGGCAACTTGTTAATTCTGGACTTGAAGGTTTGGAGGTTCGGGGGAGAAGGAAAAACATGTGCGGGCAAGGAGTTCCACAACTTGGAAGTCCTCGGGACAAAAGAGCGGGAATAACAAGATGTTCTATGTCTGGTGACCTGGGCAGTAAAAGGGTGCATTCGCTCTGTTCCCCTGGTAGATCTGTTGGGGGCAGCAGGTATAGAAACTATGGAAGAAAGCTCCTCTGAACAGTGCCCATGCAGATATCTATAAAAGAGAGAGAGGTCACCAACGGCACGTCGGTGGGCAAGGGATGGCAGCGTTTGGGTAAGGGTAGGGTCACCGATGAGACGTATAGCTCTCTTTTGAATGGAGTCCAGGATAGCGAGTGTAGAAGCGGCGGCAGCACCCCAGATGTGGGAGCAGTATTCGAGGTTTGGTCTTATTTGTGAAGTATATAAAGTATAGAGATTAGCTGGTGAAAAATATTTGCGAGCCCGGAAGAGGAAACCTAATTTCTTAGCGGCCGCTTCTGCAATTAATGTGACATGTTGGTGCCAATTGAGATTTCGATCCACAGAGATGCCAACAAGTGAAAATGACTCATTACTTTGAATAACTTGGTTGTTTATTGTGATGGGTCTAGGGCTGGTGTATCCCTTGTGAGAAAGAAAGCAAGACTGTGATTTGGTGGGGTTGAACTGTACAAGATTTCTACTTCCCCAGTCTAATATTTTTTCGAGATCCGCGGAGATAGAACCCTCGATGAGTCTGCGATCCTCATCTAGTTGGGCTAAAGAGACAGGCTTAGAATATTGTATATTGGAGTGGAGGGTGCTGCCGTCCGCGTAACTGTGAACTGGGTTGGATGTGCTAGAGAGGAGGTCATTGATGTGAAGGAAAAACAAAGTAGGGGCTAAAGCTGAACCTTGCGGAACTCCTGCATTAATTGGATAGAGTTTAGAGGAATGGCCATCCACGACAACAGAAATGCTCCGGTTGGAGAGGAAATTTGCTGTCCACGTACAGAGTTTTGGTGGTAGGCCAAAGGCCGGTAGTTTATTAAGCAGCGCTGCGTGCCAGACCTGGTCGAATGCTTTGGATATGTCTAGAGCGACAATCTGGGATTCACCGTGTAGTTCCTCCATAGACTTGTTCCAAGAACGGGTGACAAAGGAAAGGAGGTCGGCAGTTGATCTGCGCTGACGGAATCCATACTGCCTGTCGTGGATTAGCCTGTATTTTTCAAGACATTTTGAGATTTTGAATTGAGATATCATTTTGGGTACAGGAATTTTTTTGATACGGCAACGATTTTTTTTTGTGTTTGGCGGTCTGTTAGTCGGTCTGTCTGTCGGCCTGTAAGTGTCTGTTAGTAGGCGCAATAACTTTGGACCGCATTGAGATATCCTCTTCAGGTTCGTTAGCACCCGAAAAAAAGAACGCTTGTTTTTGGGTAAGATCGCTTCGGGGGTAGGGTCGATTTGGTGAAAATTTACATTTTTTAGTTAAATGTTGAGTAATATATCGTTTCAGAAGTGTATGGGTACAGGAATGCGAATATTAAGCGCTTTTTATTTTTAAAAAATCGCTGATAGAGAGGTTTCGATGCTGAGACTGCTAAAATTGGAAAATTATTTTTTCCGAAAAAAAAATTGTATCCAAAAAAATAACCAAGTTATTTTGTTCAAATTTGGTTGGTATGTGCCCTCGTAAATACCTTACTCCACCAAGACTCAACTTTTTAGGTTTATAGAGAATTGAGTTATACAAATTTGAAGCATTTAATGAAAATTCACTACCATAACGCAAGTGCTGCGTCCCGAATTTTTTTTAAATCTAAAACTGGCTTATTTTGGGATTTCTTATATATAAATATGTACCTACAATAATTGAGATACTGAAATTATTTCATTTTGTTGTTCCACACTGTATAATATTTTTACCGGTCCCCAAAAAGGCTGTCGGGGCTGTAGTTAGCCTTTATTTGAAAACATTTTTTGAAATCTCATATTTAACATAACAAAATGTGTGCATGAAATTTGCTAAGAATCCAATAAACCCACGCTGTCTGTGCTACGTTCAGAATACATGGCAGTAGAAAAGAAATACGTCATTATTTAATTTTTTTACCCTTTAGATGAAGGTAGCATGCATACTTAATGCCCTTTCTTTCATCCAGTTTCCTTCCGTATGCGTCGAAACAAAGTATAAGCACCGGTGTAAATTTTATTATCTCGTGAATAGCGACATCCCAGGCACCCAGTCCTGACAAGATTAGGTATTCACTACTTGTATCGAACAAGGCTATTACTAAAAATGCTAAAAAGGCTTCGATACTTGAATGTCTAATTAATTGCATTTCGCTACTTGTTAGCATAAATTCCGGCTGCCCGACACCAGAGGGAGCAGCAGACGAGAGTAATAAAAGTGTGACAGTGCGCGCACAAAGCAGGCGAATGCAATTTTGAGATTACACAATATAAAAGACAAGCTCTAAGATCGAAAGAGGTTCTTTAAGAGTCAGAGCTGGGACAAAGCTCACCTCTTATCGACACAAAGTTCAAAGACTACCACATCAATCGAGTATGTCCTGATTGTAATGGATTAAGTGAATATCTCTCGATAAATCCGTTAAGGGTGAGACCTGTGTACATAAAATTAAGGAATAAGCGAGATATACAATAGGGTAAAATAAAAATTTCGCCTTAAGCTTTGTTTATGTATTTTTATCCTAAAATAAGGATAACAGTTTGAATAATTTATTCTCCAAATTTATGTAGTTAATAAAATGAATATTTCTTTTTATAAACAAGTTAATGCAACACCTATTGCGCCTTAAAAACGTAATCAATCTACCTACTGTAACAAGTCTTTTCGTAGAAAAAAACTGCTAAAGTGGAGATCGCGACTTTGAATTCTGAAAAAAAATGTCTTTACATGAGTGCGATCCAGGACCCCATAATTGGTCAATTGGTCAATTGGCTTCTATATATATATATATATATATATATATATATATATATATATATATATATATATATATATATATATATATATATATATTTGTGTGTGTGCGTGTGCGTGTGTGTGTGTGTATCTAACCCATAATTAAAAAAGTAATTAACTGATTTTGATGAAAGTCGCGAGACACCTTTTTAGTGAATTTTCTTAAAAAAAAATCACTAATGAAGAGATCCCGTCTTTTGAATTTTAAAAAAATTCTTCAAAAGAGCGCTAATTAGGCCCCCGGGACACATATCCGGGGTCAGTTTCAATATATATATATATATATATATATATATATATATATATATATATATATATATATATATATATATATATATATATATATATATATATATATATATATATATATATATATATATGTATCACACCGATAACTCAAAAAACATGTTTTGACATAAAACTCAACTTTGTCACATCAACCCCTTAAGGGTGATGATAACAACCCTTATATTTTATATAGGGAACATGGGTCGAGTGTTACATCATTTGAAAGCTCTTTCTTTTAGTGAATTTTCTTAAAAAAAAATCACTAATGAGGAGATCCCGACTTTTGAATTTTGAAAAAATTTCTTCAGATGAGTTATAGGCATTTAAAGAAAAATAAATTGGGGTTTCCTCAAAACGTCAGTGGCGATTTAAAATGTCAAAATTGGCAACATTTAGGCAAAGAACTTGAATCTAATACGGGCTATAGAAATAAAATGTCTCAAGAAGGATGTTTTACAAATCCTAAAGTCTTAGTTTCAATCGTCATTGTCTTTCATTTTACTCAAATGTTCCCAGAAAATTCATTTCAAATATACCCTGTCTCTGATGCTTGGCAGTAGCCTTAGCTATAGAGTTTATCGTTTAATGGTATATAATTTTTGTCGAATTTTCGTAAAAAATCAATAAAGCTCAATATATCCGTTATTATATAAGATATGAAAAAATTTTGTATATATTAATTATAGGGTGTCGTGAGCTACATCTTAAAATAATATTTCTACAATCACAGGATGGCGCATAAGTCGTTGGTGATACAAATTTCCATTTTTTTTTTTAATCAAACACGCCTTATGTTATTGCATTTTTCATCGAAATATAATGCATGTTGGTAAGAAAAGAAATTCTGGACGCAGCAAGTGCGTTATGGTAGCGAATTTTAATCAAATGTTTCATATTTGAACAGCTCAATTTGCTATTAACCTATAAGGGTGACCAAGAAACGTGTTTCTTCGGGAACATTTTAAGTTTACTTTTGGAAATTTTTGTACATTTTCACACAATAAAGTTATTTTGATGAAACAAGGCACATTGTTTTTACTATATAGGTTATACTGGTAACCAAATTTGATACCCGCTTTCTTAAAAAAAAAACACACATATTTGTTGTTAAAAACATTTTTATGAAAATTCACTACCATAACGCACTTGCTGCGTCCAGAATTTTTTTGAATTCAGCAAAGTTTTATCAACTCGTTTAAAAATTATTCAGTTGGAGTTGCAAGAACGTATTTCATTTATTATGATAAGAAATGCACTAGTTAGTCAAGTTTTCGTTAAAAAAACTAAAAACAAAACCAAACGTTCAAAAATGTTTACTCAGTTAAGTAAGTGTTCAAATTGTTGACCACCAGCTTCCATACAAAAGTACAAATTTTGTTCAAAACGAGCTCTGACATTCTGGAGCATTTGTTGAGTTATTAGACGGAATTCTTCAACAATGCGTCGTCGTAATTATTCCAGAGACTCCGGTTCTTTTGCGACAATTCTACTCTTTAAATGGCCCTATAGAAAGAAGTCTAAATAAGTTGAATCCGGTGATCTAGGGGGCCACTCAATAGCACCTCCATGCCCAATCCATTGCTCTGGAGGATAGCGATCACCATTTTCAACAATGTCAATTAGTAGAGGGTAAACGATATCTTCTAGTAACTTCAAATACGTTTTGCCACTCAAATTGCTATCAAGAAAAATTGGTCCGATTAAACGGTCATCAAAAATGCCAGTCCAGACATTCAATTTCTGTGGAGTTTGAGTGTGGACTTCGTGAAAATTTTTTGAATTATTATCTGCCCAATAACGACAATTATGACGACTGACTGTAGAGTTTAATAAAAACGTACACTCGTCTGAAAATCAGATATTGAACAGAAAGTTCCCGTTATCAGCTACTCGTGCAGTCATACCTTCACAAAACTCCAGCCGCCGATCAAAATCATCTTCATTCAGTTGTTGTACAAGATGAATTTTATGAATTTATGATGCTTCAATACTTTCTGAATAGCTCTTCTTTTGATGTTTGAAACAATGGCCAATTTTCTCGTGCTCAAAGTTGGGTCTGCAGCAATTTGTCCTAAAACTTCAATGTCAGTAGTCTCATTTCTAACCGGAAATTCACGTTCAGCATACCGTTTTTTGTTGGCTACTGAACCACTTTGTCGAAACTTTGCAACTAACTCCAAAATGTATTTTCTGTTAACATGTCTGTTCGGATGTCGTTCACACAACAAATTTGCGGTACGGTTGGCACAGTCATCGTTTTTGAAAAAAAGAGTAATTATTTTAACTCTTTCTTCTACAGAATACACCATTGTGAAATTAATTTTCGGTAGTACTATCAAGTATCAAACCGACCGATAAACTGAAATAATAAACCGCATTCCTCTCATTCCGATAAAAAATGTTCTGATAGTCCTTTTTTTGTTTACAAACCAACAAAACATTGACTATCAGCACATTTATTATCGGAATGATTGAAATGCGTTTTTGCATCTTCAACTGTAAATAATTTTTAAACGAGTTGATAAAACTTCCATTAATATGAGTGTGCTGAATTCAGAAAAGAAAGAGCTTTCAAATGATGTAACACTCGATCCATGTTCCCCATTTAAAATATAAGGGTTGTTATCACCACCCTAAAGGGGTTGATGTGACAAAGTTGAGTTTTATGTCAAACCATGTCCCTCTTAATATTAAAATTGACGTGTTTCAGCGTTTCTTAAAAAAAAATAATCTGGACGCAAATCGGTCTGTTTCGTTTTCAATGCGCCGCCCTCTATATATATATATATATATATATATATATATATATATATATATATATATATATATATATATATATATATATATATATATATATATATATATATATTATATATATATATATATATATATATATATATATATATATATATATATATATATATATATATATATATACATATATATATATATATATATATATATATATATATATATATATATACATATATATATATATATATATATATATATATATATATATATATATATATATATATAGGTTGACGCATTTCTACGGTAAAGCTGAATATATCCGTTAGTCATATGGTATAAAATTATTTTAATAATCTGAGGTGGCCCATAAGTCGTTGATGACACAAATTTTATCTTTTGTAGAACACCTCTTACATCATTGCATTTACGGATCTTTCGTCGAAGTATAATGCATGTTTGTGGGGAAAAGATTTGATAGCGTTCATCGTTTGCAAGTTATTTTAATTGTTTTGCACGTTTTCATATTTTTGGCACATACCAAAAACTATGATACGGCGTTTCAATCAATAGATAACAGACTGCCATAAAACTGACGCAATCAGAGAGGTCTGAAAAATCGAAGTGCCGTATATAGGGCGCTCTCAAATAATGACTAAATTAAAAAAAGATCAAACTGTCGTAAGTAAATTTCAAATGGGAAATCCTGTATTTTGTGTTTCGGAAGCCAAAGTCATAATAATATAATATAATTATGTTCAATAAGTTATGGTTAAATGATGTTTTCGAATTTTCGTGAAAAAATTGTTTTTAAGTTTTAATGCAAACATTTTTTAAGAGTTTTGTCGAAAAGCTTTTTGAAATTAAATAGCTTGTCGTTGGCCAGGAAAATCGGACCAGTTTTTCGGAAACATTTAAAGTTTTTTTCTGAAAAATTTTGGTATCTATTCAAACAATAAAGCTATTGCGATGAAAATATGGTACATTATTTCTACTATATAGGTTATACTGGTAACCAAATTTGATGCTTGCTTTCATTGAAAAAGACATGTTTGCTATTAAAAACATTTTTATGAAAATTCAGTACCATAACGCACTGGCTGCGTCCAGATTTTTTACTGTTAATTTTGCAATAAATTTTGAAACCACAGCATTGAATAGAGAATGAAGATTTCCGCAAAATAATGTATCACAAGCTTTACTTTCGATTTGAATGCACGGGTGAAATTTTCACGTTGCGGGATCTAATTTTTTAATCCAAGATTAGCTTGTTTCAGGATTTAAATATACACAATAATTAAGATCCTGAATTTATTCCATTTGGCTGTTTTACATTGTAACGGGTGGGCCATCTAACGTTTGGAATTGGAGCTATATGTTATTTTGAGGTTCGAAGGTTTGATGACATTTCCGATGTGACAGAAAGTTAGCTTTATGTTTGACATTTATGAAATGGGTCGCTTTTCGCTTGAGTGAGTCTTCTACTCAAACTGTAAGAAATTTACGAACAAAATTTGACAAAAAGAATGTGCCAAAAACGCAGTTTGTGGATAAATTTGAGAATTGAGTTTGTGAAAGTGGATCGTTGTTGGATAAAACAACCCGTGTACGTACTTGTCCAGTGTGCTCAACCGAAAACATCGCTGCTGTTGCTCAGAGTATGCGTGGACAACCATCAACATCAACTCGTTATCGTTCTCAAGAATTGAACATTTCACGCACTTTGTTGAGAATAATGTTGCATAAAGATCTCGGTATGAATGCGTACAAAGTTCAATTAGTGCACGAGCTGAAGCCGCCTGACCATCCGATGGGTTTTCGGTTTGCTCAATGGGCCGAAGACCGCTTTATCGAAGATAAGCATTTTTACCGAAAAATCATCTTTTCAGATGAAGCTCATTTCCATTTCGTAGGATACGTCAATGAGCAAAATTGTCGTATCTGGGGCTCATAAAATCCACACGTCATCATGGAGAAATCAATGCATCCACAACGATTGACTGTCTGGCGGCATTATTGGGCAATTTTTCTTCGAAAATGAGGAAAGAAACGCCGTTACGGTAAACGGCGTTCGCTACCGCGCCATGCTGAGTGATTTTTTGTTTCCAAAAATTAAAGAGTATGACATAAACGACATTTGGTTTCAACAGGACGGCGCAAGGTGCCAGACAGCCAACGTAACAATCGATCTTGTGCGCACTGTTTTCTAAAATCGCATAATCAGCCGAAATGCTGATGTCAATTGGCCACCTCGAAGCTACGATTTGACTCCGTTGGATTTTTTTTGTGGAGAGCCGTTAAGGAAAAATGTTACGTAAACGATCCAGAGACGATTCACCACTTGAAACATGAAATCGAAGTTGCTATTGACGAAATAGAGACTCAAACAATCGAAAATGTACTGAAAAATTGGACTGATCGAGTAGGATATTGTAAGGCTAACCGTGGCAGTCATTTGAATGATGTTGTCTTCCATTCCTAAATGGAAATGTTCAATATTTCTAATAAACTTATAACTTTGAAAAAACATTCATTCGTTTTTTGTTTATAGCCGTTTCAAATTCCAAATCTTAAATGGCCCGCCCGTTATAATCTAAGTCGCGTGGCATTTTTAATAATTACTGTTGGGTAATTTACAATGAATTTTTTAAACTAAAATTCCTAATCAGGGCGTAATTCTTCTTATTGACTCCAGGGAACGTCAGTTGTTATAAATGTTTTTAAAAATATATATTATTTGTCGATTACTTCTCTTCTAAACAGTGTTAGTCATCGCCCAACATAACACTCACTAGTAAAATATCAAAATCCTCATCTACTCGTCTATTTACACGGGGTCGATAAGTAGCTGACATTTAAGACCCAAATAGTTCTTTGAGGAAAGATTGAAACATTAATCCTGAAACAAAATCTAGGCTATCATTCTTCACTTTACTTTAGAAAATTGCTTATCATCTTTTGCATTAGCGAAGCCGACTTTACGTTTGGATTTTAAAGGGAAAGACAGAATTAAATGATGCATGCAACTTTTTGCTGAAATTAATTTTTACTTCAATCGTTCAATATTTGTCTGCATTATTTGTCCTCATTTAAGATTAAACCTCTTTTAAACATTATAATGGCATCAAGCAACTTATCCATTTTTTATGACTTACTTACGTATTTTAATTGTCTCCCATGCTCCCCAGAACGTACTAGTACATTTAAAAATAGATGGAATTTTGTAAGTAAAATATTTCTCGATCTTGCACAATAAGGGAGTTTTCACCCTCTAAAGGCGGGCAAGCGGAATTTTCTTGCTGATAGTTATTATGTTTACTTATTACTGCCTAATAGGTTGAACTTTTATATACAGTGAGTCTGCATAGAATGGTACTCATAAAATCTTTAAGGAAGCAAATAAAAAAAATCACTGAGACATATTAATGATTTGAATGTGCACATTCTGACTTTCAATTTTTTTGTGATGACATTGGTTTCGCAGATATGAGGTCTTCGTAATTTTCTTAATAGTAACCCCTACTTTTGACAGTTCTATACAGGTCACCAAATTTCACGATATCTTACAAAGCGATATTTTTTAGAAAATTTATATTTCTTACTTGCACCTGTATTACGCCTCTGCCTAGGCTCTTCCTAACTGCTGTACGGTCTTTTCTACGAAATTTAAATTATTGTTAATTTGGCTAATTCATTACTTAGGAGTCTTTGTAACGATTGCGTTTCGTTACTGCTTTAATTATTCAAAATAAACCCGTAAGAGACTTAATTGAGAGCCGACAATCCAATAGCTGTAAGGCAATTCATGTTTTGATTTCAAAATTATTGTCATAAAAAGTCGCTAAATCTTCACGTACCGTAAACCCATTTACTGCATTTCTAATTTGTACGTTAAAATTCAATATATGTTTGCCATGGAAAACTACCTCGCATTATTACTGAACAAATATTTCCAGGAACGAAATAAGCATTGAAAATATACGTTAGGAATATTCGAGAACAAAACATTACGTTGCTACTGGGTCTGTAATTTTCCGATCGGTGATGTCACCCGAGAAAGACCGTTGGAAACGTTGCATAGAATTCTCGGCAAAACCTTCAACTGTAGACGCGGGAGGTGGGACGTCAGGAAAGCGGGGCAAGAGCTGAACGGCACAGCACGTTAGCTCGCGGACTCTCTGCCGAGCGTTCGTCGAGTGAACACCCTTTAGTTTCGGTGGTTATTAAATTATCTTAAAAACGGAGTTATAATATTCTTTCTGTTATCTGTACTACCTAATGATTATTGTCAGTGATTGTTTAAAGTAATTTAAACGATTTTCGAGCTTAAATAAACATCGTATTCAGCCTAAAAACGGGAGTTAAGTTGTGGTTCTTTGTTCCGACCTGTTGATTTCTTGCCTTAAATCAGAAAGAATTCATGGTTATTGCCGAACTTTAAGTCAATTGGCAGTGAATTTCACTTGGGCCAATTTACGTTTTAATTGCGATCTGCAAAGATTTCATTAAGAGAATTCAGAACATCGACATAGTTGTCAAATTGTCTTATAGTATTGGAGCAATAAATCCACCGGCCCAATAATCGCCAATGAGAAGTATCACTAATTTTTCCCCAGCTCCTTCTCTCTTATTGGAGTCGCTGGAACCTGTGTCAGGCACTCATAGTTGATCCCACCTGGAAAGCATCTTCATAGGGTCATCAGGTAATTCAAGGCAGAAAAATTTGGTGAGTCCATATAAAATTTTTGTCTGAACCAGCAGAATTTTAATGCAGCAATGTGAAGTTTTATAGCCTGAACTTTCTAAACCACGTAATCAAGTTTGAGCTTAAACAATGTCAGGGAGGTGGTGTCAGAATAACTATAAATTTCCTGTTTAATCTCTAGGATTTTGTCAATTTTGTAAATTTAAACACATAGATGTAAATGAGCATCATTTGCAGTGTTTAACTTTAATCAGAATCAGTTTAGAGAAAGCGAAATTTTCCTTTTGAAAATTCGCTAATAAATGTTTTATATTTAAAATATAGTTTGCCAATTATAAACAATAGTTTCGATATGCAGCTGGAAATTAAAAACGACAACGCAGCATATTAGCAAGTTAAGTTGAAAGAAACTGGGCCAGTGGAAATGCGATATAGACAGAAATACGTGGATTGGCGTCCACGATTAAAAATTATTAAACGGAAGATTTTATGAAGTTTGGGACAGTGTTCAGAATAGCAGTGGTCCCCTTCCGGTAAAATCTCTGTGTTTTGGTGTTAGAATAAGTGCCGAGTATAGGGAAGAGAGACTGCTGATCCTAAGAGGAGACTGGGTGAGATATAGCCTTTGTTTTTCTTATTTACATTTCCCTGGCGGTAATAAGGCGTCATAAGTGGTCGATAAGAATAATTGTATTTTAGTAAATTGTAAATTATTAGTGGGTTATTTAAGGTAAGGAATAGGATAGGAGAGAAGTGGTACTTATTAGTCATTATAGAGATTGTTTAAGAAATATTCATCCTAGTATTTTCTTCTGTAATAAATAAATTAATTAGTAACAAGGAGTTTTTCTAAGTATATTCTTTGACCCTATAAGGTCTGACGAAAAAACCGCCGGTTACATTTGGTGACAGCGGTGGGATTGCCTTAAATCTGGGCCTTCCTTTGTTCTCTCTCTCTCTCTCTCTAAGTCATTGTAACTGGTTAGCATATAGGTTATTGAGGGAAAATGTAAAATAAAACATGAGCGTTACCTCCGGCTCATTTAATTTTTTCTTATCTGGTAGGAACCAAATAGCTTCGCGAGTGCAAAAAAAAAGGAAAAAAAAACAAAAGAGAAAAGTGTGTAAAACTGAGTGAGCTTGAAGAAAAGCAACTGTCCTGCTCATCGAATCTCTAACAGCGCTAGCACGAATAAACTGTAAGCTGCGAACAAATACGGTGCCGGTAACCTAAAGACAGTTAAACATATCGAATCCAAAGACAAACTTAGAAAAAGTAGCTATAATCCAGGATAATTTTGAAGTGCAAACTAATATAGACTTAGTGATCTAGAGTATTGCCTTAACGGACAAGAGTTTAGCAGGCATGTTTCGCGAGTGCGGTCTCCTAAGAACAATGTGCATCCTTGTGGTATGTCGCCAAGCAGAGACTTTCATCGCTTACGACTGCAACGATCCGAAAGCCAACATTACCGCAGTATCAGTTCGAGAGGTGGCAGAGTGCCCAAGAGGTCAAGAAGATTATGAAGTGGAAAAGACCGAGGCTAAAGTCTTCCAAAGAAACGAGATCCAGAGGCAAAAGATATATACGTGTCTAATTGAGATGACGCGCATTATCTCGTATTGTGGAATGCATTCCCATAGTTCACTGGTGGATGGGGGCATTTCGACCGAGATAGTAAAACTAGGTGGCCAGGAGTGCCGAGATACGCACAGATTTGGCACCATAAAGCTGTTCAATCAAGTGATTGGTGCCTTAGTCAAAAATGGCACCACTCACGCATCCTTGACTCTAGTAGGTACCGTAACCATAGATGGTAGTTGTACAGGAGCAACATATGTAGAAAATGGAAAAACATGGCATGGCGTGACCGTCATCGCATCAGTAGACATAACTCTAACCGATTATGTCGCCAATGTTCGTTTGGAAGATAACCAGATCCATTTGCAGACAGGAGTGACCTGTCCCTACCTAGAGGGTTACTGTTTTGATAGCTTAATAGGTGAGGCAGTATGGCACCTACCGGTTGTCACTCGATGCGACGAGGGGCTGAGTCTGTTGTATGAGGGTTCCGCCAGAAAAGTGAAGGATGTGAAGAATCAACAGGTGTATATAGTGGTGGAAAGTCAAGATAAAACCTTTGCTCTCACACTGGTTAAAATGCCTCTTTTGTGTCACCGCGTGGCGTGGCAAACAGAACATCCCAAGCTTGCTGTGGTCTTAGGAGAAGAAGGAAAATCCATCAAGGCTCAAATGAGTTTAGTAGCACAGAACACAGACTTGGTGTCCTATGTGAATAGTAAGTTCCTGTACGTTGAGCAATCTTTTAAGCGAGATATAGACCAACTATTTGTAAATATGGTTCAGAGAATATGCACCACAAGAAGAGAGATTTTAAGGAACAGGCTGCTGTTAGCGCCTATCGCCCCAGATGCAGTGGCTCAAATCATCCAAGGCGAAGGCAAAGTGGGAAGAGTTTTAGGCGAAGTTTTATATATTATTCAGTGTGTCCCGAAGAAGGTCAGTCTACGAAGAACTGATCGATGTTTCAAGGAATTACCAGTCAATTTAGGGAATAAGTCACTATACATGGCCCCTGTTACAAGGATATTACAGACTCATGCAGAAGAAATTGATTGCAATGGAATAGCCCCTCCACTGTACTTCATTGAAAACCATTGGGTAGCTTTAAATCCCCAACCTGTGGTACATGGTAAACCGAAAATTCTTCAAGTAGAAGCAGATCCCGAACTAAATTTTGCGCCAATTCAGCCAGTAGGAGCGAAAGGACTTTACACCAGGGAAGAAATCGAACAGGCTCAAAAGACACTCACGTTCGGTAGTGAACGTAGAGCTGTAGAAAATATACTGGCCCGACGCATGGCGGGCTTGGACACCAGCTCACAGGGGTACTCGACCCTTAATTTCTTTGACCCTCAAGAAATCAAGACACTAGCCAAGACCACCATTAAGCAACTGTATGGTTGGTTCAGCGACCTGGGAACCTTCATTAGTGGCCTCATTGGATTCTATATCATCTTTAAGGGACTCAAATATGTGGTCGGAGTAATCGTGAACGCGCTTCAGTTGTATAAGACAATCGGTTGTGGGCTAGTCTTACTGGCCAGTGTATGGAACACTAACGTTCTGGGTCATGCACAAACATGAGACTCACAACAAAGTTCGTACCAAGTCCACCGGAAATTCGGCATCACAGAGCGAGCAGATTGAGGTACCCACCGGACAGGATCCGCTACTTCCGGCCGACTGCAGGTCCTTGACAATCGGTTCGAGCGCGCCGCAGTTGTGTCCTGTAATGGAAACGGGTACGGCCCGAGATACGGTACCAAGCTGGACTGTTAGAGATACCGCAGGGCAAAAGACTACCTAAGATGTCCACCAGACACCCGCCAGCAGCCCCAGTGTCAGAGCAACGACCTCACCCTGAAGATATCGGCAAGGTTTAGTGACAGAAGTGTTCCTAGAATAAAGTGTAGTTAGGTAGGATGTAGGTAGATTAGGAGATGAGTTGGAGGTAACCTAGTAGTTTGGTTTGGGAGTTGAGCGTGGGTCAACGTAGATTAAGGCGCTGTCGTTTTTTTTTTCTTAATTCGTGTGAGATTTTTTTTTCTTATGGAAAAAAAAATCTCCTTTGGTCGGTGGCAGATGTAAATGAGCATCATTTGCAGTGTTTAACTTTAATCAGAATCAGTTTAGAGAAAGCGAAATTTTCCTTTTGAAAATTCGCTAATAAATGTTTTATATTTAAAATATAGTTTGCCAATTATAAACAATAGTTTCGATATGCAGCTGGAAATTAAAAACGACAACGCAGCATATTAGCAAGTTAAGTTGAAAGAAACTGGGCCAGTGGAAATGCGATATAGACAGAAATACGTGGATTGGCGTCCACGATTAAAAATTATTAAACGGAAGATTTTATGAAGTTTGGGACAGTGTTCAGAATAGCAGAGGTCCCCTTCCGGTAAAATCTCTGTGTTTTGGTGTTAGAATAAGTGCCGAGTATAGGGAAGAGAGACTGCTGATCCTAAGAGGAGACTGGGTGAGATATAGCCTTTGTTTTTCTTATTTACATTTCCCTGGCGGTAATAAGGCGTCATAAGTGGTCGATAAGAATAATTGTATTTTAGTAAATTGTAAATTATTAGTGGGTTATTTAAGGTAAGGAATAGGATAGGAGAGAAGTGGTACTTATTAGTCATTATAGAGATTGTTTAAGAAATATTCATCCTAGTATTTTCTTCTGTAATAAATAAATTAATTAGTAACAAGGAGTTTTTCTAAGTATATTCTTTGACCCTATAAGGTCTGACGAAAAAACCGCCGGTTGCATAGTTAATAATTATCAAATTTTGTCTATAAAATATCTAACCTATACATTCTCTTTAATATCTCTTATTTTTAATAATTAATGTAGGAATTTCACGTAGGTATATATTTTTAATGTGGAGCCTCACTCAAAGAACTGGCCAGTTGAGTAATTGAAGAATTAATCAAATTGACTGACAAACGTCAAGTAATTTACCTTAATTGTTTTGTCATATGTATGTGAATTAATAATTTATTGTTCTTGAACTTCTTGCTGCTTATTTGATTTCTATTTGTGTACAATTAATGTTTATTTGAAATTTATCAACCATTTTATTTCACTTTGTTGATCCCACCTGGAAAGCATCTTCATAGGGTCATCAGGTAATTCAAGGCAGAAAAATTTGGTGAGTCCATATAAAATGTTTCTCTGAACCAGCAGAATTTTAATGCAGCAATCTAACATCTGAAGTTTTATGGCCTGAACTTTCTAAATCACGTAATCAAGTTTGAGCTTAAACAATGTCAGGGAGGTGCTATTCCCAATTTAATTTATATGAATACATTCTATATTTTGTTATATTAATATATCTGTTTAATTTAAGAGAAATTCCTCCCTAATATATCCTTTCTTTTGACGTCAGCGCAAACAATGATTTCTTACTAACGATAATATAGATATCTAAATTTCTATATAACCTGGCACTAGTTTGGGGACCCCACAAATATATGACTCCAGGCAGTGCAAAACAAACAAGGAAAAAGAACGTGAGTATCAAGTTACATGCAGATCTGTCAACCTCCTAAAAGTATTGCTAATCTTAATAAATATGATAATCTGATAGATAGCTATTTTAGGGTAGGGTATTATAGGCGATCTTGACCTCAATATTGAGCAGATGTATATCCACCTGAGGTCAATCACATATACCACGGTTCCAGTTTCTAAGTTTTTCTTTGAAGGAGGTAACACGTTATGAGTTTAAAATAACATCAACCTTATGACAGGTTGTAATAAGCTTAAGTAAGATAAGTCAAATTTAAAATGGTACTTTTAAGTGAGGCATAGCGAATTGGAATTTTGATGATGATGAGCTTCGGAAACAAGATTCGAACACAAACTAAAAATGTCCAGTTATTCAATAATAAGTATCCCAACAGAGCTATTGCATTTAGAGGTTTTGACCATGCAAGAGATACATTCAAGACAAACCATCCCTTAGTTACAGAAGATACAGAATTAGATGTTTTACTTAATTTTCAAGCAAATCCGCACAAATCAGTGAGACAAGTGGCGAGAGAAGAGTCAATAAGTAAGTTTTCTGTTCATAAATGTTTAAAGAAGAATAAGTGGCACAAGGTACATTTTGGTTCAGGAACTTACTGCATATAATTTCCATCGCTGCTTATACTTTTGCAAGATTATGATGAACACTTGTAATGCCAACTTCCAATTTTGTAAAAAAATATTTTTTTTTGGTGAGGCCACACTTTTTTTAAACGGATGAGTAAGCAAACAAATTTGTCGATTTGGGCACTTGAAAATCCACATTCCAAAGGGAACAGCCATTCCCAATGTCCTCAAAAGAAATAAATGTGTGGCGGGAATTGTGGGTAGCTCGATTGTTGGTCCATTATTTATTGATGGTACACTTAGTGCTAATAATTATCTGGATCTGCTTCGCCAACACATAATTTCTCTTCTACTTATGCTTATTTAAATGGAGCAATCCCTATATTTCCCCCTGATTCAAGTTGGTTTCAACAGGCTGGAGCTCCTCCACAATACTCGCAAACAGTACGTGATTACGTCGACAAACTTTTCCCGAATAGGTGGATTGGTAAAAGAGGATTTATTGCATTTCAAGGTGGATCTCCGGACCCAGCTCCTCTAGATTTGTTGTGGGGTTGCATAAAATCTAAAATGTCTTTTGATCAACCGAGAAATATAACAGAACTGCAAAATAGGATAACCATGGAAATAAGGAAAATCCCGTCACAAACAATAAGACAAGTAATCCAGGAATTAAAAAATGATCTTGCTCATTGTCAATAAGTTAGCGGCCAACAATTTTCACGTTTAATCTAATATTGTGTTATGCCATGTTATTGATTTTTAGTGAATTTTCATTAAGAAAATTCACTAATAGAGAGGTATCGGCGGTGAGACTTTCGGAAAACCTCTTCAAATGAGCACGAATTAGGGCCTCTGGAACCCATTTCCATGGTCAGTTAAAATGTATATATATATATATATATATATATATATATATATATATATATATATATATATATATATATATATATATATATATATATATATATATATATATATATATGTATGTACTTTTTGAGTTATCGGTTGGATAACCGATAACTCAAAAAACACTTCACTGATTTGGACCAAATTTGAGAATTACCCTTATTTTGCTAGTGGCTGGTATGAGTTCGTTCATCAAATATTAGTGGCCAATTTTTTTTAGTCAAAAATTTAAAAAAATATTTTTAAAACGCAATATCTCTCAAATTTTCTAAGTTATTGATAGGAATATTTACAATTTAAAATAACATAGACAGACGTGGTTGTGTACCAATTTTCAAGTCGTTTGATCAAAGGAAAATAAAGTTATTCGAAATTAATAATAAAAAAATCCTGGGCATCCCTTAACACTCTGTAATGCAACATCTACAACTTTGGACACATCATTTCTGAACGTCACACAGTTTGGGATTGACGTAACTGGATATTGAATAAAACGCTTTTCCTCCAGACACCAAATTTATTTTAAACTTCACTCCCGACGCGTTTCGACCTGCAAGAGGTCATCCTCAGGGGATAAATCTACAAACATAACAAGAAGGGTCTGTCAGAAAAACATTGGTTTTTCCGGTAGGCTGTTGTGCATGTCAGAGCACAATGATGACAAGGTAATCTCTACAGAAAACGTCACAGGCTAAAAATCACAAGTCACACATTAAAATTCCAACCAACAATCAAGTCAAAATCTAAGAGCTACAGATACAGTAACACTAGCTAAAATATGCTAAGTTAAAAATGCAATTAAACTAACAAAAACTAACAACAGAGCAAATTGAAAAGCGTTAAAAGCCACAAAATTGCAAAAGTCCAATATTTGAACACTAAGAATTCCAGTCTATTGCAGAAACATAAAGCAAAGCCAATGAGTGAAACTGACAGGTTAAAAAGCACGAGAGGCAGGCAGAATCAAGCAGAAACCCAATGAGAATTGTCATTATTGAGCTGGTTTCTACTTCTAAGGTGTTCTGTGACTCTGGTGCCCAATGATCTTCCGGTTCTTCCTATGTGGACAGCTTTACAACCGGGGGTACCAAATTTTAAGCGATAAACACCCGACTTCTTCAGGTCTGGGATGCTATCTTTGTTGTGAATGAATAAATTGTTTACGGTGTTCAAAGACTTGAATGAAAACTTGACATTGTCACATTTGAGAGCTTTGACAATGGCGTTGGACACAGGACCACAATAGGTGAAAGGGAAATATAATATCCTCTCAGGTTGAGCGAGGGGTAGACTGGTGCTCGCTTCTATCAAGAGCTGACGGCTCTTTCTGTTGACCATCTTATCGATTATATTGAGTGAATACTCGTTGTTGACTGCGAGTTGTTTGATCAGGTTTAATTCTCTGATGAAGTCCATCCTCGACAGTGGGATTCTGAACAATCTGTCAACTAAAAATCTGAGAGAGGCCATCTTGTGGGACATATGATGGCAAGACTTGAATGCAATGAGGTGGTCTGTCTGAGTGGATTTTCTATAAATGTCAAACAATATGCTGTGGTTAGTCCTTTTCAGCTTCAGGTCGAGGAAGCTTATGGACGACTCAGTCTCTAACTCCATCGTGAAATCGATGTTGATGTGCAGGGCATTGAGTCAACCTGGAACAGGTGGAGCTGCTCTACGGTACCAGACCAAACCACCAAGATGTCATCAACATAACGTGACCAGGAAGAAACTTACCTCAAATTGGGATTATACTCTCAAAAAACCAGTTCCCTTTCAAAGAAACTCATAAATACCTCTGCGCAGAAGGGTGACAAGGGGTTACCCATGGGGAGACCATTTTTTTGGACGAAAATTTTGCCATCAAACGAGAAGAAATTCTGAGCTAAGCAAACCTTGACCAAGGCATGGAGAGCCCTATGGGATTCAATACCGAATGAGGAGGAGGTAAGTAAACCCTTCAGGAGTAGGAGAGTCTGATTCCCTGGGACACTGGTAAAAATATTGGAGACATCGAAAGACACCAACAAAGAATTATCTCCCAGTTCTACGTCTTTGAGTCTATCTAGCAGTTCTGAAGAATTGTTGACGGAATAAGGTGACTGGAAAGCCAACTCAGACATCAAGAGGGATGACAAGATTCTCGACAACTTGTAAGAGATGCAACCAACAAAAGAAACCACTGGGCGAATGGGACAGCCCTCTTTATGTATTTTCATAAAGAGATCTTCTTATGTAACATACCGTGAAATTTAATTTTGTAAGAGATTTACATTGTAAAAAGTAAACTATATACCAAAATTTAGATCTCTATGTTAGACGAAAAAAAGTTATGGGTATTTAATGAAGAAACATATCAGTACCACTAAAAGTCAACGCAACACCAAAATATTGTATGTTAAACAAAATCTATTAAATACCACAGAAAACGTTTATTTATTATTCGCACAAAAAGATCAAGAAGTACGAGAAAAACACTTTGAAAATTTTATAATTTTTCTCCTGTAAATCTCAAAGTGGAGATTTTAAACGTCAAAAATGAGTATTGTTTAAATAAAGCTTCTATAACTTATGCTTTTTCTGAATGGTAAATGTTGCGAGAAATGTATATTAGAAGGTACTATATTTTTATTTCAAATGTTTTCATTTGATTACGATATTTAAAACAACGCATCTAAAATAGACCTTACACATTACAAATAAATAACAAAGACCATTATCGGTTATCTACGTTTTATTATAGTTTTATTTTCATGGTATAATGGCCGGGCGTTTTCGATAGCTGATTCGTCAATAAGCAATGTTGGGGGACGTGAATTGAAATCTCAGCGGTGACGAAACTTCTTATAATTTTTTCTTTGTCTCTGATTCAGCAGATGACCTGACCAGAAGATGTAATCTCAATAATTTTTATATCGACTCTTTGTTAAAAAAATCACTAATGATGGCATAAGGACTTTTAAGTCTTTTAAGTTTAATTTTAATAGCAGCTGTTGTTGCCTTTAGTTGGTAAAACCGTTCTATGGTTAACACCGACGTAGGCGTTTTTTTTTAGACCAGAAATGTTTGTTTTCTTCTCTGCAATCGGTTTGATTTTTTACAGCATCGCCAGGCAAAATAGTTTTCTCCGTAGAAAAAGTGTCTAATTCTGTATTTAGATCAGATTTTGAATATTTTTAAATTTATTTAATTTGTTTTTATTAGCGAATATTCGTGTGCAAAATGTGCCTTTAAAGGCGAATTTTCTTATAAATAAATTTTATGAATTTTCTTTGAAAAAACATTAGTAACGATTTTTGGTGTGAAAAATTATTTGATGGAAGATTTTTCTAACGACACTTGTCGAAAATAATGTTTTAATGGATTTTCGTGCAAACAAATTTTTATATTTCCGATTTTAATTTCAGATTAGGAGGCATATAATTGGAATTTTATGCATTCTTTTAGCAATTTTTTGTATAGAAAATATTTAGTAGGTTTTCGCAGAAATTTGTTTGTGTTGCTGTAGAAACCCTTTTTTAGTAAGATTTTTGTTAAATTTGGTAATTAGTAATTATTGTTTAATAAGTTACTGTAAAAAATGTTTTCGGATTTTCGTGAAAAAAAAATGTTTGCAAATTGCAAGTTCCGTCGAAAAGCTTTTTGAATAATTATATCTTGGCAGGTGGGTACATATCTTGAAGAGTTTCGTCGGCCCCCAAATTGAACCAGTTTTTTCGGGAGCATTTGAAGTTTATTTTCGGAATATTTTTTTCCTATTTCAAACAATAAAGTTATTTTATGAAATACGGTCCATTGTTTCTATTATACTAGTAACCAAATTTGATGCCTGTTTTCTTAAAAAAAGACATACTGGCTATTAAAAACATTTTAATGAAAATTCACTACCATAAAGCATTTGTTCGGTCCAGACTTTTTAATATTATCATGTTATGCAAATTCGTTGCCATTACGCACTTGCTGTAGTCAGATTTATATTAATTAACATTTTGGACCATAAAATATTCTATAAAAATCGCTACCATTACGAACTTTCTGCCTTCTACATTTTTTACACAAAAGATAAAGATTTGAAAATTAAATGAGAAACAAATTTTCTTGTAAACCAAAATTATTTCCCCAACAATAATATAAAGTAAAACTCTTTACTTTTTCCACGTTACAAAACAGAAAATCACCGCCATGCCAGTGTTAAGATAGAACTTATCGAGGAGTCAATAAATTAGAAGTGCAACAAGATTATAGTGGACGTGAAAATGTGGATTTCACGTTGAAATAACACTAGTAAAGAACGGTGTTGCCGTGGGCAAATTCTGGTCTTGATTGCCCTCACCTTTAGCGTACGTCAGTAGCGGAGATTTTCCGCCGACACGTCACGTGTCTCTAAAGTTGACTGGAGAAAAGTTGATGCGCGCCCGTGTACAACAAAATAAATTCCAAACCCATCTCGCAACGGCAATATAGACAATGATGTTATATTGGCCAGGGCACACACCTTGCATAGTCCGTGAGTAAAATAATATTAGCGCATCCCTCAACAGAAAGCAACGTCGTCCGTGTATTTTGTTAAAGAACAGGGGAGGTCTCCTCTTTAATATTGTATGTTGTGGCTGTTCTATCCTCCTTTTCCTTTATTCATTTTCTTGCCGTAAACTGATTATGCTGTCGGTGAGGTATAAGTTGGTATAAGTTCGTCCAACGTATTTATTGATGTCATTTTGTCATCAGACGTCTTTGTCAGAGAATTTTGTATTCATGGTTAGATCCCTTGTTTAGTTTACGAGTTCCACCAGGCTCCTTTACGTAAATGCAATTTAGTCCTGATTTGTAAGATTATGAATTAATTTTTACTATAGTAAAATCTGAATGCCCTTAGTTTTATTTTTTAAATGGCGCTTTTGTGATCTGTCCCTTATTTGATGAACTGTATATAGTGTAATTTATGTTCTTTAACCAGGACGAGACCGCACTAAAATAAAAAAATTGTGTTGGTACATGATAATTGACGAAACTCTGCATATAATAAAAATCTCTGGACGCAGCAAGTGCGTTATGGTAGAGAATTTTCTTTAAAATATTTTTTATAGCAAATGTCTTTCTTTGATGAAAGCAGGCATCAAACTTGGTTGCCTATATAGTAGCAACAATGTATCATATTTCATCGAAATAAATTTATTGTTTGAAAATACATTTCTCGAAAGTCTGGATGCAGCAAATGTGTTATGGAAGTGAATTTCCATAAAAATGTTTTAATAGCAAATGCGAGCAGGCATCAATCTGATTATCGGTATGGCCTATGTAGTAGAAACAATGTACTGTATTTTATCAAAATTACTTATGGTTTCAAAATAAACAAAAATTTTCCGAAAATAAACTTAAATGTTGGTTTCCTAACCAACAAAGCTTACGTTAATAGCAAATTGAGTTATTGAAATTAGAAGGATTTAATGAAAATTCGGTAAATTTGCAGATTAGCTCCCGAACGCTTTTCAAAAAATTGTTTTCAGAAATATTCCTAGACCCCACCTGGATGCACAAACCACAAGAAACATTTCTGGTTCACACCCCCCAAGGAAGTTACGGGACTGGGAGTAAATAGGGGTGCTGGGCGGGGTAGGTAGTAAAAAGGAAATATGAACAGAAAAAGCGAAGAGAACTGCTTAAAAGCTGTCTATTTGAAGCCATATCCCCACCTACCCCGCACAGCACCCCCTATTTGCACCCAGGTCACGTAACTTCCTTGGAGGGTATGAACAAGAAGTTTTTCTTGTGGTTTACGCAACGAGGGTGGTTGTATGCACACGAGGGGGGAAGGAAAATGCCTACGACGAAGCAGACCCCCCCCCCCCCCCCCCAACCCTACCGCTAGTCAAAGCGGTTAGGGGTGGCTGCGTCGTCGTCGGGATTTTCCTTCCCCCCTCGAGTGCATACAACCACCCTCGCCGCATAAACCACAAGAAAAATTCCTTGTTCATACCCGCCAAGGAAGTTACGGCACCTGGTGGAATAGTGGTGCTGTGCGGGGTAGGCAGGGTTTAAGGGGGATATGGCTTCAATATGTGAAAAAGACAACTTTCAAGCCCGTTTTATCCGCATTTTCTGCTCATATTTTCTTTTCACTACCTACCCCGCCCAGCACCCCTATTCACTCCTGGTCCCGTAACTTCCTTGGGGGGGTGTGACCAAGAAATTTTTCTTGGGGTTTGTGCATCCAGGGGGGCCTAGGCAAGTTTCTGAAAACGGTTCTGAATAAGCGGAAATCATAAATCATTGATGTGTTTTTTACCTTTCCAGGTAAAAGATTTTCATTGTTTCACGTTCTGTCATTTTGTGACATTATAACTTAACAATACATAGTTATGGTTTATTTGTTGTTTATTTTGTCAAAAAAGAATGTAACGAAGCAAAACAAAAAACAACAAAAAGGCTGTTTAACGTGGCAATTGCTGGAAATCTCCTCCACCCTCTACTTGGCATGCTCCCAGACGATGGTAAAATCCGTCGACGGATGGCTTCATCCGGTATGTTATGTGTCTCCCATCTAATTTTGTTTTTCAAATCTTCGATATTATTTGGCCTATTTTGGTAAACTTTTTCTCTTAAATATCTTCAAAGAAAATAGTCTAGAGGCGCTAAGTCTGGAGACCTCGGTGGCCATTCAATTGTACCACGTCGTCCAATCCAGCGACCTGGAATTATCTTATCTAAATATCTTCTCATATTGACACCAAAATCCGGGGAGCACCATCTTGCTGAAACCAAATTGTTAGGTATATCTGGATCTACTTCGTTGGGAAAAATTACAGCTAGAGCAGGCATCAACTCGAAGGTTAAGAAATCCAGGTACTTTTCAGCTGTGAGGTTTCCTTCAAAAAAGAATGGCCCTAAAATTCGGTTATTAATGATACCTGCCCATACATTTACTTTCTGGGGCGGCTGAGTATGCGCTTCAAATATCCATCGTGGATTTTCCTGACTTCAGAAACGATAATTATGTCTGTTAACCACCCCGTTTAAATATAAAGTAGCTTCATCAGAAAATAATACGTTCTGTGGAAACCTATTATTCTCGTCACACCGTCTCATCATTTCTTCGCAAAATTGCAAAGGCATGTCACAGTCATCTTCTAAAAGCTCTTGGACAAGAAATACTTTATAAGGGTGGTATTTTTCTGCTTTCAAAAATCTCCGAATACTACCTATAGATGTATCATGATTTTGAGCCAATGAAACTGTTGAAACATGCGGATTATCCTGCAGAGATAATGCGATATCTAATTTGTCATCGTCGCTTAAAACACGTTGCCGTCCATTCTTTACTGTGCCATGTTCATCAAATTTGTAGAATATTTTACTACCAGTGACCTGTGAAATTTATTTTTTCGGATATTTAGCATTAAATAAAGTGCACACTTCACTTTGACTTCTTATTTTATCTCCACATCCCAACAATATCAAGACTTCGATACGCTGCCTTTCCGACAAATCCATTTTTGTTGAGAAAATTTTAAAATAATACTTCCGAAATACCTAAATTAATTTGACCAGTTCAAAATGTCACAAAATGACAGAACGTGAAACAATGAAAATCTCTTACCTGGAAAGGTAAAAAATACATCAATGATGTATCATTTCCGCTTATCAAAATAGGGATTTTTTTAAAACTTTTAACAGTCGCCATTTTGAAATTGCTTGACAGAACCGCGCCAAAATTTATGAGCCTACTGTACGAGATATTAGCTTTCAAATAATGTATCACAAGTTGTATGTGTCTATTTAAAAAATATATCGATGTGGTCATATCTTTGAGAAATGTCTATAAAAACAAACGAATAACGTCTAAATGTGAGCATATATAAAACTAAATTGACGTGTCCGAGAGTTTACCCCAAAAGTTAAAGGTTAAGACTTCTGGGCAGGCCTGTATAAATACGGGTGTAGATAAAATTAGTTTATAATTGTTTCATCCTCTGATGATGCTAACGTTGTTAGCAAAACGATCGTTAGTTCCTTAAAAGATGTATTGTGGTAATTGGGTTTCTCCAAGTGTACTTATAAGTGCTCATCACAGGTTTCAACCTTCACTTAATGTTTTAATTGTTGCTGTTGCCAGATTTTGTGTACAGACGATGCGGAAATAATTATTAATTCGTTAGAAACGATTATGGTAGTTGTAGTGGCGTTAAGTTTCATTGCATTGAGAACTGGCCCTTTAACTTGAACAGCTCGTCGGTATCTTCTGCGTCCAGAATTAGATTTTAAAGGTTTTAAGGCACCGGTTCTCCTTATGCGTCAGCAGATATGTTAAAAATATTTTTGCTGCGTGCTATTCCTCCGGGAAACCTGCCATGACAAATTCTCGTCGAGTTTCTTCCATTTTGTTTCGCTTCACCAGAAACTGATAACATATCGGTTAATTCGGCCAAGGGATAATTGGAAAAGGGCATCTTAAAGCAATAAACAGCATCTATCACTTTTACAAGTAAATGGTAATACCAACCTGACACAGCCCACGACATATTCAATACACTACATAACACAACGTAATTGCATTTATCTCAGAAAAAAGATGGAAATCGACAAACTATCAGGGGGTAACTTTTAACAGGCACTAACCGATCTACATAACTGCGCTAATAAAAGAAAAAAGTCAGTAGAGTACAGGTTTTTTCAGGACATACGCACGGCGCTGGTCAAGCTGCCCACACTGTTGTGATCGTAGAATATGTACTACATACAGACTTGAAAACTACTTCGCTGGCTTCACTGTTGGTTTTCGTTTTTGTAGGTGAAGGACGTAGCCAGCGCGTGAGCTAACTGGAGCAAGTGGCCCTTCGAATTCTGGATGTTCTAGGATGTTCTTCAGCGTTTCTGTGACTATAGTTTCGCTGCTTGACAGCATTCTGAGACAGATCAAAATTGAATAAGCACGAAATCATGACAACTACAAATAAAAATATGTTGCTATGTTATGATATGATGTTTTGATCAAAAATTTTTTATCAAATTGAAAAAAAAAATGAAACACAGATGACAGATGAGGCTTTCAAAATGTCTATGTGATGTATGTCAATATTTAACATAAAAATATAACTAGCCTATAATAACTATGATAACAGTTATAAAAATAAAATAACTAAACAATAACAGTATAAAAGCAGTCTCTATATAACGAAATTATTGACATACATCAACTCATTATCTTATTACAACTTTTTTGAAAGAATAGTTAAATTTAATTTCTTTGACTTATTTAATTAGAAAGAAGAATATCCAAGAAAGGGAAATTCATTAAATCAGTTTGCTCGTTTAAAAGAAGGTAGTTATTGTCGTGTGTGTGCTTTTTGACTTCTAAAGCTTCAAAAAAGTCTAGTTTACGTTTGTCATTATAAAAATGTAGTGGTTGTATGCTGTTATTTACTGTAGGTCTATGTTCGGTATCAATAATATGTTTTGCAAATGTAGATTTGTCAGCGTGGTTATTTCTAAATGCAGAAATATGTTCTTTGTATCGGGTGTGTATGACTACCTTGAAAACATGCTAAAATATCATCTACGTATCTGTACCAAAAGACAATATTATGCGAAAGTTCTGATGTTAAAATTTGGTTTTCTAAGTTTTCCATAAATATGTTTACTTTAGAAGAAGAAGCAGTTGTATTAATTTTTTAGACTTAACAATTAGAAAGTTAGAAAATAATTCATTTGACTTTTCAATATATAGGAAACCAACTTACACTGACACAACCATACCATACGATTCATGTTACCCTTTTTCACAAAAGCTATCAGCCTACCATTCTATGATACATCGTGCAATATCTATGTCACAAAACAATTTTGAAAAAGAAATTTCAATAATTAAGCAAACAGCATTTAATAATGGCTACTCTGTTAAAATAATAGATAAAATAATCGAGAGAAAAGAATACAAATTAGCGATTAATTTAATTTATCCAAATATTAGAGACAAAGAAGACAACAGATACGTTTCGATAACTTATTTTGGAAACATTTCAGAAAATATTTAAAAAAATTTAAATACCTGTACAAATACAAAGGTAACTTTTAAATCTTACAACACGACACGTGATTTGTTATTTAACGCTAAAGAAAAATCTTGTTTCCTGTCAAAAGCTGGAGTTTATAAATTAGCTTGTACACATTGTAACGCAATCTACATAGGTGAAACTTCTAGCAATTTTAACACCCGATACAAATAACATATTTCTGCATTTAGAAATAACCACGCTGACAAATCTACATTTGCAAAACATATTATTGATACCGAACATAGACCTACAGTAAATAACCGCATACAACCACAACATTTTTATAATGACAAACATAAACTAAACTTTTTTGAAGCTTTAGAAGTCAAAAAGCACACACACGACAATAACTACCTTGTTTTAAACGAGCAAACTGATTTAATGAATTCCCCTTTCTTTGATATTCTTCTCTCTAATTAAATAAGTCAAAGAAAATACATTTAACTATTATTTCAAAAAAGTTGTAATAAGATAATGAGTTGATGTATGTCGATATTTTCGTTGTATATAGACTGCTTTTATACTGTTATTGTTTAGTTATTTTATTGTTATAACTGTTATCGTAGTTATTATAGGCTAGTTCTATTTTTATGTTAAATATTGACATACATCACATAGACATTTTGAAAGTCTCATCTGTCATCTGTGTTTCATTTTATTTTCAATTTGATAAAATTTTTTTGAACAAAACATCATATCATAACATAGCAACAGATCTTTATTTGTAGTTGTCATGATTTCGTACTAATTCAATTTTGATCTGTCTGAGACTGCTGTCAAGCAGCGAAACTATAGTCACAGAAACGTTGAAGAACATCCAGAAGGGCCACTTGCTCCAGTTAGCTCACGCGCTGGCTACGTCCTTCACCTACAAAAACGAAAACCAACAGTGAAGCCAGAGAAGTAGTCTCCAAGTCTGTATGTAGTATGGACAAGTTTCACAAAGTAAGGGCAACAACAATCAATGAATATGTACTAGGTTAAATAACTTTCACCCTCCAAATTTCATTCGGATGGCTACAGTCGTTTTGGAGAAATTTGGAATAAACCAAAAAAAACCTATGCTGATATGAACAGAAAGTCTTATTTTTACGTGAGGAATGGAACCACGAGCGATGGCACATGTTTTTTGAAACACCTTGTAGAGTACAACGTTTTATAGTAACACCTAAAATGGTTTTAGTGAAAACATCAATACGCTGAGTTTTTCAAAACGATGAACAAGCCATGTTCTGCTCAATAAACTGAGGTGTATATTTAAATCAAATGCCATTAATACAATAATGTGTTATGGGGGTGAACCACAAACACCATAACCGTAAAGCCATAACGATTAAAACATGACTGCACAACCAGAACGCACCGTCCACCCATCATACAAATTGTATTCACACAAAAATAACTAGAGGTTCCCAGCGAAAACCTATTTATAACGGTAAACAGGTCTGCTGTAGAAGTTTTCCATTGTTAATGAAAAAATATGAATAATAAATCAAGGTGACTCCTCGTGTTAGAATTTTCCTAAAGTAGAACGGTAATTTAACTTATTTATTGCCGGTGCTGAACAAGAGTGTAATATTAATTAACTACTCACCAGGCGGCGCAATCTATCCTTCAACACGGCCGTGGTTCGCAAACAAACACCCTCTTACCTGAAACGAAAGAGATTCATATTTTACAAGAGTATATTAATCATTTTAGCAGGAAATATTGACTTAGAAATGCAATATTGCAAGTGTGCTGTTTGTCTCTGTCTTGGATACTTCGGGAGTATTTTTGAAGCGACACTTGTACAGAATGAAAATCTAATTTTAGTGAATTTTCTTAGAAAAATTAATTAAAAAAGATCGCGACTTTCGAATTTTGACAAAATTTCTTAAATGAGCATGAACTAGGTGCCCTGGAACACCTATACAAAGTAACTTTCTATTTTCATAGGTTTATATATATATATATATATATATATATATATATATATATATATATATATATATATATATATATATATATATATATATATATATATATATTGTAACGAAAAATACTATTATTATGCCCTAGGTATTTGTTGAAGAATTAATGATTAGTTTGGCTACTCAGTCGAGGCACAAATATAACATAAATCAACGCAGGGCGTAAGATTCAGCACTTGTAGTAAGTAGGTTTTAAGATGCACAAATAAAACTCAGAAGTTATAAGTAAAATCAGTTTATTAAAGGATTATGGAAGTTATGTAATGCAGCTCGATTTAATTAAGCAAATTTAATTAAAGGAAAAATATTGATTACTTTAAATTGGCCTATAGCACTGTCAAAATGAGTTGTGGAGCATTCACTATTTTAAAAAGAAAATTACAGATAAATGATGTAGTTAACTCCAGCTTTAGATTGCTGTCTCCAGAGTGGTGATCACATTCGTCTAGCCTTGGATGCTAGAGTTGCCTCAGAGACTTCGTGGGGAAACGGCTCCGTTCAGCAAGGTGTCATTTATCACGATGTTATTCATAGGGCTGCTACTCATAGGGCTTGCTCCCTGGCGGTTCCATTTATCAAGGTGTTATTCATAGGGCTGCTACTCATAGGGCTTGCTCCTTGACGGTTCCATTTAGGGTGTGCCATTTAGGAAGGTGTTGTTGAGGGCTGCTCGAGGGCTGATCCCTAACGTTATGTTGAGGGCTTTACCCTAGCGGTGTGCCAGTTAGGAAGCTGTTGTTGAGGGCTGCTTCCTAACGTTCCGTTGAGGGCCTCACCCTAGCGGTGTGCCAATTGGAGGGTGTTGTTGAGGGCTGCTTCCTAACGTTCTGTTGAGGGCTTCACCCCAGCGGTGTGCCATTTAGGAAGGTGTTGTTGACGGCTGCTTCCTAACGTTCTGTTGAGGGCTTCACCCTAGCGGTGTGCCATTTAGGAAGGTGTTGTTGAGGGCTGCTTCCTAACGGGGTGCTATAAAATTCCATGTGTATCAATATTGTTTCAGGGCTTAATGGTTTACATGAGGCGGCTGGTGGCAGGTTGCGTTTACATACAAAATTTATCTGTGTTAATAACTAGAAATAAACTAACGTAAATGAAACAAAATCTTAAATGATCTCTTTTAAAATGCAATTAAGACAGCACAATAGCAATTAATTACTGAACTAATGCTACCACAAGCCACCGTTTAACAGTTTAATAGTTTATAACAAAGAAAGCAGTTATCGAAAGTAGATTTAGTACGCATACACTAACAAGCAATCTCATATTATTATCAACTAAAGAAATGTACGAGCAACTGGAAATAAGCCGGTATCTAATTATAAAGCTTACCCATTTAGGCGTGGCACGCATTGCAGGCGTTTATAAAGATTTTCTTATCTCGACATGTCATGGAACTATCGCATCTGCAGGTGTATTTCATTGAGTTGTGATGCGGTAGAGTAACCGACCGCCGAGTTTGACGTCACTAGAGGGACTCAGACTTAGACTCTGTCACTAAAGGTGTCGATTCAGAAGCTTATTGTGGAAAAATGAAAGGCGTTAACGCGTGTCACATGTCACGTTTATGTTAAATACATGCGACATGTTACAATATATATATATATATATATATATATATATATATATATATATATATATATATATATATATATATATATATTGCATTTTCTTTTAGAAAATGTTTGTATCTGAAATAACAATGATGTGGCAATCAAATTTGGTGTGCAAGTTTCTAATACAAAACGTTTTGTGTACCAAAATTCAGATTTCTAAGTTAAAACCAAAAAAAAAGTGATAAGCATTTAAAGAAACAGCTTTTGGGTGCCACTGGTGATCAGAAAATAGCTTAAGTAGAGAATATTTTGTTTGATTAACAAAATATGTTGATTATTAAGATAAGTTCTTTTTGCCGCAAAAAAAGGCAAGAAATACCAGCAATATTACCTTGACAATTTTATAGTCTTTCTTCTTAAAACGTCAAAATCACAATTTAAAACATCAAAATTGGCATTATTTTTGACAAGGACGCTGAAAGAAATGCGGAGTATGTAGAAGAAATGTCTTGAGAAGTGTGTTTACAGAGCCTTAAGTTTCTGCTTTAATCAACATTGTCCTGCATTTTACTAAAATATTTGCCGAAATTCATTTCAATAAACCCGTTTTCTGATGCTTTGGCAGTAGTTTCAGTTATAGAGTGTGGGGTTGTAATAGTTTGTAATTTTTATCGAATTTTCGTTGAAAAAATTCGCTACTGAGGAGATTGCTAGTTTTGTATTTTGAAAAAATATATCTTAATATGCGTGAACTAGGCCCCCTAGAATACATAGCGGGGTCAGTTTCAGGTGTTACATGTATGTATATATATATATATATATATATATATATATATATATATATATATATATATATATATATATATATATATATATATATACCGGGGCCATAGGCTTCTGCCTTAACCGTCATTGTTCTTCATTTTACTAAAATATTTTCAGAAAATTAATTTCAATACACTTTTTCCTGCTTTAGCAGTAGCTTCAGCAGTAGCTTCAGTTATAGAGTGTGTAGCTTTAATAGTCTGTGATTTTTATCGAATTTTCGTAGAAAAAATTCGCTACTGAGGAGATTGCAACTCGTATTTTTGAATTTTTTTCTTAGTGTGCGCGAACTAGACCCACTAGAATCCACATCCGGGGAGAGTTTCAGGGTGTCTACATAATAATGGGATTTTGGTAGAACAGAGAAGGGCAGGTAATGCGAGATTTTAAAATGGAACACCTGTAGTTTATATTGGGAATAGCAGGATCAATTGAGTTTCTCTCTAAAAGTACGATGTGATGTTATACCTATTCTCAGCGGTTTTTTACTTATAATCAAAAAACCAAAATATTGCAAGTAACATTTCTAAAGTCCGCGGAATAATATCAAATTTTTTAATTCCTAAACAACCTATCATCAAATAATGCTGAAAAAAACTCTGAATTCTTATTTAATGCTCAAAAATTACACATTTATTGGTGAAAGCGCATATTGTCCAGCAGTACTTCCGGATGTGACTGCGTTACTATCTTCAGTATTTCTATCGGTATCCTGTCTGGGCCAGGGGCCTTTTTATTCCGCATGGAATTCGCCGCGCGTATGAGTTCATCCCTGGTGAAGAAAAGTGTGTCTTTTGCTGGCAACTCAACAGCTAATCGATCCTCTATGTTGTGAGTGGGGAAGAGTTCTTCCACTATCTTTTCTTTGATCTCTGTGGGCATATCCGAGGTGGGATCCATCTCACTGGGATTTTGGAGCAGCTCTTTTCTTAGCCATGGATGCCTCACATGCCCTGGTCAGTGGCGCCATTGCCGCTGTCACCAGGATCACCGCAATGGCCTTTCGCTTGATTTCTTGTAGAGCCCCTTCGTCCATGTGAATCACGGTGTCAAAAGATCCATATCCAGTCTCTCCACGTTCCAACGTGAAAGGAGAGTCGCCTCTTGGCTAAGTGTGCCGCCTCTAATTTGAGATTGTATATACTGATGATCGCTGGCTAAATAGTCCTCCAGCACCTGCCATCCCTTTATATGTGCTGCGAGTGTCCACGAGGCCATAGTGATGTCCGGTATGGTGCATCGGTTCTCCTCCTCCGTTCACGATTACCAGCCAGAGTCTGGCTGCCATTTGTCACCCTTCGTCCTCTACAATCAGTGGCGTGCATCCCCCATTCTATTGGCACGGCGTTGGAGTCTCCTGCGACCAGCACCTTTCCTCTTACACACGGCCCTCATCTTCAATACCGGCCATATTCTCCTCATAGTCGCTTATGGATTCGTTTAATGTAAGGTTGCAGCTGACGTTGGTCACCTTTTTGCTTCTGACCCAAATATATCCGGCCCCCGCTCCGTCTGCTTCTATTGGGACTCCGGGTCGTGTCACCACCCATATAGCCGCAGTACTCGATGAGTCCCTGCACCAACCTGGTCCCCTGATGTCATCGTATTGCTCGCTGATAAGCATAATATCTGCCTTTTTTCGTGAGCTACCTGCTCTTTGAGGGATCTCGCCGATCTACTTCTGTTTAGATTGATTTTCAGAACTCTGGTCATAATTGTTTTTTTAAATCTAAATCTCTCCGAAAAGCAGTGCATTCCTTTCTACCTGCGATGTGGTTTGATTTGGCACCCAGCTCCAGACATAGAGCGCACTCCTTGGCCTCCTGGCATGATGCACCCCGGTGCCCATCACCAGCGCATCTAAAGCACGTGTTTGTTCGGTCGGTGCTTTCGCACTCCTTTACGCAGTGCCCGTATCCTAGGCATTTGGAGCACCGAAGTAACTGAACACGCAGCCATACCTTGCAGTTTATCCAGTCAATTATGACCTTTCCCTGCTCAAGGAGGCGGTCGGCGTCCTTTCATCCCATGTCCATGACCACGAATCTCAGGGACCTGCTATTTGGTATTGACAAGAAGATTTTTAGGTCATTTCTGGACCCACCCAGTTTTTTATCCAATGCCTGTCTGACCTCCTCTATGGTTGCCAGAGAGTCGAGGTCACGCACCTCTACAATCAATCCAAAAGTCTTTTATGACGTCCCGTTCCCCCACTGCCTCCTCCACAGCCTTTCTAAGCCCCGCCGGTACCTTGGACTCCCCACTCATTTCAAGCAGCACGTCTCCACTTACCGTCTTTTGATCGTCCGGATTTCGGTGCCGGTGTCCTCCGGTTTCACGCTCTCTCGTAGCTCCTTGAGGACCTCAGTGTAAGGTAGGTCCTCGGAGACTTTGATGACTATGGCATCAGGTCTTCGACCTTTCTTCTTATCTTGCTTGATGCGCGTTTCCTTCGCCTTTTCCGTGGACTCCCCACTCATTTCAAGCAGCACGTCTCCACTTACCGTATTTTGATGGTCCGGATTTCGGTGCCGGTGTCCTCCGGTTTCACGCTCTCTTGTAGCTTCTTGAGGACCTCAGTGTAAGGTAGGTCCTCGGAGACTTTGATGGCTATGGCATCAGGTCTTCGAACTTTCTTCTTATCTTGCTTGATGCGCTTTTCCTTCGCCTTTTCCTGTTGATGTCCTTGGCTTTCTTCCTCCTCATTCTCTTTCTCTTTCTTGGCTTGATCGTGTTGCTTCCTGGATTACTTTTCTCTTTTTTGTCGCTGCCTCTCTCCTCTCATTTCTTTTCTCTTCTCTCGTTTATCCAAGTTTCCCTTGGCTTGCTTTGAGAGCACACAGTGTTCTTTGGGTTCCTCCGTTGCAGACATCAAATTTTATTCTGATTCTTTATGGATTACGCACGTGACGAGGATTGAATCGGTCAGCTCACCCTCGTCTCCGGTGCTACTGATGCTATCAAGCCCGCCCGCCCTTAACCTTTTTCGGGTTCCACCCTTCTCCTTCTTTGATAGTGACCATTTGCCATTATCCTTTTTCCCACTTTCTTTCAGATTATTCTGGAGTAATTTCCACCTCGTTCCATGGGGGAACAGAGCGTGATGAATCGCCACCAGCTGTGGTACGCCATTCTTTATTACCATACTGATGTTCCTTTGCTGTTTAGTGAGGTCCAACATGCGCTTCATTACCACAGTCATCTTTCGCAGGCTTTCACGATCTTTCTCGTCCACCACCTATATCTTACACCACTCTCCTTCGCCTTTTCCTTCACTTTCTGCCATTATTGGATTTATATTTGAATCCACAGGTAGCTAGGGAAAAACTGCGGTCACACATGGCAGAGCCCTGCATGCCACGGTGAAGCGATGAAACCAATGAGCCAGATGCTCCGGAGTTCGCACAGTAGTGGCTAAGCTACCGTTTAAACATGAAGTCCTCGACTTGTGCTGTTCCACCTTGACTTGGGAGGATTTTTATTGTGGTTTCCACTCAGCCGTCCGGTAAAAGCAAGCCCCCACACCCAGCAACCTGTTCCTCTGCAGCCACAGAGTTGCTGAGCACGGTCTATACCAGGCAGGTTTCCACAGATAACCCGCTACATCGCTGTATGCAAGATGAACGGCCATGGTAGCCGGTCGTCCACGGCCACTGCACAGGAACGACACCTCCTCCACGCTGTGCTTTCTGGTATTTTTCACTCCAGTTAGTTGCCTCTTATGACAGACAGGAGATACCTTGGGCCTATTCTTTTGTTTTGTCCCCGGGCCGACAGGGGACTATTTAACGCTAAATACGAACATATTAAATGGTATTACAAAGTAAAATTATATGGCCTTTAGGGTCAGGTTATAACATTTATCAAAAAGAGCGTTGTCTCAAATATGCGGTAGCTGTAAATTTCGTATCCTAGTTCACATCGTATACTACCCGGTAAATGAAATCGGCAAGAGATAATGGAAAGTCCAAAGTTTATTTAGACTAAAAGCTGTAAGTTCTTGGCTGCAGGATGGAATAGAAGCTGCGGGATGAAAGCAATTCTCTATGTGAATTACCTGGAAATTAACCGTGAACTGGGAGAATGAAAAGCGGGTGCCAGAGCAACAGGAATGAATCCTGCAACACAAGCACTCATTACCGACGATGGTGGCGTTGGCGGTGGCGGAGACGCGGGACAGGATTGCTGACGATGGCTTTTACCGGGCACTACGAAATTACTAAATATCGAGACATTTAACTCGCTACGCTCTATACTCCCACTCTTCCACAATACCTTTACTCTTTACTAGCTTCCATTTCATTTAAACTACCGGGACTTGTAATTTGATTACTTCAAAACGGTGGAGGGATTTTAATGAATTTTTGATCTACTTATATAAGGCGGATTCGTGACATTCTCCTTGATTGTCGACAGCTTTTATTCAAATCCAAATACACATATCCCGCAGCTGATATAGCACATAGAAAGTGCATCAATACATAAAGCAAATACGTAAGTCTTTTAAAATTTTACAGGCTGGCCCAAAAGTTTTTTTTTATTAGAGTTTTGACTTTGAGAACTGGCTCATTCAGTCACTGTCAATCTTCAAAATGAACAACGATGCATCTGACCTTGCTTTTCATTATGGCAAAACCTGTCTTAAGAATGTTAATCTAACAAACTCTTTAATTTTTTTTCTTTTATCTTCTTTTCTCTCCCTATACACTTGCTGTTTACTAAAAATATATCTCAAAATTAAAACTTACATATATATATCCACTCACACACATACGCGAGCGCATATACACTCATGTATACGCACTCACGTCAATAGGCTTTATACGTCCAGTACTTAACACTATGTGCAGGACAGAAAATGCACATTATCTCTTCATGTGCACATACACACACATACATATGCATGCACACATCTACGCTGCAAGTTGTTGCAGGAGAAACACTGGGACACTTTTCACACCAATGGAGCCTGTCATGGTGACTTTTTAACATACTGGGGAGGCTGCGGTCAAAAGAGGTTAACACAAGGAAAGACACAAAGGAACGTACTTTTATCTCTCTGACTATACATTAATCTGCTAAGTTTATTTAGTATCCCTTAAGACTATATAGTATATCGCCACTAGTACAATATTTATCGGAACAGTCCAATTTTCAGAATATCATTTTCTTACTAAGACCTATATAAACCTAGCTAGCTTAGAGTCTTTAACAAAACACATGAAAGCTACCATGACACTTTTATTACAAACAGCTTCACACATAAGTGATGTCAGATCAAGTGGAAAGGAAACATTGTATTCTATCAAATTACAAAATAATATTTTTCTTTGTTCATGATGCATAATACAGGAAAAAATCAAATGATTTAAATCAGCTGGGCTGGTATTGTCGCATGAGCAAAATGGATTGTCTTCAAATTCTATTTTATACAAATGAGACTTAAAAGCACCATGGCCTATGATAATTCTGTTAAGTGTTGTAGACAAGTACCTCGAAAGCAACAGTTCTTTGTAAATGGGCTGTTTTCTTAGATTAGGGATGATACTACTGAAGTGCTTGTTACAGCTACTTTTCAATTTATTCCAATGATCCTGCCATCTTATATTACATACATGTTTTACTTGCGGAAGTAGATCTCTGTTACTGTAAAAGTCATGTTTACAACCTGTTATCGTTGTTTTTTTAGTAAAATAGTCGGCATTTTCATTACCCTCAAGCTTTGAGTGCCCTTTTACCCATATGAAAGTAACTCTTTTGTGCTGTTGTTGCAAGACCTCTAATTGATAAGCAATATCACATATTACCCTGAACCTATATACAGCATTTTGAAGATACGATAGAGTTCTTAACAGTGAAAGGGAATCGCTCAAAACAACCAAGCTACTCACATTTTGGTTACAGGCTAGTACTAACGCTTTTTGTATGGCAACAGCTTCAGCAGTGTAAATTGAAGTGAACTTTGGAAGACTAAATAGCTCAACATAATCTAATTGTTTAATGTACACTGCGCATCCCCCGGAATCTTTGACCCATGAGTATAAATTTTGACCGCTTATTTATATGGTTTTAACGCTTGTTTCAATATACAAGTATTTATGTCTGTTATGTTAGTGAATATGTGGATAATAATGTGAGGTTTTATCAGTTGTATGTTATAAGAGAAACGAAATCTAAAATTAAGGATTTCTTTCGCATACCATTGAGAATTTTCGATTTTCAAAGAAGCGTCAAATAGAGGTGATGAAGTTTTGTTTCTCCAGTAGTTGTGCGTAAGATGGATCACAGGTAGCTATTGAATTTTCATGAAAGTGTCCTGAGAGTCTGAGCTAAAGCTTTTTATAAGAAATTTACAGGATAACAAAAATCTTCTAACAAAAAGTGGTTGTTCGTTTGTTAATACTAAAAGAGATTGTACGGGAGAAGTTTTGATTGCTCCTGTTATGATTCTAAGAGCTTTATATTGGATTCTGTCAATTTTTGTTAATAGCGTGTTAAAAGCAGATCCATAAAATATAGAGCCATAATATAAGATGGACCTAGTGTATGCTCGATAAAATGTCATTGCAGTCGACATGTCTGCACCATGCCCAAAAGTAATGATACACAGATCTGCAGTAGATTTTTGGCATCAAAATATAACCAAACTTACCTAAGTCCAAGCGTCACAATTAAAAAATGTCTGGCAATTCAGTCGGCCCATGACATCCAATCCAGATGTCAGAAAATTAATTATGGAGAAAGCGCTCACGGGATCATAATAATGCAGAGGTGCTCCATCTTCTTGAAAAATACGACATGCAGCAACTGCATCAACTGCATGGATTACTTATTACTGAAGAAGTCGCAGATTTTTTCATCAGGATTACCATCGATAAAATAAGGTTCAATTTTTTGATTATAAATAATACCAGCTCATAAGTTAATTAACTTTTGCAGGACGCTATGGATTAGCGCCTTGAAACTCATTGCACTACCGCTGAAGGGTTGGTCAACGGGATGTTGTAAATAAGCCTTAAAGTCTTCCCACTTAAAAGCAAAATATACCTTTGAGCGATTTAAAAAAAAACAGGATAGGTGCCCTAAAATGCACATGTTTCGTTTTCATGGGGCCTCTCTCTCTCTCTCTCTCTCTCTCTCTATATATATATATATATATATATATATATATATATATATATATATATATATATATATATATATATATATATATATATATATATATATATATATATATATATATATATATAGGTCTGATAATAAGGGACATTGTTCTTCATTACGAATGTGACAACCTATGGTAAGCACTTATGAATGCAGTTTTAGGAAACCCAACAACATAGTAACACAGTTTCAAACAGAACAATACTTTTCGTTCATCGAGAATATGTCTAGTAATGCTAACCTACTTACTCAATTAGGCCTGCTGTATTGACAGAACAATCATGAAGTCTTAAATGAATGGTGAATTTTAGTATCTTACAACTATAAAATTCATTAAAAATAACAACCTAACTAAATTACACATAATAGGTTTGTAAGAATAAATTATTTTCACGCATATAAAAATCTGAAACAATGGAAGCAAAAGAAATCATTATAGTAATGTGTGTTTTACAAGAGTCGAAACACGGGGGTGGAAAACTTGTTTCCAGACAACTTGAAGCCTTACAAGTGTGAACATAATATGAGCAGAAACAGACAATAATAACTAAGAATAGTCGGCATTTCTTCGTAGCAATATAACTGTCAGAATCAATCGTCAAACAACAGAGTAATTTACTTGAGATGCTTCCCTCAACCTGTGTGTCATTCAGACGAAGAAAAACAGAGAAAACATCACCCCTCTTTCAGCTACACCTTCAAAGGCGGCAAAAATCGATTGGAAACGTCCGACAATATCCTGTTATATTTTTATTAAAACTTATCTAGCGTTATGTGCAATACCGTTTAGAGAAATATTCTTCTGTTTTCAACTTTTTGTCTAATATAGTACTCATGTCTTTGTTTTTGGAGTAACAGGATAGTCAGTAGCGGCTCGTGCCTTAATGCATTGGCGGTGCGCAAGAAAAAAAAGGTTTGGGACGCAGCAAGTGCGTTATGGTAGTGAATTTTTTATTAAATGCTTCAAATTTGAATAACTCAATTTTCTACGAACTTAGAAAGTTGAATTTTGGTGCATAGTAGGGTCTTACCTCAATTTTCTAAAAATGTAGAAAGTTGAATTTTAGTGTGTAGTTTGGTCTTTTACAAGGAAACATATCCACCATATTTGATTTGGTAATTTTCGGAGAAAAGGATTTTTTTTAAACAAAAATCAAAATTTTCCCGGAAAACGTTATCCGATTTTCCTCACTAACGAACTCATCCAAGCCATTAATAAAAGAAAGGCACTTGTCAAGTTTCATTGAAATAAGTTGCTTATTTTTTGAATTATCGGTTGGATACATATATATATATATATATATATATATATATATATATATATATATATATATATATATATATATATATATATATATATATACATATATAAACATTAAAAAAATTAAACTGACCCCGGATATGGGTTCTAGGGGTCCTAGTTCGCGCCCATTTGAAAAAAATTTTGCAAAGTCTCTCCATCGATAGCTTTTTATTAGTGATTTTTTTAAAATAAAAATTCATCAAAAAGAAGGGCTAGCCTATTTTTTTCCCGAAAATATATTATAAAAAAACCTACTTAATAAACTTAATAATGATTAACTACTTACCAAGTTTTCCTCAAGTTAGTTATACGTTATAATAGTTAAAAAGTCCCTTAAAAAGTTAACCTTTAAATTTACAATATTATCCACTGAATTAATCACAGTATCACAATTATTTTATCCATTTATTAAGCAACCCGAAGTAGTGGCCATCATAATAATAATAATTGTCTTGTTAGAACATGTAAACAACAATGAAATGATATAATTAAAAATCAATCCGACGCGGAGACGAAAATTACTAGGTAGTAGATACATACGCTCTGCCAAAAGTCCACTACAAACTGGAAGTGTGTAATTTTATAGCGCACAACAGATTGCTTATTCGGTCGATTTCGACGAAGATAGGCGATGATTTCGCACTGAAGTATCGCATTTCCTGAGAGCGCCGAAAAATACACACCGCCACCCGACTGCTTTATATGGATATGGATGTATATAACGTCTGCAACGATTAACACTATACTTATTCTAATTCTGTATTCTGTATTAATGGCTGCCGACTCTCTGCGATCCTCGATATACTAATTTTGTTTCTTGAATGCAGGAGGTAAAAAAGTAAATAATTTTTTTTTAAATATAGCATAGCAAAAATATTATTTTTTCCACAGCAGGCGGCTGTGCGCGCGCACGAGCGCACTTATTGAGGAGCCGCCTCTGAGGATAGTTGATGACTTAGTATTTGAAAATAAATTCATTGGCAGTGCAACCAGAAATAAATGATATATTTTACATAATTTTTCCATAAATATAAAAGTTCGGACCGCAGCAACTGCGTTATCGTAGTGAATTTTTATTAAATGTCGCAAATTTGTATAACTCAATTTGCTATAAACCTATAATGTTGAATTTTGATATACAGTAAGGTCTTTACAACAGAAACATACCTCCCGCAGCTCATCAAAATAGCTTTATTATTTTTTAATACAATTTTTTTTCAGAAAAACATTATTTTTTTTTAGAAAAACTGATCTGATCAGGCTGGCTAATAAACTTGTCCTAGGTCTTAACAATGAAGATACATGCCAAGTTTCATTCAAATCCAGTTGAGAATTATCGCTCGGACACACCTCTACCGCTGTAAATAATTCAGGTGAGTATTAAAAGCTAGTTTTTATCTCACAATCATTGCAGAATTGTTATTTTTAGATGGGGTCCGGTTCTGGATGTTATTTTGGGTGCTAGAGATTGTTTTGATTTTGGATATTAGTTGTGGTTCCAGTGCAGGATTAGTATTTTGGGTACTGCGTATTTTTCCAAGTTCTGGGGAGTATTATGCGTTTGAGATATTATCCGTGGTGTTGGATATATTTCTGGTTCCGGTTCAGAATATTATTTTTGGTTCTGGATCTCAACTTTCGGTATATTTTAAATTGGGTTATGATTAAAATCAAAGCACGATTTTACTGAGTTCGCGCTATTTCTGAAGAGCTGTAATCAATTGCCTATATACAGTCTGCTGATTCACTGAAAGAGTCTACCAGTCCGATCTATGGAGGCTGGTTTCGATTAGGTCCCTTTGTCTTAGAAATGGCCGATGTATTCACATTAAAGACAGCTAATGAGACTTGAGTAATAGATGTAGGATATGTGTATTTCTGTTAAACTAAACATTTATCTAAAAACTTGCTATTAGTTCCACATCGTCAATGCGTGTGGAAGTATGGCATCGGTGAGAATTTTTTTTTCTTGCTTAAACGGCGTAAAAAATGTAAAAACATATAGAAAACATGATATGGAACGATTTTTTTCCCTATCAGTCTGTCGCTCTGTATGCCTGTCTGTTTGTAGACACGATAACTTAACAACGAATTGGGATATCGTCTTGAAATTTGGTATACAGTTAGCACCCACGAAATAAACGGTTCGGATTGTGTTTGGGTAAAATAGCTCGAAGGCGTAGAGCATCAACGGGGGTTGTTTGGGGAAAATTTACATTTTTTCATTAAAATTCGAGTAGTATAAAGTTTTAGCGTTTTTTTATTAGAAAACTTTCAATTTCATTAAAGATGTTGTATTCTGGGCTGAAATTAAATTTGGCGTTGAAAATGTGGGGGTAGAATATCGGTGACAGAAATTTTGAATTTTCGTTTGCTAAACCGGCGTAAAAAGTGTCAAAACATATAAAAAACTTGATTCTGTAACAAAAATTTGTTATCTGTCAATTTGTCGGTCGGTCGGTCTTGACTTTTTTCGAGAATAAAAAAATTAGCGTTATCTGTCATATTTAGTAGATTTTGTTTAACACATAGAATATAAGTACAATGGGAGAACCCAAATCACCACAACACATATTTTTAAAGACCTGACGAAAAAAAGTTTTCAATCCTCTGATACGCTAACTTTGTTAGTGAAACGATCGTCAGGTCTTTAAAAAGATGTGTTTTGATGATTTGGGTTCTCCAAGTGTACTTATCAGTGTTCAGCACAGGTTCCAATATTTACTTGGTGACATAGAATATTTTGGTATTGCGTCTTCTCTCACTTTTAGTAGCACTGATATTTTTGTTCATTAAATGCCCAAATTTTTTTTGGTTTTAACTCAGAGGTCTAAATTTTGTTGCGTAGTTTACTTTTTTTCAATGTAAACCCGCCTACCGAATTTAGTTGCCATAGCCTTGCTATTTTCGGAGATAAAAGTGTTTTCGGAAAGAAAAGTCAAAATTTTCCCCGAAAACCGCATCCGAGTTTCCTGGATAACGAACTTATCCAAGCTACTTACAAAAGAAATGTACCTGCCAAATTTCATTAAAATCAGTCCATCATGTTTTGAGTTATCGGTGTGATACTTACATACATACATACATATACATACATACATATATATATATATATATATATATATATATATATATATATATATATATATATATATATATATATATATATATATATATATATATATATATATGAAGAAAAAAAAGCAGGCATCAAATTTGGCTAAATATTTTTTATACCAAATTTTGCTAAAACAATACATAAAATTCAAATTATATAACTAATCTGTAATTAAAATTAAAAATTAAATCATTTGTTCGTACGAAAATCCATTAAAACCTTATTTTCGCGAATTTCGTTTAAAAAATGTCCCACCAATTGAATAATTTTTGATACAAAAATTCTCAACAAATGTTCCTTCAAAGAAACTTCATTACATCCATTTATGAGAAAATTCGCTATTAGAAGGACATTTTGTACAAGAAAATTAGCCAATAGAAATAAATTAAATCAATTAAAAAAATCTCTGGACGCAGCAAGTGCGTTATGGTAGCGAATTTTCTTTAAAATATTTTTAATAGCAAATGTCTTCTTTGATGAAAGCAGGCGTCAAACTTGGTTGCCTATATAGTACAAACAATTTATCATATTTCATCGAAATAAATTTATTGTTTGAAAATATATAAACATTTTTCAAAAGTCTAGATGCAGCAAATGTGTTATGGAAGTGAATTTCCATAAAAATGTTTTTAACAGCAAATGCGAGCAGGCATCAATCTGATTACCGGTATAGCCTATGTAGTAGAAACAATGTACTATATTTTATCAAAATTACTTATGGTTTGAAAATATACAAAAACTGCTTGAAAGCTGTCTACTTGAAGCCATATCCCCATTAAAACCTGCCTACCCCGCACAGCACCCCTATTTGCCCAAGGTCACGTTACTTCCTTGAGGGGTATGAAACAGAAGTTTTTCTTGGTGTTTATGCAACGAGGGTGGTTGTATGCACACGAGGAGGGGATTGCATACGACGAAGCAGACCCCCCCCTGGTTCGACTTGTGGCAGGGGTTGGAGGGTGGCTGCTTCGTCGTGGGGATTTTCCTTCCCCCTCGCGTGCATACAACCACCCTCGCTGCATAAACCACAAGAAAAACGTCTTGTTCCTACCCGCCAAGGAAGTTACGGCACCTGGGGGGATAGGGATGCTATGCGGGGTTCTGAAAACAGTTTTTTGAAAAGCGTTCGGGAGCGAAACTGCAAATTTACCGAAAATTCGCTACCAAAACGCACATACTGCGTCCAGATTTTTTTCTTACAAACGCATCATATTTCGATAAAAATGCACAAATGCATTAATGAATTTGTTCTAGGAAAATTAGCTAAAAAAAATTATATACCCCTACTCACTCCTGGTCCCATAACTTCCTTGGGAAGTGTGAACAAGAAATTTTTCTTGGGGTTTGTGAATCCAAGGGGGAGCCTAGGCAGCTTTCTGAAAACAGTTTTTTGAAAGGCGTTCGGGAGCGTAACTGCAAATGGTCCGTAACTTCCTTGGGGGATATGAACAAGACATTTTCCTTGGGGTTTATGGATCCAGGGAGGCCCTAGGCAGGTTTCTAAAAACAGTTTTTTGAAAAGCGTTCGGGAGCTAAACTGCAAATTTACCGAAAATTCGCTACCAAAACGCACTTACTGCGTCCAGATTTTTTTCATATAAACCCATCATATTTCGATAAAAAATTCAAAAATGCATTAACGAATTTGTTCTACGAAAATTAGCTAAAAAAATTATACACCCCTACTCACTCCTGGTCCCGTAACTTCCTTGGGGAGTGTGAACAAGACATTTTTCTTGCGGTTTGTGGATCCACGGGGGAGCCTAGGCAGCTTTCTGAAAACAGTTTTTTGAAAAGCGTTCGGGAGCTAAACTGCAAATGGTCCCGTAACTTCCTTGGGGGGGTGTGAACAAGATAATTTTCTTGGGGTTTTTGGATCCAGGGGGGAGCCTAGGGAGGTTTCTGGAAACAGTTTTTTGAAAAGCGTTCAGGGGCTAAACTGCAAATTTACCGAAAATTCGCTACCAGAACGCACTTACTGCGTCCAGATTTTTTCTTACAAACGCATCATATTTTGTTAAAAAATGCAAAAATGCATTAACTAATTTGTTCTACGAAAATAGGCTAAAAAAAAACTATACACCCCTACTCACTCCTGGTCCCGTAACTTCCTTGGGGGGTGTGAACAAGAAATTTTTCTTGGGGTCTGTGGATCCAGGGGGGGGGGGCTAGGCAGGTTTCTGAAAACAATTTTTTGAAAAGCGTTCGGGAGCTAAACTGCAAATTTACCGAAAATTGGCTACCAAAACGCACCTGCTGCGTCCAGATTTTTTCCTTACAAACGCATCATATTTTGGTAAAAAATGCTAAAATGCATTAACGAATTTGTTCTACAAAAATTAGGTAAAAAAACTATACACACCTACTCACTCCTGGTCCCCTAACTTCCTTGGGCGGTGTGAACAAGAAATTTTTCTTGGGGTGTGTGGATCCAGGGCGTTCGGGAGGAAAACTGCAAATTTACCGAAAATTCGCTACCAAAACGCACTTACCTAGTTCAGATTTTTTTGTTACAAACGCATCATATTTCGATAAAAAATGCAAAAATGCATTAACGAATTTATTCTACGAAAATTAGCTAAAAAAAAAATTATACACCCCTACTCACTCCTGGTCCCATAACTTCCCTGGGGAGTGTGAACAAGAAATTTTTCTTGGGGTGTGTGGATCCAGGGCGTTCGGGAGGAAAACTGCAAATTTACCGAAAATTCGCTACCAAAACGCACTTACCTCGTTCAGATTTTTTTGTTACAAACGCATCATATTTCTATAAAAAATGCAAAAATGCATTAACGAATTTATTCTACGAAAATTAGCTAAAAAAAAATTATACACCCCTACTCACTCCTGGTCCCATAACTTCCCTGGGGAGTGTGAACAAGACATTTTTCTTTGGGTTTGTAAATCCAGGGGGAAGCCTAGGCAGGTTTCTGAAAACAGTTTTTTGAAAAGCGTTCGGGAGCTTAACTGCAAATTTACCGAAAATTCGCTACCAAAACGCACTTACTGCGTCCCGATATTTTCTTACAAACGCATCATATTTTGATAAAAAATGCAAAAATGCATTAACGAATTTGTTCTACGAAAATTAGCTAAAAAAAATTATACACCCCTACTCACTCCTGGTCCCGTAACTTCCTTGGGGGTGTGAGCAAGAATTTTTTCTTGGGGTTTGTGGATCCAGGAGGGGGAGCTAGGCAGGTTTCTGAAAACAGTTTTGTGAAAAGCGTTCGGGAGCTAAACAGCAAATTTACCGAAAATTCGCTACAAAAACGCACTTACTGCGTTCAGATTTTTTCTTACAAACGCATCATATTTCGATAAAAAATGCAAAAATGCATTAACGAATTTGTTCTACGAAAATTAGCTAAAAAACAATTATAGCCTGTTTAACCATAAACTTCCCTAAACCTACAAATAGATATCCAAAAAGGCACCAACTGAACTAAACCTACAGCCAAAGCATCAGAGAAAGGGTCTATTTGAAATGAATATTTTGTAAATATTTTAGTAAAATGAAGGGCAATGACGGTTGAGTCTGAAACTTAACGGTTTGCAGAACACTCTTCTTGCAACATTTTCTTTTTACAATCGGTATTTGTTTCACGTTCTTTGCCTAAACATTGCCAATTTTGACGTTTAAAATTGCGAGTTTGGCGTTTTGAGGAAAACTCCAAAATTTGTCTCTTTAACTGCCCATAATTTCTTTGTCTTTAAAGCTGGAGACCTAAATTTTGATACAGCGTTGACCCTTTATAATACAAACACGCGTATCAAATTTGGTTGCCCTTACTTTATTATTTCCAGAGAGTTTTTTTTTAGAAGGAAAACACAAAAGTTTACGGGCAAACCTGGTCCGATTTTCCTGGATAACCACTTGCACAAGGAAGGTACTCACCAAATTTGATCGAGATTGGTTCATTACTTTTTGAGTTATCGGTCGATATATATATATATATATATATATATATATATATATATATATATATATATATATATATATATACATATATATATATATATATATATATATATATATATATATATATATATATATATATATATAATATGTGAGGTCTTTAGAGGTAGATTTTGCAACTATTTTAACAAATGATAAGGGTAGCATAAATCTAAAAATCTAAAACATTCTAATATACATTGTGTGTAACATTGCATACAATATTGAGTATTGCGTCTTCAGGGGCAATAAAATTTTGCTTTATTAAGTGCCTATAACTTTTTTTTCTTTCAACTTAGAGACCTAAGACTTGGTGCAGAGTTTGGTTTTTACAACATAAACAAGCTTGCCAAATTTGGTTGCCATAGATTTGTTATTTCTGGAGATATGAAAATTTCCAAAAGAAAATCAAAAATTTTACCGGAAAATTTTGTCCGATTTTTCTGGCTAACGAAGTTATCCAAGCCACTTGCCACAAGAATTTACTCATCAAATTTTATCAAAATCGGCCCATTATTTTTTGAGTTATCGGTGTGATACCAACATATATATATATATATATATATATATATATATATATATATATATATATATATATATATATATATATATATATATATACAGGGTGTTTAAAAAAGATGGGGCAATATTTAAGGGGTTGATTTCCCAGGTCATTTTATGAAAAAAAGTTCCCATAAACAAAGGTGCTAAAATGCATTGGAGTTAATTTTTTTTGTAAAATAACAATTTTCTTTAAATAATTTAAATATCTCCTTACCGATTGTTTTGAAATTTGGCAGCGTTGTTTGTATTATTAATGGGCTGATTTGGCGCTAACTAGATACAGATTGTTAAGTCCATTGGCGTTAGGGGGGAACCTCAACAAAATTTATTGACATAAAAATGTACGCCACTGACGGCAATGTAATTTGTATATTATTTTGAGGTAAAGAAACTAAAACTACAAGTTTTTTGTTTCTTGAAATTTCTCCGTATCTTGAATCGTTTACACGTTAAAAAATAAAAACATTTTTATACCATGTCCATTTTCATACAAAAAACCACAAACACGAACAATAATTTTTGTTGAAGTGTCCCCCCTTATGCCAATGGACTTAACAATCTTTATCTAATTAGGGTGAAATCATCCCATTATTACTACAAACAACGCTGCCAAATTTCAAAACAATCGGTGAGCAGATATTTGAATTATTTTTTAAAATCGTTATTTTACAAAAAAATTAACACCTTGTATCTTGGACACAATGCATTTTAGCACCTATGTTTATGGGAACGTTTTTTCATAAAATGACCTGGGAAATCAACCCTTAAATATTACCCCGTCTTTGTTAAACACCTGTATATATATATATATATATATATATATATATATATATATATATATATATATATATATATATATATATATATATAAACATATAAAAATTGAAACTGACTCCGGATATGTGTTCCAGGGGGCCTAGTTTGCGTTCATTTAAAGAAATTTTTTCAAAATTCAAAAGTCCGAGATCTCCTCACAAGTGAATTTTTAATTTAAGAAAATTCATAAAAGTAAAATATTTTGTGTGGATAACAAAACGTATTGAATATAAAAGAGAAAGAATAAGTTTTCCTGACGCAAAAAGACCAAGAAATACCATAAAAATTACTTTGAAAATGTTATACCTTTCCTTCTTAAAACACTATAATTGCGATTTGAAACGTTGAGATTGACATGTTTCAGACGCAGATGCTAAAACTAATGAGGGTTATGTTAAAGGAATGTATGAATGTGGAAGAAGCAGTAATAGCATGACAGGACACAAGTGCATTGAAAAATATTATTACGAAATAGCGAATAACCTCGGTGGTTCAGGGGTAAAAATGTGTGTCTCTGAATCGAAGTGTACTGGCTTCGATCCCAGGGTACTCCTTTCACTTTTTCAGTACAAACTGTAAAATTAACATCAACCGAGGTTCTGGCATTGTATTTGAGCAAGTTGAATGTCTGCACGTTCCGCCCTTCGGAGGGGGCTTAAAGCCGTCGGTCTCGTGTCCATGCGATGTTTGGCACGTTAAAGATCCCTATCCTCCTTACAGAAAGGTAGGGGTTCGGCAAAATTTCCAGGATAGTGAGGTGAAACTGCTCCCTGGCGTCGGTGATTGGCCATAGTCGCGGAAATAGGCCCACGTTAAAGAAACAAAACATACACACATACGAAATAGCGTAGGCTTTGAGGTGTACTAACACTTCGTATGAAAGTATAGGAATCTACCCTAAATAAATTGGCCTACTCGATTTTAACCATTTTAAATTATCAAGCACGCTAGATATGTTTGAACACTTGTAAAACAATTTCTCCAAATATGTGCAACATGCAGAATTTTAATTTATAAATGTCAAGTCACAACTGTGCTTAATCTACAGGTTCAGAATTCTCCTGCGTTTGAACGGAACAACTGAAATCTTCAGGCAGGTAACCGACGCCCCTAGCTTTAAATTAGTGCCATTAAAATTCCCTAGTAGACCTCAAGTCTATAATTTTGAAAACATGACGCTAACGGAGTGTGTTTACATATTCTTGTGGAACAAACTGCCAGTAACAAATTAAAGTAAGAGGTATTAATCGTACCGGTGTACTGTTAACTCACTACGATGTCTGGAGTGTTCCCGTCCTTAATCTTCTGTCCCGTTCCGCTGTAAGATATTAAACGGTAAATGAGAGGCATTTAATGTTCTTAAAGATAATTTAGAATTGTTGAGTAAATAAGTGAATAAAGGTAGTTCATGTTAATTAACAAACTTCCTCCTCCACTATTGGTACCGCAACGCTTGCGGTAATTATGCTGACAAGCTTTGCCTTTCATTTATTAGAAAGCTTTACGTGAAGCACGTACAAAGTAAAATTGATTTGTGAACACTTTGTGAAATACCTTACAGTAGTAATTAAAATAAGATGTGTTCCAAAAAGTCTGGACCCAGCAAGTGCGTTATGGTAGTGAATTTTCATAAAAATGTTTCTAATAGCAAATTTGTTTTTTTAAGAAAGCAGGCACTAAATTTGGTTACCAGTATAACCTATATATTAGAAACAATGTGCCATGTTTCATCAAAATAACTTTATTGTTTGAAAATGTACAATAATTTCCGAAAGTAAACTTAAATTGTTTCCGAAAAAACTGGTTTTCTGGTCAACCTTATAGGTTAATAGCAAATTGATTCAAAATTTGAAGCATTTAATGAAAATTCGCTACCATAACGCACTTGCTGCGTCCCGAATCTCTTTTCTTACAAAGATGTAAGAAATTATATTTCGATGGAAAATACAAAAATGGAATCACATAGGGCGTGTTCGATTAAAAAAAATCACTAAAAAAAAAGAAAATTTGAATCACCAACGACTTATGGGCCCCTGTAATTGTTGAAATATTTTTTAAGATGTAGCTTAAGACACCCTACAATTAATGTATACAACTTTTTTTCGTAACTTGCATAATAACGGATATATTGCGCTTTAATGATTTTTTACGATAATTCGACAAAAATGATATACCATTAAACGATAAACTCTATAGCCAACACTACTGCTAAAGCATCAGAGAAAGGGTCTATTTGAAATGAATTTTCTGGGAATATTTTAGTAAAATGAAGGACAATGACGATTGAAACTAAGAGCTCAGGCTTTGTAAAACATTATTCTTGAGACATTTTCCTTCCATAGATCATATTAATTTCAGGTTCATTGCCTAAATATTAACAATTTTGACGTTTAAAATCGCGACTTTGACGTTTTGAGGAAAACCCAAATTTATTTATCTTTAAATGCCTGTAACTTTTTTGTCCTTTAACCGACAACGCTAATTTTGGTAGGTAGCTTACATATAACGATATAAACCCGTGTACCAAATTTCGTTACCCTTACTTTGTTAATTCCGGAGATATAAATTTATATATATATATATATATATATATATATATATATATATATATATATATATATATATATATATATATATATATATATATATATATATATATATATAAACATATAAAGTCTGAAACCGACCTCGGATTTGGGTTCCAGGGGTCCTAAATAGCGCTCATTTGAAGAAATTTTTTCAAAATTCAAAAGTCGAGATCTCCTCATTAGTGAATTTTTTTTAAGAAAATTTACTAAAAGTCTGGAAGCAGCAAGTGCGTTATGGTAGCGAATTTTCGTAAAGATGCTTTTAATGGCAAATATGTTTTATTTTTAAAAGGACATTTGGTTGGCAGTATAACCTATATATTAGTAACAATCGACGGTATTTCTTTAAAATAGCTTTGTTGTTTCAAAAAGTACAAACATTTTCCGAAAATAAACCTTAAAAGTTACAGAAAAAAACTGGTGCGATTCTCCTGGCCAACGAACCTCTTTAATCTGTTTACACACCTGTCAGGATATAATTATTCACAAAGAGCTTTAGGACCAAAATTGAAAATAAAATTATGAAAATTTGCAAAAATTTCTTTTACAGAAAATCACCATTTTTTTTTACAGAAATTGCCTTCAGTAATATTACACTAAATTACATTTTTCACAAAAATTCGACAACTTTTCTTTTACAATAACTTACTAAACGTTATTAATTACCAACATATCACAAAAATCTTACAAAAATAAATTCCACAGAAACACTAAAGACATTTCTGCGAAAACTTTTAAAATTCAGGCACTATTTGAGCGTGCCCATATACGGAAGCTCGATTTTTTTACTAGTAATACAAACATAAAGCTCTCTGAATGCTTCATTTCCATGGGCCTCCCCTATCTATTGAAAAAAACTCCGTTTCACAATTTGTGATATGTGTTTGAAATATGTTCAAAAAACGTGAAAGCTGGCAAACAATTGAAATAACTCAAAAACGATTAACGATATCATTTTTTTTGTTACAAACATGCATTATAATTCGCTGAAAAACACAAAAAATAAACAAAATAAGGGGGTGTTCTATTAAAAAAAGAAAGTGTGTATCACCAGCGACTTATGGGCCACCTGTGATTGTCAGAATAGGTTTATAAGATGCAGCTCGAGATACCCTATAATTAACGTATATACTTTTTTGTCATATCTTGTATAATAACTGATATATTGAGCGTTGTCGTATAAAAGCGTTACCCTGTATATGTGTAAACAGACAAAAACTGAAACTGACCCCGTATATGGGTTTTTGGGGTTGTGGTTCGCGCTCATTTGAAGAAATCTGTCGCGGTCTGCTCAATAACGAATTTTTTCGACGAAAATTTGCTAAAATATAAACAATTAAACCATAAACTCTATAGCTGAAACTACTGCCGAAGCATCAGAAAGAGGGTATATTTGAAATGGATTTTCTGAAAACATTTTAGTAAAATGAAGGACAATGATGGTTGAAGCTGGATGTTAAGGCTTTGTAAAACACACTTCTTATGACATATCGTCTACATAATCCGTATTTGTTCTTGTTCCAAACTCGTTGTCTGAATATTGCAAATTTTGATGTTTCAAATAGCGACTTTGACGTTTGAAGAAGAAAAATTATCAAATTTTCAAAATATTTTTTCTGCTACTTCTTGGCGTTTTTGCGTCAAGAAAACTTAACCGTTGGATTTAATATTCAATTGGTTTTGTTAATCACACAAAATATTTTGTTCTTGTGCTTTCCTCTGATCACCAGTGGCAGCCAAATGTTTTAACTTTTTTCCTTTCCACTTAGGGATCTGAGTTTTGGCATATACGGTAAGCTGGACAGTAGGAACGTATGTGCCAAATTGTCATAGCTCTGTTATTTTCGGAGATACTAAAATTTTCCGAAGGAAAACACAAAATTTTCCCGGAAGAACTGATCCGATTTTCCTGGCTAACGAACTGATCCAAGCCACTTACAAAAGGAAGGGACTTCCAATCGGCCCATTATTTGTTTTGAGTTATCGGTGTGATATATATATATATATATATATATATATATATATATATATATATATATATATATATATATATATATATATATATATATATATATATAATAAAAATGTCTAAGTAGGGAAGAGTGGAATACATTCGGCAGTGGGATTCATACATTATGCTTTTAAAACATCCATAATTTTTTAGTGAATTTTTTTTTAAATCACTAATACAGAGATCCCGACGTTTGAATATATATATATATATATATATATATATATATATATATATATATATATATATATATATATATATATATATATATATATGTATATATATATATATATATATATATATATATATATATATATATATATATATATATATATATATATATATATATATATATATGTATGTATGTATGTATAACTCAAAAATAATGGGCCGATCTTGATCAAATTTGGTGAATACCTTCCTCTTGGAAGTTGCTTGGATAGGCTTGTTAGCCAGGAAAATCTACCCAGGTTTTCCCGGAAAACTTTGTGTTCTCTTTCTTAAAAATTTAATATATCTGGAAATAACAAAGTAAGAGCAACTAAATTTGGTATGCGTGATTGCATTATAAAGAGTGAACCATGCCCCAAAATTTAGGTCACTAAGTTTAAAGACAAAAAAGTTATGGGCAGTTAAAAAAACTTTGGAGTTTTCCTCAAAACGTCAAAGTCGCAATTTGAGACCTCAAAATTGGCAATGTTTAGGCAAAGAACGTGAAACAAATACGGATTCTGAAAAGAAAATGTTGCAAGAAGAGTGTTCTGCAAACCCTTAAGTTTCAGCTTCAACCGTCATTACCCTGCATTTTACTAAAATATTTACAGAAAATTCATTTCAAATAGATCCTTTCTCTGATGCTTTGGCTGTCGGTTTAGTTAAGTTGATTGTTTCGCTGTAGGTTTAGTTAAGTTTCTGGTTTAACGGTCTATAATTTTTGGCTAATTTTCGTGGAACAAATTCGTTAATGCATTTTTGCATTTTTATCGAAATATGATGCTTGTTTGTAAGAAAAAAATCTGGACGTAGTAAGTGCGTTTTGGTATCGAATTTTCATGAAATCCTTCAAATTTCAATAACTCAATTTGCCTTTAACGTAAGGTTTGTTCGCTAGGAAACAAACATTTAAGTTTATTTTTGGAACATTTTTGTACATTTTTAAACCATAAGTAATTCTGATAAAATATAGTACATTGTTTCTACTACATAGGCTATACCGGTAATCAGATTGATGCCTGCTCGCATTTGCTATTAAAAACATTTTTATGCAAATTCACTTCCATAACGCACTTGCTGCGTCCAGACTTTTTTTAATTTCGCACCAATTATCAGTGCTGCCAGCAACAGACAACAGTTTCAATGCTATGTGGTATGATTTAACCCGGCGTAAGTGTTCTGTGAAAATAAATTATAAGAACAAGTTCTAAACCCTAATTCAGTGTAAGTATTTGGAGTATTCAAGATTCTAAAACTTTCTCATTCCTCTTAGTGATATCTTCAATTCAATTATGGCATATGAATCTACTATTTTTGTACTAACATGTGAGACAGAATTTTACCCTAATATTATACACATATTGTTTCGGGATTGTTTACAACTACTGAATATAATGTGGGGTATACGCAGTACATAGGGGAACATGTTGTACCTTGAACTCATTCCTGATTCTTCCTGAAATTTTTTCATGAAGGATAAATTCTAGTCAGAGGCTTCTTTTGGCGCGATGGATAGGGGGAGATATTCTATACATAATAGTTTTTTGCGAGGTTAGAACGATTCAAATTCGATGAGAAAAAAGCTTAATTTGAAAAAGTGTATTTGTGTCCAAGGTACAACGGAGTGATGTACCTCAGACCTAAGACCGTTGTACCTTGAACATGTATCTAATAAATTAGATAGTTTTCGGTATAAAATTTTATTTAGACCTCCTTTATTACATTATTCTGAAAAATGAACATTAATGTTATAAATCAGTTCGAGAACAAAACTATTTTTCACAAATTTGAGTTATTTCTCTAACCTCGTAGATGTCTCTTTTGGAACATTTCTTCACTGGGGATTAATTTTCTGAATAATGTCCACCCATGGATAGAACAATGAGTCCACTTTTTCCGGCCATTTCCAATTATTCATGGTTGGCTCCATTGCCGTTACAATGGCTCCTTCGTCGCTTGTTTCCACTATCCTACCTGAAAAATATTTGGCTTCGTATATTAAAATGATGAAATCTCCCACTTGGTATCCTCCATCCTGCCCAGATGTCTCAGTAGCACTCGTGTTACAAACAGCTTCTTCTGATTTCGAAAAGTCCAATTGTCCAACAGAATCGTCATAATCATGCACTGGGAACTGATCTGACATAGAAGAATCGGAAGATACTAATATCTTGCGCTTAACTGCGGCAACTTTCTTTGAAATGGTTGTTGTTTTCTGAGACGGAACTCTTGTTTTATTTAGTTTAGCTTGTTTTAATAATTCTATTCTGAGTTTTTCGGGGGTGTCCGTCAATATGCGAGAACGTCCTTTTTCACGATCTCGATGAGTGAATTTTCGTGGTGCGGCTTTTGGATGTGGCCTAATCATAACCGGAGAAATCAAGGCAGAAGTTGAGGCAACTGGTTCACTGAAATTAAGTTGAGTCAAAGATGAAACTGAAGTTGATGGAAAGCTAATATCTTGGGGATTATCTTAAACTATTGCTGTTGGGTCTGGACCATCAGCGACATCTGCTGGAGAGAATTCAAAATCCTTGAAAATATTCTCATTCAGAGGAACGAATCCAGTTACCTGAAATCACTGAACAATATTTGTTGGTGTAAAAGCTGGTGGAAATGCTTTTCCCACCAGTGGAGCAAGATCATAGATTGTTGCCGGTTTTCCAGCACCTGGAGTGATCATGAATTCATTCATTGCAGTGTTGAAATATGTTTTAAATGGTCCAAATACGGTTGTGTCTAAAGGCTGCATTTTATGACTCGTATGTGGATGAAATGTTACTAAAATCACTCCGTTATCCTTGGCTAATTGAATAACGGGAACTGAAATATGGCTTTCATGGTTATCCATCAATAAAATGCAAGGACATTTTTTAACGGCTTTACATATTTCAAAAAGTGTTTGAAAAATTCAATGAATAATGCTTCATTGAACCACCCAGACTGTTTTGCACCACCAATTGTCCCTGGTGGAGCTCCAGTTATCATGAATTCCTTGAAATTCACTCTTGGGAAAATAAGCATTGGTGGAATAAAACCACCTCCAGCATTTACTGCAGCTATCATAGTGATATTTGTGCCTCTTTCTGCACTCGTCATTGTACCAACTTGCTTGGATCCTTTGGTAGCAAGTATTTTCGGAGGAGCATGAACTGTGGACAGCCCAGTTTCATCGCAGTTCCATATATTCACTGCCGGTAAAGGGGGACATTTTTGCAAAGCCACTTTATAATTTTGGAATGTCAGTGCAACATTGGTACGGTTGAAAGCAGTTGATCTTGCTAAGCTGGTAGCTTCTGGTTTCCGAAGGGTTATCTCATCTTTATATTTCTTTCTGAAAAGGCGCAGCCAAAATTCACCTGCCATTCTGTCATTATCCCAGCTGGAAGGATATTTTTTCCGATTTTCTGCCGCAAATTTGTATACTAATTCACGAACATCCCTCAATGTGAGTCCATACTGCTGCTTGTTTTATATAGTCCACGAGCATAACTTTTTCTGTTTTGTTGAAAACTTGCTGTGTAGCATTATTGTTACGCCAGGTGTAGTTTTCATCATCGTTTTTATAATGTTGAACATGTCGACGTACTGTGCTTCTGTTCAATCCTGTATGTTTTGCAGCACTGTATAATGTCATTTTATTTTTATAAATTAATTTAATTGCTTCTGTGAGTCTTTCAGGATCTGGCCCAGCCCTTTTTACACCTGTTCGACTGCGTGGCATATTATCAAAAGAGGTACAAGAAGCCAGGCAACATTAACTGCAATAAAGCAGAGAACATGAATCATAATTTGTACTTAACCGTAATTTGATGATGAAACACCGTTATGGTTTTGTACCTTGAACATATCACAATCGATGTACCTAAGACGTATGATGTACCTTGAACATGTCCAAGGTACATCGTATGTGGTATCTTCAAGGTACAACACCGTGCCGGTGTATCATAATCAAACTACAGAAAATTTTAGGTTAAGAATAGATCATGCCTGACACGACTAGTTATTAGCCAAATGAGTATGCCATCGCCCAAAAAAAAAGATCCAGTTCATTACATTAAAGACAAAAGATATATGTGTATGAAACGCAGAGCGTAAAAACTTACTTTTTCAAGTCAAAAATCCGAACTGCACTGCACACTCACACGATTATCGGTGAACAACTGAAACACATATGACGACATTGCAGGTTGCCTAATTCAAGATTCTGGCCCTCACAGCCATCCACAAACATCCGCGAAATTCAAAATAAAGAAATGTGTTCAAGGTACAACAGTGTTCAAGGTACATGTTCCCCTACTGGTTAGTTATGGGGTACATTTAAATATGTCTAAACTAGATTCTTTAGTTATAGAAACTGTTTTACAGAAACATTCTGTTCCGTTTGAAAAAGTTGGTTGAAGGCAGTTTGAATTTTCTAGAATTCGGCGTCTATATGAGACGTACCTAGGCATCTAGGCCGGGGCGAAACATATAGCCAAAAACAGGTGGCCGGTCTATAAGTGAATAAGTTAAATTAAACGTCTTATTAGCAGTGGAAGAGAATCTGCACATTAATGTTCGGGTAATAATACAGAGAAATATGAAAGATCTATTATATTCAATGGCATTATATTTTATAATAAATTACCAGGTAAATGTAGGCAACATACTGAGTTAAGGATATTTAGAAATAATTTGAAGGCACCCCTAGCATCCAGGTTTTACTACAGTATTGAGGAATATTTATGTGATAATGAACTGTGATTTTTCTGTTTTCTTTTTGTTTAGTTATAGAGGTTTGTTTGTTAGTGTTATATTTTTGTATCGAAAGGGCAAATAAAGTGTTATTATTATTATTATTATTATTATTATTATTATTATTATTATTATTATTATTATTATTATTATTATTATTATTATTATTATTATTATTATTATTATTATTATTATTATTATTTGTCAGGGCATAATACAATGTATAATTTATATCATTTAATATTAATCCCACTATTACTATATTAATATAGATCTGAACCTTGGTTCAATGTGGGATCTGACTTTAATGGAAAACAACAAATCAGTATATTCCATTTTCCATGAGACCGATGTTTGAATAATAGAAGAATAACGTGATCTACATCAAACAAGACAGTATTATAAATATTTAAGAGGCAGGTTGCCAGGAAGTGTTTTTATTGTATGGCGGCTCAATATTTATGGAGTGAGAAAGATTTGAACACACCTCAGTAAGAAGAGCCTCGCTCTCCTGTGATCACCCTCGACAAGAATACAGATGTTGCATTCAAGATTCATAATATGGCGCATGGGTTGCTTTATGTTGCGGTGAGGAAAGCAATCCGTTGAATCGTCGCAATATTCCCGACGGAATTGGATTGGAAAGATTGTAGACACTGAGAGGGAATACGTGGATATACACGAGCCAGGTGCACAAATGATAATTCCATGACAAATTCGAGTGTTTGCAAGACACACTCAGTTATTGTGTTTCTGTAGGGTTTTATTCGGGAAGCTGAGAAAACACGACAGCTTGTGTCGTGGAGATTTGATGTTTATGCACATGTTGCAAATTGATCGACATATCCGTAAGCATTCGATTTCTGTTCTTTTATACAGGATTGTACATAAATACTAGCAAACAAAATTTGAACAAAAAATTTACCATAATTAGAACCACAGACCGGTTTTGCTCTAATTAGAGCTCGTCAGTACGGTATACTAATTACAGCGAGAACACACCTATAAAGTAAAACGGCTATAGTAGCCAGCCTCCTAGAACATTGTGAGATGTACGACAGGGTCGCCATCTTGGTGCAGAACCAGGTAGTATGTTGTCACGACAGCTCCAAATAACATAAAACGTTATAAAATGGAGACTGTGTACAACCAACTAATAATTTTTGTAAATTGTCAGCCATCCCCAGCTAAACACCTATGAAGTTAAGCGGCTACGGTAGACAGCCTCCTAGAACATTTTGAGATGTACGACAGGTGTGTTCTCGCTGTAATTAGTATACCGTAAGCGATATACTAGCTGGTTCCGCACCGAGATGGCGACCCTGTCATACATCTCACAATTTTCTAGGAGGCTGTCTACCATAGCTGTTTTACTTTATTGGCGTGTTCTCGCTGTAATTAGTATACTATACTGACGAGCTATAATTAGAGCGAAACCGGTCTGCGGTTCTAATTATGGTGAGAATACATCTAGCCTTACATACATTACTCCTATATTAGGGAATAAATGAGCCGGGGCTGACAATTTACGAAATTGTTAGTTGGTTGCACAGAGTCTCTATTTTATAACACTTTGTGTTATTTGTAGCTGTCGTGACAACAAAGTGCAAGTTCCGCACCGAGATGGCGACCCTGTCGTACATCTCAAAATGTTTTATTAATTAGAGTTTGCGATTACTAAAAACACTTATATATTAAATATTTCGAAAATTTGCTAACCTATTAACTAAGAAAAACAAATTTTTTTATAAGTGTTGTAACCTTACTTCGTGAAACCGTTCCATACCAAAAACAGATGTAAAGGCTATTTATCTGGCTTTACAAGTGCGTGAGGCTTAAATACGTATGTGTGTGTGTGTTTTGTTTCTTTAACGTCGGCCTATTTCCGCGACTATGGCCAATCACCGACGCCAGGGCGCAGTTTCACCTCACTATCCTGGAAATTTTGCCGAACCCCTGTCTTTCTGTAAGGGATCTTTAACGTACCCAACGTCGCATGGACACGGGACCGACGGCTTTACGCTCCCTCCGAAGGGCGGAACGTGCAGACATTCAACTTGCTCAAATACAATGCCAGAACCTCGGTTGATGTTAATGTTACAGTTTGTACTGAAAAAGTGAAAGGAGTAACCTGGGATCGAACGCAGTACCCTTCGGTTCAGAGGGACACGTTCTTACCCCTGAACCACCGAGGGTCTCTTAAATACGTAGCCTTACACAATGTGTTGGAAGGTTATTATGTTGCAGAATATTTCCAAATATCTTGCCCTCATTTACTTCATTTATTTTAGGAAGCATCTTTTTTCTTACAATTTTATCTGCGTTTCTATCAATATCGATTCACTTTCTCAATTATTTGCTGCATTTACTACCGTACGTAATAACACTCCCAAAGGTGAGCGAATACAATGAACTATTACTTCCACATTGTCAATACGGGTGGAAGTATGGCATCGGCGACAAAAATTCTATTTTTTTTTTCGCTTAAACGTCGTAAAAAGTGTCAAAACTTTTTGGGAACGAATTTTTTTGTCTGTCGATCTGTATGTGTGTCTGTAGTCACGATAACTTTGGAACGAACTTGAATATTGTGTTGTAAAATCGCTCCAGGGGCGGGGAATGATTGGGGGGGGGGGGCGATTTGGTGAAAATTGACATTTTTTCGTTAAAATCTCGAGTAATATAACGTTTTAGGGTTTGTTTATTAGAAAACTTTCAATTTCAACAAACATCCGGTATTCTGTGCTGAAATTAAATGACGAATTGATATAACAGTTTAGTATTTGTTTATTAGAAAACTTTGAATTTCATCAAGAATCTGGTATTCTGTGTTGAAAATAAATTAGGCGTTGAATGTGTGGGGGTGGAATATCGGTGACAGAAATTTCGAAAGTTTTTGTTTGCTAAAACGGGGTAAAAAGTTTCAAAACATTTGGAAAACTTGATACTGCGATGAAATTTTTTTAGTCTGTCGGTCTGTCGGCTTATACGTCTGTCTGTTAATAGGCGCAATAGGTTTCGAACGAATAGAGATATCGTCTTCAAATTTGGTATACAATTAGCACCCCACAAAGGAACGCTACGAATTGCTTTGACGTAAAATCGCTTCAGGGGGTAGGGGATAAGTGAGGGGTGATTTGGTGAAACTTGATATTTTTTCTTTAAAATTTGAGTAATATAACGTTTCAGAAGTTTATAGGTACAGGAATACGAATAGTTTATTTGTGTCCAAGCCATGAACCATAAATTCATTTCATGAGACTGTCTTTCTGAGGAAAGTAGGTTTTCGCAGCTATGTGAAAGTTATGATTTAATTTACAGCACTTTTTTTCAGCTCAAACATTTTAAAATGTTGGCTAAATGTCTCTATTTAAAATGATTTTGTAAATATTATTATTTCAAAAGTCTTGTGTTAATGACTTCAGTTTTTGAACATTCAAACTTTGTGGCTGTAAAATATACTAGCTGAAAAAGCAGCTGAATTTTACCACTTTGAGATGATTTTTGTTTTTGTTTTAATTTTTGAGAACAGTATTTTTGTTACTGCTGCCAAAATTATATATCATATACTTGTATTTTCTATCTTTGAAAACACAAATATATCTGTGATTTTAATACAACAATACAGTTTTGACACCTGAAGATCGTTTCTCTAACAAAGTTAGCGTCATCTGAGGGACGCATAAACTAATTATTATACTAATTCATTAAAATCATTTTGCTACATGAGCAGCATCATAGTTTACTAAATTTATATTTACTATTTTCCATATTTTTCCATAATTACTTCCACATCGTTACAACGTGTGAAAGTATGGCATCGGTGACAAAGATTTCAAATTTTGTTTCGCTTAAAGGCAGTAAAAAGGTACAAAACATGTAGACAACATGATTCGTGAAAACAAATTTTTTGTCTGACGGTTTGTCGGTCTGTCGATCTCTATGTCTGTCTGTTTGTAGCCAGGATATCTTTAAAACGAATGAAATATCGTCTTTAAATTTGGTATACAGTTAGCATCCGACAAATGAACAGTTCGGATTGTTTTTGGGTGAAATCGCTCTCCAGGGCGTTAGGGATGAATGGCAGGTGATGTGGTACAAAGTAATTTTTTTTTGTTAAAACTCGAGTAATATAACGTTTTAGGGTTTGTTTATTAGAAAACTTTCAATTTCAACAAACATCCGGTATTCTGTGCTGAAATTAAATGACGAATTGATTGTGTGGGGGTTAAATATAAGTGACAAAACTTTCGATTTTTTTTTTGGCTAAAACGATGTAGATAGTCTCAAAACATATCGAAAACTTGATTCTGGAACGATTTTTTTTTTGAATGTCCGTCTGTCGGTCGGTTGGTCTGGCGGCCTGTACGTCTGTCTGTTAGTAGACGCAATAACTTTCGAACGGATTGAGATAGCATCTTCAAATTTGGTAGCCAGTTACCACCTGACAAAGGAACGCTTCAAATTGTTTTTGGATAAGATCGCTTCAAGGTGTAGGGGATAAATACACGTACTTTAAATGAGGGGTGTTTTGGTGAAAATTGACATTTTTAGCGAATTTTCATTAGAAAAATTCGCTATTTGAAAGGTCACAATGAAAAGCTTTTGAAAAAAATGTCTTCAGATGTGCGCGAATTTAGGTCCCTAGAACCCAAAACCAAGGTGCGTTAAAAATTTTATATGTTTATATATATATATATATATATATATATATATATATATATATATATATATATATATATATATATATATATATATATATATATATATATGCGTGTATGTATGTATCCGAGCAAGAACTCAGAAAATACTGAACTGATTTCAGTTCAGTTTGGGTGAAAACCGAGGTCGATTTCGTTAATCAGCCTTTATGCTCAAGTTTTTCCGGTGGAAATCGGGGAAAAAACGCTATATTTTTTAAATTATTAAAGTGAATGGAATGTAATTTTTCACATATATAGAGCATTCAAAGATCTTCTCATATATTAATGTTGAAGCGTGTCTCTCAACACAAATTTAAGTTATCCTGAATTAAAGAAATTTGAAAGCTACGACACGCTCTTAAAAGTTTATTAAGGCGTTGTGTAATGCGTGTGGGAGAGTTTGGCATAACGGATGTCTTAGTTTGTTCTCTTTGAATGTTGGAAAGCTACAAAATCTGCCTAATAAATGGAAACAGCCAGAGTTGTCAGTTTCAAAATTTTATTACACAAATTTGGGAAGTTTTCCTCGTTAGGAAAATTAACTGTAATATCTATTTCTTGAATTGATTTGTTATTCAAAAAGATATATGGTAAAATCGGCAACTAAAGAGTTTAAGCCTGATTTTAAGTTGTGATCCAAACAATAACTAAATAAAAACCTTATAACTTGAATGAAACTTTTACATTTATAACATTTTTTGTGAATTTAGTCGAGGGAGGTTTATCTATAGATTTGGAATTCTGAAATATCCAACCACACAATTCTTCGTCACGTGCCCAGAAATTAAATTGCTATTGGGTTGTTCTGTTATTTAAATTCTTATAGAAAATGGCGCGGTTTATGTAGCGTCATATGTCATATAAATTTATTTTTATTTTAGGTTAATGAGAGAATAGGTTGTTTTTCGATTAATAATTTTAGTTTGTATGAAAAGCTTGTGAATTAAATTATTGCTTTGTTTGGTCATATTGCGAAATGAGTGAGTTGTCCAAGACCCTAACCTTTAAAATAAGTTATGTTAAATTCTTTGACACAGGACAAATGCAATCAGGACTGTTAAAAATTGTGTAAATATTGCAAAATATAAAAATAATTTAATTATTTATTTAAAATCGAAACTTAAAAATTAACAAAGAACATATAAACCTTGGATAAATAATCACCTCAAGCTAACAGCTATAACACGTTGGAAAAACTGATTCTCGTGCGATCATTTTGTTCTTATTTGCGAATTTTTATTAAAAAAATTAAGTTTTCTATTTAAAACATTCGCTAATAGAGAGGTATTGATGGTGAGACTGCAAAAATTAAAAAAATAGTTTTTCCAAAAAAAAATTGTACCAAAAAAATAACCAAGTTATTTTGGTGAAATTTGGTTGGTATGTTGCCCTTGAAAATACCTTAATACATCAAAACGCTGCTTTCTCGGTTTATAGAGAATTATACAAATTTAAAGCATTTAAAGTAAATTCGCTACCATAACGCACTTGCTACGTCCAGACTTTTTTTAAATAGAACTCGAGTAATATAACGTTTCGAAAGTTTATGGGTACAGGAATACGAATATTTTCTTGGTGGTCAAGTCATGAACCCAAATTCGTTCCATGAGAATGTTTTTTTGTTTTTTTTTGAAGAGAGTAAATTATTACAGCTACGTGGATGGTATGATTCTATTGGCAATTTGTTACACAAAAACAATACGAAACAACGAAACATATTCTCGTTGAGGAGGCTTCTTGAATGATATACGTGTCACATATTTTGCATTAAAAAAATTCCAAAATGATGCCCACGGCGCACAGTGAGTTAGAGGCGGAAAAAATATATATTTATTATATATGTCATATAAGCCATATTATTTTATTTTTGTGTTCTTAGAGAGTGAATGTGATTTATTTTAGCTATTATATTCGAATTCACTTTCAGTTGACATAACTGTATGTGTTTAAAGTTACCTAAAAATCGTAAAAAAATCAGGAAAAGTACTTTCACGTTTAACGTTTTAATTTTTTATAATAAATGACTTAATGGATTTCAGTATTTTTTCTGAGTAAGTAGGGACTTTACTTCATATATATAATAAATTATAAAAAGGTATATAAAAGAGTCATGCCAAATTTTGCAAGGTTCTACTATGAAACTTTTTTTTTGGGTCTCATAAAGTCCTAGAATTTTAACTACTAGCTACATGTACCTACATGTTCTGACCAGTTAAATTATTTTCTCTGTACTTTGACCTAAGTGATAAGGCGGAAATCAACTGCGGATATCTGCGAATAAATACATAGTTGGCGGTGCTTTTTGCTGCTGTGGCAGCGGGCGTTATTACAAAACCATAATTGACTTGGTATTTCACCCTGTATAACAATAAGCATGGAAATTAGATTATCCTGTATATATAACCTTAGAATGATCAAGTAATTGTTCTGTGAGAAAAAACAATTGATAAAATTTTTAGATGTCAATTTAGAGCTTTTATACGAGGATCTGAATTGAGGATGTCTAGTACTCGGTATTTCTTTTTTTTTAACATTTTTAGATGGTAGATTTAAAATATATTATATGCTAAAATATACGTACCACCATTACTATTTGCAAAAACCAACAGCACATAAATGAAATATTCGAACATTTTGTGATTTTTTCCGAAAAATCCTGTTTCTGACCCACTGTGCGGCGTTTTGATTTGGTGACAAATGACAGCAACGTCGAAAAACACTTGTACAATGCTGTATTTTGTATTTTGAATGTAATTTGAATTATCTATTTTTACCACTCAAAAAAATGTGCCATTTTAGAGCTGCACTGTATATAGGTCCCATCAGCATCTAAAATTAAACTGAAACAAAGTAATTATTCAGTAGAGTTTATGTAAAGCCATTTGTCCTGATAAGATCAAAGCACGACTATATAGTATACATGCAAGATTATGCCATTTAAAATTACCCAGATTCAGCACGTCAGGTTCTTAGATGATATATTTTCCGGTTAGTAATCTATTCTTTGAGGGGGGAACTATAATTTTATCTCAACAACAATAACTTCAGTATTCTACACACAAAGACATGTCACAAATCTCAGTCATTATTCCAGGTTAGACAATACTTCACAATACACACTCTATCTCCAAATCTCGTATATACCTACGTAAGTTGGCAAGCTTGTCTCAGAGGATGTATTGTTCTACGCGTAGACTTAGCCAAAGACTTTATAGTGGATTGCATCTTATAAATGTTATAAATCCTGAGGCCTGGCCCGTCTTGCCCGACTTCTGTTGGGTTTACTTCCGTTTTGACAAACTCCGCACATCCTACTCTATTTCAACTACTTGAGCCAATTTACCGCAAAACTCATCCTTCCTTTCTGATTCTGACAGGGATCAACACACTTACACGTTTGCTTTACATCCAACCGCTCTCGCACGTTTTCAATGCCTTTCGCGTTTGTTGTTCAAGATACTACAGGATTTAGCACAGAGGGCCATGCTAAATATCCACACAATTGTGTCTAAGCAGTCGTGGTTTAATAAAGTAAGACGCTGCTTCTTATTTATGACAGGTGACGTAAACTTTAAGTTATATTATGGCGTCAGAGATTCCACTAAGACTTTGGAATTTATTTTCGCGACATTTGCTTGCCAAAAAGTATTGGCATTGATAATCGTAATTGATATACGATAAACGATGTTAAGTTTTAGAATCTGGGTGTCAATCATAAAGCACTTTTGAACTTTATTATGTATTTAGACATTATTTCCTGATAAACATACATATGAAAATAACTTGGTTAAAATTTTAATACCATCTTTTTCTTTATTTTGTTTTTTACGTCGGTCTATTTCTGCGACTGTGGACAAACATCGACGCCAGGGGCAGTTTCACATTATTATCCTAGAAATATTGCCAAACCCCTTCCTTTATGTAAGGAAGGCAACGATTTTTAACATGCCCATCATCGCATGGCATACGGGAACGATGGATTAACGCCACTCCAACGTGGGTACATTTGACTAGCTCAAACACAATACCACAACCGCGGTTAAACGTAATTTACAAAATGTAATGAAAAATAAGTTTGATATTTCTTTAATCTCCTTGTCAAGCAGACGTCAAAATTTATGGTGATATTGATCTTTAGATCTTTTGAGAAACTACGCTAAAATAATAAAGTTTTACCCAAAAATGGAGATGAAATATTATGTATCCAGTAGAAATATTAGTAAAGATAATTAGAATGTTTTTATACTTGGAAATTTGAAGAACATTTTGAAAGTGACAGTTTAGAAAGCTTTTGACATTTTTATTGCGACATTTATATTAAAAATTGTTTGTTTACATGCTCAAACAACGCTTATATGTAAAATACACTGTATAGTTAGTTCGCAAAAATATATATTACTAAAAAAATATATATTACTATTATTATACCTATTATATTGTGGAGGCCGATACCTGATAAAAATTCATTGTCAACTTAGGTAAATGAACAGATTGATTTACACAATTTTATAGAATGTATATGTATAACTGCTGTAGTTTCGCTGAAGTGCTCAACTTTATCAAATACAGAATCTAAAATCTAAAAGCTTTCTGCATTTGATAAAGCTTAGAATTTCAGCAAAACTGCACCAGTTATACATATATATTCTATAAAATAATGTAAATCAGTTTGTTCATTTGCCTAAAAAATAAGTTTGATCTTTCTGCTGGGAATTGAACCCGGGGCCTTTTATTCCACAGACACACGTTCTTACTGCTGTACCACCGACGCTGAAATTATAATACATTATATATATATATATATATATATATATATATATATATATATATATATATATATATATATATATATATATATATATATATATATACAGGGTGTAAACAACTAAGTACCAAAAAAAATAAGCTGGTGGTTCCTTTTTGAAAATTTAAGGGGGTTTGACATAAAAAAAATTCATCCTTCTCCTGTAAAACTACGACCTCTTAAAGATGGTGCCAAAAAAGAAGTTTTTTTTTTTTCCTCAAATATGAATGAAGTGATAGAAACGAAATCAAGTAGACGTTGTCTGCCATTGAAAATTAACGGAGTGGACAATTTGTAAATATTCCCCTGAGGTTTTAAGGGGTAGAAACACCCACTGCTAGAACTTGTTTCACTCGTAGCTTTTTCCTACAGCTATATCGCCATTTTAAAATTTAAAACATATTGAATATCCTGAATAATTCTAAACAAAAAAGGCCTCTTGTATTTTACTTGCATATCGTCACAACGTGTGGAAGTATCGTATCGGCGACAAAAATTTTAAAAACTTTATTGCGCTTAAACGTCGTAAAAAGTATCAATACATACATAAAACATGATTTGGGAAGGAAAATTGTTTTTGTCTGTCGGTCTGTCCGTTTGAAGATATGTAGGTGTGTCTGTTTGTAGCCACGATAACTTTAGAACAAATTGAGATATCATCTTCAAATTTGGTACACAGTTAGCACTCCACAAACAAACGGTTCAGGTTGTTTTTTGGCAAAATCGCTTTCAGGAGTAGGCGACGAATGGGGGGTGATTTGGCCAAAATTGACATTTTTTCGTTAAAACTCGTAATATTACGTTTTAGGGTTTATTTATTAGAAAACTTTTAATTTCATCAAACATCTGGTATTCTGTGCTGATATTAAATTAGGGGTTGAATATGTGGGGGTGGAATATTCTGACAAAAATTCCGACCTTTTTTGCTGAAATGGCGGAAGAAGTTCCAAAACATATAGAAAACTTTATTCTGAACCGAATATTTTTTTGTCTGTCGGTCGGTCGGTCTGTCGATCTGTCGTCATGTACGTCTGTCTGTAAATACGCCGAATAACTTTCTAACGAATTCAAATATCATCTTTAAATTTGGTATGCAGTTAGTACCGAACAAAGCAACGCCTCGAATTGTTTTTGCGTAAGACCGCTTCCTGGGGTAACTGATAAATAGGGGGTGATTTGGTGAAAATTGACATTAAAACTCAAGTAGCATAACGTTTCAAAAGTTTATGGGTACAGGAATACAAATATTTTCTTTGTTGTCGAGTCATGGGCGCTAAATTCATTGCATGAGAATGTCTTTCTTAAGCGAGTAAATTATCACAGCTATGTGGAAGTCATTCAATTCGCAGCACCATTTTTCGTAAACTTAACGATTTCTGAAGAAAGAATAATTTATACAAATACATAAAAACATATATTTTCTTTTGTACTTTAACGTCGGTCTCTTTACGCGACTATAACCAATCACTTACGCCAGCGAGCAAATTTACCCCACGGCCCTGAAAAATTTGCGGAACACCTGCCTTTCTGTAAGGAGAATAGGGATTTTTTACGTGCCCAACATCGCATGGGCATGGTATAGACGGATTTACGCCCCCTCCGAAGTGCGGGATCTCCAGGTATTCAACTTGCTCAAATACAATGCAACAGCCTCGTTTGAAGTTAATTTTACAGTCTGTACTGTTAAATTAATGTGAAAGGAAAACCTTGGTAATCGAACTCAGTATGCTTCGGTTCAGAGGCACACGTTTTTACCCTTGGACTACCGAAGCTCTGGATACCAAAATTAAGAAACAGTTATTAAGCAGGCCAAAACTCAGGTGCGCCTTGGCCTATACATCGATTGTCATATGTTTCATCTAACTATTGACGGGCTCTTACACTGAAATGGGCAGGGGTTCCATCATGCATAAACCACATTGCTCTTCTGAAACCTAAAGGATTATCATCAAGAAGTGCTGAAAGCTCTTCTTCGAGAAAGTGGCTAAGTGGCTATATACAGTGTGGCCCCTTCTAGATGGAAATACCGCTGTAGCTTTTGTATTTATAATTCGATTTTGAAGAACAAAAGGTCAAAAGATATAGGATGAGAACCTCTACAAATGTTGTGAGAATTGTTCTTTATGTCACCTGATTAAGGCCTAGCAGTGTTTCTATGTCAAAAAATGGGAAAAGGGTTTAGCGCCGTTTTTATGAAGAAAATATGTACACACTGCATTTCGTATCCTTTAAAATAGATATATAACAAATTTCATCAAAATTATGAACCATTTCAGAGAGGTTTTTTGTGTAGACCTTCTAATATTGAAATGCCCCTGTAACTTTTGTATTTATAACGAGACTTTTTTAGCGACATCTCAAAAGATAGAAAGTGAAGAAGTCTATAGATCGTGTGAAAATTGCTTCCTATGGCATTCGATCACGGCCTACTAAAACTATTTTCATTTGTCACAGCACTTATAAACTTTTATTCTTCGACTTTTGAGATGTTGTTGTTGACTTTCATAGTTCGTCATAATAGTTATTGATCGATAAAATTTGTTAGGTACAAATGTTCGTGGGTTTTTAAACAAACAGTTTCCAAATCGACGGATAGGTCGTGGAATTAATTGCCCTCAACATTGGCCAGCACGATCACCAGACTTGAATAAATGTAACTTTTTTCTCTGGGGTGCTTTAAAAGAATCTGTGTGTTTGACACCAGTTCAAACTGCGGAAGATTTGTAGATTCGCATCAATAATAAGTGGACCATTATTGAAAGTGACATCTAATTACGTAACAGAGTCGACTATAATTTTCGACGAAGGATGCAGTTATGTGTGAGAGAAAATGGGAGTCATTTTGAACAATATCTTCAGTGTTTTTTATGGTTTTTTTGTTTATTAATTTTTAATAGCGTTTGTTAAATTTCAGATATGTTAGTGTTTAATAAAGTCTTCAGGCAACATAATTTTGTTTTGATATCAACTCTAAAAATCTCACTTTTCTCAAAAACGGGTGGTTTGTTTAAAAATTGACAAGAGGGGAAAAAGGTACAAAAACAACAAGAAACGCAAGACAATAATTATTGTAAAACTTAATAAATTTAAGTAGTGTAAGATTTAACAACGACTGTAACGTAGTAACAGATGACTTTCAGAGCACCAAAAGCACCCGCTATGCGCTATGAGACTTTAATGTTTAATAAAATCTTCAATGGACATTATTTACTTTTGATCTCAACTTTAAAAATCTCAATTTTCGCAAAAACGGGTGGTTTCCCGAAAATTGATAAAAGGAGAAAAAGAAAATTTAGTTTGACATAAAATTGATGAACTGTAACTTTTAATTAGGTTAGGGTTTACAAAAACCATGTCATTAAAACGGTGACTCACCCCAAATCTACCAAATTTGGTTGCTCTATGTCAGGGCACTGCTGCAATACAGCTGTTTCTTGAAATTATTAAAGAATCTTCCGAGGTTAATGTCTCACCAACCATGGGCGTCAGAGATAAATTTTATATAAAAAATCGACATATTTTGAGTTCCTCTACACGCACACATTATATGTCCATTGCGTTGTGAATCACCATATATATATATATATATATATATATATATATATATATATATATATATATATATATATATATATATATATATATATATATGTATATATATATATATATATATATATATATATATATATATATATATATATATATATATATATATATATATATATATTGATATGTGTGTGTGTACAACATGATTTGCGAAGCTTCTACGGCGCTTAGGGGCTTCCGCTTTTTTTGATTACACTGGAAAAAAAAATTTGGACACTTAAGTTCGTTGTCCATTTCTGAGAGGTAAGCTTTTTTATAGAAAATTGCAAATTTTCTACTTGAAAATGCTATATCTTTGAAACTCGTGAATTTATTTTTACGACTTTAAACTCATATATTACAATCAGTGCGCAGATACAACGTTACAAAATCCATTTTAGTTGAATAAATATAATCCAATCCGGAATTGAATTAACTGTGTATGTGTGTGAGTGTGTGTGTGTGTTTGTTTCTTTCCTTTTCTAACGTCGGTCTATTTCCCGACTATGGCAAATCACCGCCGCCAAGGAGCAGTTTCACCTCCTATCCTGGAAATTTTGCCGAAACCCTGCTTTCTGTAAGGAGGGTAGGAATCTTTAACATCGCATGTACACGAGGCTGACAGCTTTACGCCCCCTTTATGTTAATGTTACAGTATGTACTGGAAAAATGAAAGAAGAACCCTGGCATCGAACCCTGTACCCTTCCGTTCAAAGGCACACGCTCCTACCACTGAACCTCCAAAGCTCTGAATGTAGCTGATTCTGTAAAATGCTGCAAAATATATAAAATATATTGGTTATTAAACAAAAATGGATATGTTAAATCATTTAATCCTCAATGGTTTTTGTAATCAACAGAATGTCAAATCATTCGTGTAACATATTATATTGAAGTGAGTGAACTGTTTATAAGAACCAGCTATTTAAACTTAAGATGTGCGTGCCTTTGTGCAAAAGAAGAGATTGTATTATAAGGTTATTCATCATCTACAGGCTAAATATGACATAAATACGTTTAAGCAAGTTTGATTAAATGTTTGAAGGTAAGTTACGATATGTATTATAAAAACTTATAAAAATTCGTTACCATAACGCACCTGCTGCGTCCAGACTTTTTTAATACTTATGTCAATTTCTATTTTATAGTTATTATACAATGTGTCGTATTGGCTCTGCCAATTGCATCAAAACTTTTTTCTACAAACTGTCTTGTTAAAATTCGCTACCATAAGGCACTTGCTACTTATAGCCTGTTTTTTTAAGACCATAAGTTGGTTACAAATTATTAGTATAAATAACAACAGAAAGCAGCTAAAAAATAAAATACACCAGACAGGCAGACTGTATTTCTAGAGTTTTTTCCATGGGTTCAACAACATTTACAAAAATGTTATCAACTACCGTAACGGCGATAGCTTCAACCCCACCCAACAATGTAAAAAATTCCAAGTTCGTAAAGGATATCGTAGATTTCAAGATGTGTAGACACCGGAGCATGTTCTGTTTATCATGAGTCCCCCATCGAACTTGTTTATCATCCGGTAGGCACACGGGCGATGTTATTGCCTACCTTTCCGATATGCATGAAGGAATATTGGATATCCTGCCAACTCTAAATATTTTATTTTCCGCGCGAGGCGCACGACGTTAGTTTACATATGTTGAACGTGATTCGAAAGCAATTTTTATCACTGATTTACTAACTCTCTATCCGCTATTCATTTCCATTCAGAAACTTTATACTGATTTCTAATGGGGAACTTTTTTTAAGAAGGAAAGTAAATTGCTTAAGATAGGTATTCAAATAAAAAGGCCCTAAACACAGCTATTGCATTATTGTAGCCATTTTTTTCTAAAAAAAATATTCTTTGATAGATAGCTTATGATGTAATAAAAAATATTTGGACGCAGCAAGTGGTTATGGTAGCGAATTTTCTTTAAAATATGTTTAATAGCATATGTCTTTCTTTGATGAAAGCAGGCATCAAACTTGGTTGCCTATATAGTAGAAACAGTGTACCATATTTCATCGAAATAAATTTATTGTTTAAAAATATATAAACATTTTTCACAAGTCTGGATGCAGCGAATGTGTTATGGAAGTGGATTTCCATAAAAAATGTTTTTAATAGCAAATGCGACCAGGCATCAATCTTTTTATGGGTTATAGCCCATGTAGTGAAACAATGTACTATATTTTATCAAAATTACTTATGGTTTCAAAATATACAAAAATTTTCCGAAAATAAACTTAAATGTTGGTTTCCTAACCAACAAAGCTTACGTTAATAGCAAATTGAGTTATTGAAATTTGAAGGATTTAATGAAAATTCGGTAAATTTGCAGATTAGCTCCCGAACGCTTTTCAAAAAATTGTTTTCATAAATATTACTAGGACCCCACCTGGATGCACAAACCATAAGAAAAATTTCTTGTTCATACCCGCCAAGGAAGTTACGGCACCTGGGGAAAAGGGGTGCTGTGCGGGGTAGGCAGGGTTTAAGGGGATATGGCTTCAAGATGTGAAAAAGACAACTTTTATTCGCATTTTCTGCTCATATTTCCTTTTTACTACCTACCCCGCCCAGCACCCCTATTCACTCCTGGTCCCGTTACTTCCGTAACAAGAAACTTTTCTTGGGGTTTGTGGATCTAGGGGGGCGGTGCTAGGCAGGTTTCTGAGAACAGTTTTTTGAAAAGAGTTCAGGAGATAATCTACAAATTTACCGGAAATTCGCTTCCAAAACGCACTTACTGCGTCAAGATTTTTTCTTATAAACGCATTATATTTAGATAAAAAATGCAAAATTGCATTAACAAATTTGTTCTACGAAAATTAGCTAAAAAAATTATAGACCGTTAAACCATAAACTTCACTAAACCTGCAAATAAATATCCAAAAAAGCATCAACTTAACTAAACTGACAGCCAAAGCATCAGAGAAAGGGTCTATTTGAAATGAATATTCTGCAAATATTTTAGTAAAATGAAGGACAATCACCTTTGAATCTGAAACTTAAGGGTTTGCAGAACACTCTTCTTGCAACATTTTCTTTTCACAATCGGTATTTGTTTCACATTCTTTGCCTGAACATTGCCAATTTTGACGTTTAAAATTGCGAGTTTGACGTTTTGAGGAAAACTCCAAAATTTGTTTCTTTAACTGCCCATAACTTCTTTGTCTTTAAAGCTAGGGACCTAAATTTTGGTACAAAGTTCACTCTTTATAATGCAAACACGCGTACCAATTTGGTTGCCCTTACTTTGTTATTTACGGAGATATGAATTTTTTTAGAAAGAAAACACAAAATTTTCCGGGAAAACCTGGTCCGATTTTCCTGGCTAACGAACTTATCCAATCCACTTGCAGAAGGAAGGTACTCACCAGATTTGATCAATATATGTCCATTATTTTTTGAGTTATCGGTCGGATATATGTATATATATATATATATATATATATATATATATATATATATATATATATATATATATATATATATATATAAACCGACGTAGACCAGACAGGAGCGATAGAAGCCAGTAGCGTGCTGATGATGACGGTTCGAAACTGCAGTCCACGCAAACCAATAAGAAATCACAAACGTACAGCGAACAAAAAAACATAAGGCTTTACTAACATTAAAGGTAGACTTGTGGTATGTCGATACAAAAAATAAAAAAGTCTGGATGCGGCAAGTGCTATAAATACTCTCCTCAGCCGGTGTTGGAATCGCGCGATTTCCTTCTATACTGGGACACACCAATTATCACTGATCGGACGGTAGAATTCAACAAGCCGGATTTTGTCCTAGTGACAAAAAAACAGAGAGTGGCCTTTATCATTGATATCGCTTGCCCGCTGAGTTCCACTATCGAGAAGACGGAAGTAGAAAAAGTTTGAAAATACCGAAACCTGGCTACGGATACGACTCAGACCTAGCAGTTACGGGAGGTACGCGTAGTTCCAGTAGTAATCTCGGTGACAGGGATAGCTACCAAAAGCCTGGTCAAGTTACTGCAAAGAACCACAGTTCTGCAAACCATTCATTGAACCCGAAAAATTTCAAATATCCCGTGAATGAAGTGAATTCTTCCTCCTAGGATATCTGAGAATATAGCCACCGGCACATGCCGAAAGAGGAATCAATAAGAATAACAATAACAATAACAATAACAATAACAATAATAATAATAATAATAATAATAATAATAATAATAATAATAATACAAATCATAATAAATTTCTCTCCGTTATGAAAAACCATCGAATGCACCATGTGCGACAGAGAGTGCAGGCGGCTCAGAAAATATTTCTGGGAGAATAGATGAGTGGTGCAGTGTGTGCAGAGACAGAAGATACGGTTGGACCCTATCGAACTCAAGCAACCCGATCAAGATCACGTCCATACTGTTAGTTCGAGTGTGGATGAGCGTCAGCGCGCTTGGAGGGATTGGGAGCTGCCTGGATGCTTCGCCCTATGTCTAACGGTACCTCACGTTGACCTTCGCGCATCAATGGAATGATGCTTGTTTGCTGAAACAGAGGATTTCTATGCGCAATACAAGATCAGCTTCTTAACACGCGCACGTACCAGCGCACATCATGAAGCAGGATATCAGCGACCTGTGTAGACTCTGTAAAACAAGTTGGGAACCATTAAGCCTGTGAGGGGCGCTTGTGATTCTCTGGCCGAGCCATATTGCAGGAAACGCCATGACAACGTGGCAGAGGTCGTCCATCAGGTCTTGGCAAAACATTACGGCCTTATCGAGTGGGATGCCTCCTACTATAAATGCAGGCCTGAAGGTGTAGTTATAAGGGGTCAGGTCAGGCTGTTGTGAGACCTCCCGGTCATCACTGACAGAGCTGTTGAATCATCTTGCTTATTGACCAGGGAAATCGGAAGGCTTTCATTGTGGATATTGCAGTGCCGGTCGACGAGAATCTCGTTTCGAAGATACGGGAGGAGCGACAAAAGTACCAACCACTCGCAGTCGAGCTGGTAGACTTGTACAAGCTGAGGAAGGTTCAGGTCATCCCAGTGGTCGTATCAACTTGTAACACCACACTGGCAGAAACTTACCACCGTTCTCCCACTTACTATCGCTCATTTAAGAACAATGCAGAAAGCAGCGATCCTTGGGACATTCTACATCGTTAGGAAAGTCATATCCTGTAACCATATAAAAATAAAATATTATGTTTACTGCTACAGTCTGCGGGTGGACTAGGATGAACGTGATGCAAATCTCTTGTTCCGTGAAGAACCCAGTGCGCCACGAGGGAAAAGAAAAGAACAAAAGAATAAATAATAATAATAATAATAACACACGCATAACGCACGCAGACATACACGTGTTAAATTTAAGAGCTGATTTTTATAAACAATTTACTCTAAAGCAGCTGAATTTTTTTATCAATTTATTATGTCACTCATGTGCAATTATATTGATTAGAAACGCTAATTTCAAAGAATTTTATCACGAATTTTATCACTACTTTGATCCTTGCAGGTTTTTCCTTAATGTTTATTTCCAGATGCAAATGCCATTTTACTTCCACATCGTCAATACGTGAGTTATGTACCCAATTATCGCTGAATCATTGTTATTTAATAGTTATCCTTGTTCTATTTTGCAATGTCAGTGATAATATTTAGTATATAAGGAGATTTTGTCAACAAGCACGCACTTCTGTTACTGTACGAGTGCTGTGTGTACCAGTAGTTCCAGTAGCTTAAGTCGGGGCTGTAACTAAGGGTAGAATAAAGTAGTTGTTTTTTAAAATTCAAATTCTACCCCGACAACCCTTACTCGTGTGGAAGTATGGCATCAGCAACAAAAATTTCAAAAATGTTTTTTTAGCTTAAACGTCGTCAAAAGTGTCAACACATATATAAACATGATTCGGAAACGAAAATGTTTCGTGTCTGTCTCTCTGTCGGTCTATCGGTCAGTCGATCTGTTGGTTTGTCGGTCTGTCGGTTTGTCGGTCTGTAGGTCTGTATGTCCGTCTGTTTGTAGCCACGATAACTTTAGAAAGAACTGAGATGTCGTCTTCAACTTTGGTGTACAGTAAGCACCCGATAAACGAACCGTTCGGATTGTTTTTGCGTAAAATACCTTCAAGGGTAAGGGATGAATGGTGGATGATTTGGTGAAAGTTGACATTTTTTCGTTTTAAAACTCTAGTAATATAACGTTTTAGGGTTTGTTTATTATAAAACTTTCAATTTCATTACACACTGATATTATGTGCTAAAATTATATTAGGGTACTAAGTGAGTGGTGGACGTGCCGCCACCTAGTTGCGGAACCAAGTAGTATGTTGTCACGCCAGCTCTAAATAACACAAAGTGTTAAAAAAATAGAGACTGTATATAACTAACTAACAATTTAGAAATTTGTCAGCCCTGGCCCATTTCTGCCCCAATATAGGGACAAAGTATGTAAGGCTAGATGCATTCTCGCAACACTTATAACCGTAGACTAGGTTCGCTCTCATTAGAGCTCTTCAGTACGCCATACTAATTGTAGCAAAAATGCACCATCAGTAATACGGCTATAGTATGGCCAGCCTTAAAACACTAAGTGAGTGGTGGACGTTCCGCCACCTAGTTGCGGAACCAAGTAGTATGTTGTCACTCCAGCTCCAAATAACACAAAGTGTTAAAAAATAGAGACTGTATACAACTAAAAATTTAGAAAATGTCAGCCCTGGCCCATTTCTACCCCAATATAGGGACAAAGTATGTAAGACTAGATGCATTCTCGCAACAATTAGAACCGTAGACTGGTTTCTCTCTCATTAGAGCTCTCCAGTACGGCATACTAATTGTAGCAAAAATGCACCAAAAGTAATACGGCTATAGTATAGCCAGCCTTAAAATCCTAAGTGAGTGGTGGACGTGCCGCCACTTAGTTGCGGAACCAAGTAGTATGTTGTCACGCCACCTCCAAATAACACAAAGTGTTAAAAAAAAATAGCGACTGTATACAACTAACTAACAATTTTGAAAATTGTCAGCCCTGGCCCATTTCTACCCCAATATAGGGACAAAGTATGTAAGACTAGATGCATTCTCGCAACAATTAGAACAGTCTCTATTTTTTAACACTTTGTGTTATTTGGAGCTGGCGTGACAACATACTACTTGGTTCCGCTACTAGGTGGCGGCACGTCCACCACTCACTTAGTATTTTAAGGCTGGCTATACTATAGCCGTATTACTTTTGGTGCATTTTTGCTACAATTAGTATGCCGTACTGAAGAGCTCTAATGAGTGTGAAACCGGTCTACGGTTCTAATTGTGGTGAGAATGCATCTAGTCTTACATACTTTGTCCCTATATTGGGGTAGAAATGGGTCAGGGCTGACAATTTGTTAAATTGTTAGTTAGTTGTATACAGTCTCTATTTTCTTAACACTTTGTATTATTTGGAGCTGGCGTGACAACATACTACTTGGTTCCGCAACTTGGTGGCGGCACGTCCACCGCTTACTTAGTATTTTAAGGCTGGCTATACTATAGCCGTATTACTTTTGGTGCAGTTTTGCTACAAATAATATGCCGTACTGAAGAGCTCTAATGAGAGCGAAACCGGTCTACGGTTCTAATTGTTGCGAGAATGCATCTAGTCTTACATTATATTAGGGGTTGTATGTGTGGGGGTGGAATATCGGTGACAAAAATGTCAAAATTTCTTTTTTGCTAAAATGGCGTAACAATGTCAAAACATATAAAAAACTTGATTCTGGAACGAAAGTTTTTTTTGTCTGTCGGCCTGTCGGTCTGTCGACCTGTTAGCAGGCGCAATAACTTTCTAACGAATTGAGATATCATCTACAAATTTGGTACCTATCCAGTTAGCATCTGATAAAGGAATGCTTCGAAATGTTTTTGGGTAAGATCGCTCTAGGGGGTAGCGGATAAAAGAGGGGTTATTTCGTGAAAATTGACATTTTTTCGTTAAAACTCGAATAATATAACGTTTCAAAAGTTTATGGGTACAGGAATAGGAATATTTATTTATTTAAGCCTAAATTTATTTACTGTGGATGTCTTTCTGGGGAGATTAAATTATCACAGCTATGTGGATGTTATGATTTAATCTGAAGCACTATTTTGTACCTAGAGCTCTTATATTTTGGTTTTTTTTTTCGCTGAAAAGAACCAATGTTTTTATTTAAGTGCCATTGATCAACGTTAATTTTAATCTACTAAAACTGTTTGAAAAAAGGGTCCGTCAATATTTGTTTAGCAAAAAATTTGTGTTGCTTTATTAAAATCAAACCTTTAACTTTTTCTGCCATATCTAGACACCCTAAATAAACCTATGAGGCACATGAAAGTTACAAAAATTACTATGCATACATTTTTGCTTTTCAAATAACCGGTAAGAAATATTGGGGGTCTGTTATAATGTTCCTATAATATGATGCCTGTTGTTAAGGGTTAAGTCTATTTTCTGTGAAATTTGGCTTTTTGTCCATAAGCTTACGTTAAACCAGTAAATCCCAAAAACAAATACTGTCTATAGTTGTAGTACAATAAAAAACTGAAGATGTGGAGATTACATACCCTAAAAAACCAATTAATAAATAATCCTAACAACTACGCCATGCACAACATGTGAAACTAGCAACTACAAAAAAAAATTAAATGTCAGTCAGGAATAAACTTATAACAATAGAAAATGAAACTCTGTTAAACTGATTATTTAAGAGTATGCCAGTGCTGTGTGGGGGGGGGGGGGATAATTCCCATGCGATTTTGTTTAAAGTTAACAAAGCTATAATCTCAATGATGTGTAATATATCAGCACATTAGCTGTGTAAATGAACGTGTGGCTATACGTACGCGTGTTCGGGGTGTGCAATGTTATAAATATTATATGAAAGTATGGAGGTTAACTGTAGTGAAAGTGCGGATAGCAAGCAGGGTTGAAAGCAGTCTCGAGAGAGAATGTGTTAGCGGTGTTCTCACGTTCGCCCACGGGACCACTTGCCACCGTATTAACTGCACAGTGCGGATTTTACCCGATCAAATACCTATCACTAGTATTAATGATTGTTCCATGAACTTAGGTATCCATTACCTAATGTTTTAGTCTCCAAGTGAATTACAGTTTAGAGGCGCATTAATCGTGTCAAATAGTTTGTGCGCGTGATTGAATTTAACTATTCTGAAACCTATAGAGATTGAGGTTAAAGAATACACATTTCGTAAAATTGTTCTATAGTCTTTATTTGGTAGGAGCTAAATACTATAAATGAAACTGAAACATCATTTCTAGAGCGGTTTTAACCATGATCTTATAATACAAATAGATGCACCGTAGAGACTCTAAAATAGAAGTAAAACGGCGCTATAATATCCGCTGTTGTAAGGCAGGGACGGTATTTTAATACGTTTAGATAATCGAAGTATGCACATATGTTCGTCTTTTTCTAGAAATTAACCATTGTTTAGAGACCTTTTTGTATAAGTATGTTACCTCCTTCGAACAAATAACTTACGAACCAGAACCGTGGTATATGGTGATTGACCTCAGGTGGATATAGATCTGCTCAATAGTGAGGTCACGATTGCCTATAACACCCTACCCTAAAATAGCTATCTATCAAATTATCATATTTATTAAGATTAGCAATACTTTTAGGAGGTTGACAGATCTGGATGTAGTTGGATACTCACGTTCTTTCTTTGTTTGTTTCGCACTGCTTGGAGTCCTATATTTATGGGCGCCCCAGACTAGTGCCAGGTAATATGGAAATTTAGATATCTAGGTAATCGTCAGTAAGAATGAATTGTTTGCGCCGACGCCAAAAAAAAGGAGAAGTTAGGGAGGAATTTCTCTCCAATCAAACAGATATGTTAATGTAACAAAGTATATAAATTTATTCATACAAATTAAATTTGGAATAGCAAACAAATCTCAAATAAACATTAATTGCACACAAATGAAAATCAGATAAACAGCAAGAACTTCAAGAAAAAGAAATTATCAATTCACTTACATATGACAAAACAATAAGATAAAGATGGTTACATGTTACTAAAATACTGATGTTAGCCACTGGAGCTTTATATGTAAGATGAAATACTGTATTTTACAGCTAAAAAGCAAACACAAATTATTAGGTAAATCACTTGACACTTGTCAATCAATTTGATTAATTTTTCAGTAACTTTAACTGGCCAGTTCTTTCAGTTAGGCTCCCAAAAAAAAAGAATATATAGAATGTACAGGTTAGATATTTTACAGACAAAATTTACTAAATACAACTTCAAAAACTATGTGTTAAAATTTACAGATAAAATTCAACAGATTAAACATGAAACTTACAATTATCCCTATAGCACCTCTTTGACACTGTTCAAGTTTGAATTTGTTTACGTTATTTTGGAAAGTTCAAGTTATAAGGCTTCAGATATTAGATTGCAGCATAAAAAATTGTGCCGGTTCAGAGAAAAAAGAGTTACACAGCTCACCCAATGTTCCTGGATTGAGTTACCTGATGACCCTATGAAGATGCCTTCCAAGTGTAATCAACTATGAGCACCTGAGACAGGTTCACAGACTCCAATTGGATTGGTGGACTTAGTGCTCCAATATTAGGAAACCATTTGACAACTATGTCGATGTTCTGAATTCGCTTGACGAAAACTTTGCAAATAGCAATTTAAAACGTGAATTGGCCCAAGTGAAATTCACTGCCAATTGACTTAAAGTTCGGTAATAACCAGGAAGTCTTGTTGATTAAAGCAAGAAATCAACAGGTCGGAACAAGAAACCACAACTAAACTCGCGTTTTTATGCTTAATACGATGTTTATTTAATCTCGAAAATCCTTTAAATTACTTTTAGCAATCACTGACAATAATCATTAGGTATTACAGATAACAGAAAGGATTTTATCACCCCCTTTTAAGATAATTTAATAGCCAGCGCCAGGCAGAGACTCTCTGCTAATCTGTCGAGTTCTGCAATTCCTAACCGTTGCACGCAAAATTCTTATCGTGACCGTTGGTGGCTGTGCGCGAGCTCTCTCTAGCCCCCATTCTTCGAATGAGATAAAACGACACCTCTAATCGGCGGCGAATTCACGACGTTTCTTTTATACACCTTCACAATAATGGACTCGTCCGTTCGTTTAGTAACCGATTTTCTATATTTCATCATAATTACGTCAGCTTCTGTTATTTACCTAGAATCTCAGGACAATAGAGATATTTATTTTCCCCGACAAAGATGCAACGTTTTTCAATATTTAGATTTCGACGTATATTATAGGGAATTCAGTACGGTTCTTACGATACAGAATTTCTTAGCGGATTTTCATCAAAGTTATTTTGAAACCTAAAACTTGAAATATTTATTATAGATAGGGTTTTTGTTATTATTTAGATACTTGGGGGCTTTCTAAGGGTAGTTTGAACCAGTAATGATTCTAGATAAGAAGTGAATCGTTACAAGTAGTAAGCAGTCTTATATAGGCATATATTTAATTCAGTGTAGTATAGATTAGTTAGTGTTTATATTGATTTTATTTCGAGTTTTCCACACAATCAAAATGGTAATGTCTTGTTCTGCCTACGGATGCACAAATGGCTTCGATAAACTGAAACCTATCTGGTGTCATAGGTAAGTTCTCTTAGTTGTAGTCTGGTCATGCCTAAATAATATTTACGGCAAATTGAGCTTTCCTACTGACAGAGCTGCCTTGCAAACATAATTGCGATGAAACGTCAAGGTTTTCAGCCATCTAAAACTTCCAAAATATGTTCTAAACATTTTCGCCTAGATGATTTTATTTATAATTTTGGAAGAAAAACTGAAAAACGGCATGCAATACCATCGATCTTCAACTTTCCTAAATATTTATTGAAAAATACCGACAAATCACGTTCATCTAGATTAAAATTAAAACAATAGAAAAACGAGACGCAATAAGGTATTATATTCCAACTCTTAGTAATAGGTATGAGAGTTTCAATGGCTATTCTACTAATTCTGTAATTAATTGTTACGTATACATTTAATATAATGCAACATATCCCGGGCATGAAGCCGGTGTCAAGTATCATGTATACAAAACGTTAGTTAACGTATCCTTAGATAGTTCAGTGGTAGCGTGTTTGTCTTCTAGGCGGAAGGTTGCGTGGTCGATTCCAGCTCGACGAATGTAAGTTTTTTTGTTTTATTTGACATTTAGATAAACAATAGTGCACAGATTTTATATGTTTTCAACAAGATCTCATTTTTGTTTAAAACGCCTGAATAACTTTGTCACCTTTGAGTTTGAAATTATAATTTGCAGCAGCCATTTTGTTATTGTTGATATTGAAAAAACCGGTTTGATTATGTTTATTAAGATGAAATCCTTCTGGCGATTAATAAGGAAAAATAACTGCTAGGTTTATAATTTGGTAGATACTTTAGTTTTCTAAATATGAATTAAGTTTCCTTCTGGAAATCTTTTGCAACTTTAATGAAATTTGTAATACAAGTTTGCTTTGAAAAGACTTACACTATCTATAGCAAAATTAATTTTTTAGCTTCATAGAAAATTGATTTTTGGGCATTTTCACAAAAGGAGTTAGAACACAAGATTTTTTTGATAATATAGAGATACCGATGGTAACACTTTCGAAAGAATTCTTCAAATGGGTGCATACCATGGCCTCTAAAATCAATCTTCAAGGTCTGTGTAAGTTTAGAGTACTAATTTTACTAATATGCCGTATAATAATAGTGTACAATTCTTATGAAAGTTCACTACTATAACGCACTTGCTGCGTCCAGCTGATTACTGGATTCGCCATTTCAAGTATATCCATCATTTATGTTCCACACGCTCCACATCTGTCAGGTTTTTTTTTTAGAACTGTCAAAAAAATTTGAATTCTCCATAATATTGAGAATGGAAAATTTTCATGGACTTTCCATTACATTAATTTAGCATTTACCTAATAGTTTTCGTACATGTTTGTGGGATGTCTATCAAATGTGATAAGAAAAAAAACATGCAAATTGTATATTGTCATGAAGACAATTTCGCTCAGAGATAATGACTTTCAAATTTTTTAAGAAATTTGTCAAATGAGCGTAAATAAAGAGCCTTTAAAACCAATTTCCCAGATTCATTCCAATTTTTATATGTTTATATATACAGGGTGCTTAACATGTATGAAATAATGGTTATAACTTTTGAGAAAGACCCCAAATTAATAAAAATGTTTTAGATAAAGGTTTCTCGATATATTTTTTACACTTTCTGGTAATTTTATATCTTTTCTGAAGCCAGTAATTTCGTTGCCATGGTAACCATGATTGCCATGGAGACCGGCCAGGGTTGTATTCATTCCTAAACCTGGGCGTCCAATAGATCAGGCAAAGTCTCTGAGGCCAATAAATCTCATGTCCTTCTTGCTAAAACAATGGAAAAACTGCTCAAACGGCATATAAGGGGCGGTCCACTGGAAGCATATCCCCTATACTTCGGACAATATGCATTCAGAGCAGGAATCTCAACAGAAACAACACTGCACCAACTGGTGCTGAAACTGGAGAATACGCTGGAGAACAGGGAGGTTCCTAGACATAGAGCTGGTCTTCGGCAACACCACATACGGATAGGTACTGGCAGCTGTGAGGGAGCGTGGCATAGAGGCGACCTGCTGCAGTTGGATCGATTCCATGCTCAGAGACAGGGCGATATTCACCTCAGTCGCGGGCGGGACTCGGGGTGAGCCACGAGAAAGCAACCGTCATACCGTTTACGAGGAGGAAGTGGGAGCGCCACAAAACTCTCACTCTATATGGTAGAAATATCCCACGGGCCAGTTAGGTAAAATATTTTGGGGTCGTGTTGGACTCTAAGCTAACCTGGAACGGTCACGTTGAAAAAATACTGCGTAAGGCAGTTATGACCTTGCGCGTCATTAGGCGGCTATATGGAAAAACGTGGGGACTAAGACTTATGGCCCACTGGCTGTACACGAGGGTGGTCGGACCATCGTTAACATACGCGGCACTAGTCTGGTGGCCTAAGGTGACACAATCCAGTTCAAAACAAAAACTAGGCAAGATCCAAAGGTGGCTTGCCTAGGCATCAGAGGGGCTATGACTACAACCCCAGCAGACGCCATGGAGGTGTTGCTGGATCTGACCCCCCCCCCCTCGCACTTAGTTATCATGGGGGAGGCTATACAGACTAGCCTGCAATGGTAAACTGAATATAAACCCAGACGCGCTTGGTTGGTTCACGGACTGATCCGGCGGGGAGCGTGGGACGGGGGCGGGTGTTTATTCGGAAGGACCGAGGGTAAGTCATAGTATTTGCCTGGGAGCCCATAGCGGATCCTCATAGACAGACAGCCAGGTAGCCCTTAAGGCCTTAAGTAGCCCACGCGTAAACTCCAGGCTTGTAAGTCAGTGCCGAGACGAGACGAACGACCTGGCTGGGCAGGATGAGGTCACCCTCATCTAGGTGCCGGGACACTCGGGGGTCAGAGGCAATGAAGAAGCTGACATTCTCGCGAGGAGAGCGTCAGCAGAACCATTTATGGGACCAGAACCGGTTCTGGGCGTGACAAAGAGCACTGCCAGGGGAGCCATTAGTCCTGGGTCAGAAACGAACACAAGGTGTACTGGGCAGACTGTCCAGGACTCAGACATGGGATGTCAGTAATTGACAAACCCAGTTCAAAGAGAGCTGTGGAGCTGCTAAATTTTAGCAGAGGACAGCTCAGAAACATAACAGGTCTCTTGACGGGACACATAGCCGTCAAGAAACACCTGCACAAAATAGGGCGGTTCAAGGGGGACCTCGCTTAGCACATCTTGTGCGAGTGTAAAGCTCTGGATCGCAAAAGGCAACTGATCTACGGTCAGTCTAGACCGGAGACAGAGCAATATAAAACTTCACCCTACCAATCACTGTGCAGACTACTTCAAGTCACAGTGATTTTGGAATGGGTGAAGTAGAAAGACTAAGTGCATGCATAATAAGCGAAAGGCTGCAGTGCTATCAGGGGGCAAAGACGAGGACGAGCCCTGGGGAAAAAAACCATGTTGAGCCCAATCGCTTTATTTCTATACTAGCTTTCACCCCTTAGCTAATGTCCAATTAATCATGGGACACCCTGTATATTATATATATATATATATATATATATATATATATATATATATATATATATATATATACATATATATATATATATATATATATATATATATATATATATATATATATATATATATATATATATATATATATATATATTTCCGTGAAAAAAATTTATCTCAAAAAATTAAAAAAGGATATAGAAAAATATTTGGTGCCAGATCTATGAAAATTCACTACAATAACGCACTTGGTGCGTCCAGACTTTTACTTAATTTCCGAGAATTATCTAGCACGGTCTGTCGATGTGACTTCCCCACCTTCTTATTATAAATTACAACAATGTGTCACAAGAATCCACTGACAAGCAGTATGTGGCCCTTTTTTACACATGTGAGAGTCCTTGGCATTCAATTGTGACACAGTTCGAGTGAGTGTAACAAGATCGGAATGCTGAGTATTGATTTAAAATTGTGGTGGTCCCTATTCCATAGCTCTCTGAGAGAGCGGGCTGCTCCCTCTTTTTAGTGACGTGTCTCCCCAAGGAACTCCCTGATTGCACCTGTCCATATATCTCCCCATTTATTGCATGGAGTCGCCTGAGCCAACCAATGGACAGCGGCGTTGCCCTTTTTCGCTGAAACGACAGAAGCTGTCTACTAAGGGAAAACCGACGACCGTACTTTTAGATAATGTCACTTCACCTTCAGATTTATACAACCCTTTCAGAAATTCACTATTTTATCACGATTGTCTGATTGGAACGTTGATTTTTAATTAGGAAATTCTTTTGAAGAAAAAAATTCATTTTATTATCTTCGGTGACGGCGGCTTGAATGTGTTTGTTGTAAATGGTGACAGGTGGGAAGCCTCTAGTTCCTATTAAAAATTATCATTTGATTGGTATTTGATATTTTGTCCGTCACTCGAATAGACACATTTTAATTTATTTGTTTACCCAATAAATTTTGGATAACAGCTTTTCCAGAATTTCAAGCCTCAGACAATTTTTTTGACACAACGAGTATTGTTGCTTAAAAAATTGTAGCTGCTCATACATCTTTGCCCTTTTAGTGTGGTTTTGGTCATCAATTCCTATTAAGTTTTAACTTCCTGAAAAAGTAGTCACACAAGTTAATTAAACTCAGTAAATAAAAGTAAATAAGTGAAAGTCTGGACGCAGCAAGTGCGTTATGGTAGAAAATGTTCATAAAATTCTTGTCGAGTAGTTTTGCAAAACATACCGTAACTGATTTTCTGGTAAGCATTCCAATGGACCTGTCTCAACTTATGTATGTTAAATTTAGTATGTGGATGATGGACAGCTTTCAAATGACATCCTTTTTTCTGCACAAACACAAATGTTAAATAAATTTGAGGAGCTGATTCTTATACACAATTCACACCAAATAATGTTAACTTTTTCTATCAATATAATGTGTAGCTCAAATGATGTGACAAGTTGATTACAAAAACTATTGACAACTAAAACATTTTAATTATCCATCTTTGTTTATTTTATTGACTTTCATAATAGACGCTTATGTTTTAGTGAATTTTTATTTTAAAAAATTCACTAATAGAGAGGTATCATTGGTGAGACTTTACAAAAATTTTTTCAAATGAGCGCGAACTAGGACCCTTAGAACCCATATCTGGGGTCAGTTTCAATTTGTATATATATATATATATATATATATATATATATATATATATATATATATATTATATATATATATATATATATATATATATATATATATATATATATATATATATATATATATACATACATATATATATATATATATATATATATATATATATATATATATATATATATATATATATATATATATATATATATATATATCCGACCGATAACTCAAAAAATAATGGACCAATCTTGATAAAATTTGCAGAGTACCTTCCTTTTGCAAGTGGCTTGGATAAGTTCGTTAGCCAGGAAAATCGGACCAGATTTTCCCGGAAAATTTTGTATTTTCTTTATAAAAAAATTCATATCTCCGGAAATAACAAAGTAAGGGCAACCAAATTTGGTACGCGTATTTGTATTATGAAGTTATGGGCAGTTAAAGTAACCAATTTTGGAGTTTTCCGCAAAACGTCAAACTCGCAATTTTAAACGTCAAAATTGGCAATGTTTAAGCAAAGAATGTGAAACAAATACTGTTTGTGAAAAGAAAATGTTGCAAGAAAAATGTTCTGCAAACCCTTAAGTTTCAGACCCAACCGTCATTGCCCTTCATTTTACTAAAATATTTACAGAATATCCATTTCAAATAGACCCTTTCTCTGATGCTTTAACTGTCAGTTTAGTTAAGTTTGGTGGCTTTTTGGATATTTATTTGTAGGGTTAGTGAAGTTTATGGTTTAAGGGTCTATAATTTTTTTTAGCTAGTTATCGTAGAACAAATTCGTTAATGCATTTTTGCATTTTTTATCGAAATATGATGCGTTTATAAGAAAAAAAACTGGACGCAGTAAGTGCGTTTTGGTAGCGAATTTTCGGTAAATTTGCAGTTTAGTTCTCGAACGCTTTTCAAAACACTGTTTTAAGAAACCTGCCTAGCCCCCCCCCCCTGGATCCATAAACCCCAAAAAAAAATTCTTGTTCACACTCCCCAAGGAAGTCACGGGACCAGGGGTGAGTAGGGGTGCATAATTTTTTTTGCTAATTTTTGTAGAACAAATTCGTTAATGCATTTTTGCATTTTTTATCGAAATATGATGCGTTTGTAAGAAAAAAAACTGGACGCAGTAAGTGCGTTTTGGTAGCGATTTTTCGGTAAATTTGCAGTTTAGCTCCCGAACTCCTTTCAAAAAACTGTTTTCAGAAACCTGCCTAGGGCCCCCCTGAATCCACAAACCCCAAGAAAAATTTCTTGTTCACACCCTCCAAGGAAGTTACGGGACCAGGAGTGAATAGGGGTGCATATTTTTTTTAGCTAAATTTCATAGAACAAATTCGTTAATGCATTTTTGCATTTTTTGTCGAAATATGATGCGTTTGTAAGAGAAAAATCTGGACGCAGTAAGTGCGTTTTGGTAGCAAATTTTCGGTAAATTTGCAATTTAGCTCCCGAACGCTTTTCAAAAAACTGTTTTCAGAAACCTGCCTAGGCCCCCACCCCCCTGGATCCTCAAACCCCAAGGAAAATTTCTTGTTCACACTCCCCAAGGAAGTTACGGGACCAGGAGTAAGTAGGGGTGTATAATTTTTGTTTAACTAATTTTCGTAAAACAAATTCGTTAATGCATTTTTTATCGAAATATGATGCGTTTGTAAGAAAAAAAACTGGACACAGTAAGTGCGTTTTGGTAGCGAATTTTCGGTAAATTTGCAGTTTAGCTCCCGAACGTTTTTCAAAAAACTGTTTTCAGAAACCTGCCAACAGTTAAGTCTATTTTCGGATTTTTTTTTGTATATTTTCAAACCATAAGTAATTTTGATAAAATATAGTACATTGTTTCTACCACATAGGCTATACCGGTAATCAGATTGATGCCTGCTCACATTTGCTACTAAAAACATTTTTATGGAAATTCACTTCCATAACAGATTTGCTGCATCTAGACTTTTGAAAAATGTTTATGTATTTTTAAACAATAAATTTATTTCAATGAAATATGGTACATTGTTTCTACTATATAGGCAACCAAGTTTGATGCCTGCTTTCATCAAAGAAAAACATTTGCTATTAAAAATATTTTAAAGAAAATTCGCTACCATAACGCACTTGCTGCGTCCAGAGATTTTAAGTTTTATTTATTAATGGCTTGGATGAGTTCGTTAGCCAGGAAAATCGGACGAGGTTTTCCAGGAAAATTTTAAATTGTCTTTGAAAAAAAAATTTTTCTCTGAAAGTAACATAGCTGCTTTAATGAAATTTACTATACATATTGCCTTGGGAGAGACCTTACTACGTACCAAAATTAGACTTTCTAAATTTATAGAAAATTTAGTTATTCAAATTTTAAATTTTCTTTCGCAAATTACAAAGTTATTTTAATGAAATTTGGTGGATATTTTGCCCTGGGAAAGAACTTACTACATATCAAAAATATGAGTTTATAGAAAATTGAGTTATTCAAATTTGAAGCATTTAATAAAAATTCACTACCATAACTCACTTGCTGCGTCCCGAGATTCTTCTAACAGGGAATACATTTTTCAGAGTCAGTGAAACTTGAATCCCGAAAAACTTGGATAACAATAATTATTTAACTATAGCATTTTGGAAAAAAATTCAATTTTCCATGGAAAAACTTGACTCTCAGAACTGGCCAACGAACTTAGCCTCTGAAACGAATTTTCTAATGTAATGAAAAAACCGGAATCCTCCAGGTGGCGTAGCAGCTTTGTATGTTGTATATATATATATATATATATATATATATATATATATATATATATATATATATATATATATATATATATATATTGTGGTGGGCGTTTCTCCTCTAACGGTTTCTTTCGCTTCGGATTTCTTTGGGCTTCTATGTAATATTCGAGCCCCCAGTACCGAATTATTATTACCAAAGGCAACCGGTCCTCTGCCAGAGGTTTACTTAGTTGTAATACCTCCTTACTAAGCTGTTAGAAGCAGCTTGGGCCAAGGTGTATTTCAGTGGAGGTAGTAGAATAAATTGCGTAACCGGTAGTAGCCGAAGCGTAAGATAGATGTGCGTTTTACCTAACTGTTTTAAGCCGGGCTAGGCAAATTAGAACAAAGTAATTCTAAATTGCAGCCAAACCTGTGTGTGTGTGTGTGTTTTGGTTCGTTTAGCGTCGGTCTATTTCCGCGACTATGGCCAATCACCGATCATGGGAGCAGATTTATCTCACTATCCTGGAAATTTTGCCGAACCCCAGCCTTTCTGTAAGAAGAATAGGGATCTTTAATGTGCCCAGCATCGCATGAATACGGAAACTACGGTTTTATTTCCGCTCCGAAGGGCGGACCGTGCAGACATTCAACGTGGGTAGCCTAACCTCCGGGATAAACAAACTCGAAACTAACCAATGTCACAGACAGGCTCTCGGCGTGCGGACCAAACTCCCGTTCTCCGCGGGTACCACCGCGGCTCAATACTTTTTGTGCAGGTGACTTAGGTTATACGTACTGCTAAAATGTCGACGGCTGAAGCCTTTGAAGAGATACCGCGGTATTTATGTACTTATTTAAAAAAAAAAATTAAAACTGCATTCTGCCTGCTGTTAATCGAATAATTTATCACCGCTATGTTTACCCGATAATTAGGTTCATTACTATATATATATATATATATATATATATATATATATATATATATATATATATATATATATATATATATATATATATATATATATATGACGTCTGAAACTAACATCGTATATGGGTCAGTATCTCATATATGGGTAATAGACTTTATCGTAATATGGGCACCAAGAATACAAAAAGTAAGTTCTTTGTTATGACATGTTTTATATATTTCGTGTCAAATTGACACTTGTTGAATGCAGTATTGTTCCCAGATTTCCATTTTTTGTGATCTTTAGTACACAACATTCACTTACAACCACCACATCAAGTAGCAGTAGCCTTAGCTATAGAGTTTATCATTTAATGGTATATAATTTTTGTCGAATTTTCGTAAAAAATTAATAAAGCTCAATATATCCGTTATTATATAAGATATGAAGAAAATTTGTATATATTAATTATAGGGTGTCTTGAGCTACATCTTAAAATAATATTTCTGCAATCACAGGGTGGCCCATAAGTGGTACATTGGTGATACAAATTTCCTTTTTTTAATCAAACACGCCTTATGTTATTGCATTTTTGCATTTTCCATCGAAATATAATGCATGTTTGTAAGAAAATAAATTCTGGACGCAGCAAGTGCGTTATGGTAGTGAATTTTCATAAAAATCTTTTTAATAACAAATATGTGTGTTTTTTTAAGAAAGCAGGCATCAAATTTGGTTACCAGTATAACCTATATAGTAAAAACAATGTGCCATGTTCCATTAAAATAACTTTATTGTGTGAAAATGTACCAAAATTTCCAAAAGTAAACTTAAAATGTTCCCGAAAAAACACGTTTCTTGGTCAACCTTATAGGTTAATAGCAAATTGAGCTGTTCAAATATGAAACATTTGATCAAAATTCACTACCATAACGCACTTGCTGCGTCCAGAATTTATTTTCTTACAAACATGCATTATATTTCGATGGAAAATGCAAAAATGCAATAACATAAGGCGTGTTTGATTAAAAAAAGGAAATTTGTATCACCAACGACTTATGGGCCACCCTGTGATTGCAGAAATATTATTTTAAGATGTAGCTCAAGACACCCTATAATTAATATATACAAATTTTCTTCATATCTTATATAATAACGGATATATTGAACTTTATTAATTTTTTACGAAAATTCGACAAAAATTATATACCATTAAATGATAAACTCTATAGCTAAGGCTACTGCCAAGCATCAGAGACAGGGTCTATTTGAAATGAATTTTCTGCAAATATTTTAGTAAAATGAAGGACAATGACGGTTGAAACTAAGACTTTAGGGTTTGTAAAACATCCTTCTTGAGACATTTTATTTCTATAGCCCCTATTAGATTTAAGTTATTTGCCTAAATGTTGCCAATTTTGACATTTTAAATCGCCACTTTGACGTTTTGAGGAAAACCCCAATTATTATATTTTAAATGCCTATAACTTTTTTGTCTTTTGACCTACATAGCTAAATTTTGGTAGGTAACTTACATATAAGGATGTAAACCTGCGTACCAAATTTAGTTGCTCTTACTTTGTTAATTCCGGAGATATAATTTTTTTTCGAAAGAAAACACAAAATTTTCCGGGAAAACCTGGGCAGATTATCCTGACTAACGAACTAATCCAAGCCATTTGCAAAAGGAATTTTTTCACCAAATTTGATCAAAATCGGCCCATTATTTTTTGAGTTATCGGTGTGATACATATATATATATATATATATATATATATATATATATATATATATATATATATATATATATATATATATATATATATATATAATATATATATATATAAATATATATATATATATATATATAAACATATAAAAATTGAAACTGACCCCGGATATGTTTTCTGGGGGGCCTAATTAGCGCTCATTTGAAGAAATTTTTTCAAAATTCAAAGGTCGGGATCTCCTCATTAGTGAATCTTTTTTAAGAAAATTCACTAAAATAACACAAAACTCAAACAATATGACTTAAAAAGGAGCTATAAAACCAATAACAAAATAATAAACAAAATAAATACAGAACAAGGACACAACCCACATAAATTAAGCGGAATATATCAAATAGAATGTAACACATGCAATAAAAAATATATAGGAATGACAAAAAAATCAATAGAAATAAGATTCAAGGAAAATATAACAGCATTAGACAAAATACCAGGCTACAAATCAGATGTAGTTACAAACATTCATAACAGAAAACACTAAAAATCAGATATCAACCATTTACAATTAACAAAACATACTAAAGACCACAAAAAATGGAAATCTAGGAACAATACTACATTCAACAAGAGGCAATAAGAGACAATTAACCTCAGAACAAATCCAAGTACAAACACTTAAAAAACTTAATAAAAGCCATACAACTAAACAAATTATCCTACCACAATAATGATAACAGGAAACAGATACAATCGACACAGACCGAAAACACATCCAATCAAACAAATGTAAACCGGCCAACTAAAACTAAACACGCGGACGGCACGTACAGCTTTAGAAATAAAACACACAGGAACGAGCGGGGTCAGTAACGTGCTAGTGATGAACCAGGAATGTTCTAAACTGCAGTCCACGGAAACAAATAAAAACCCACAGAAAATACAGCATATAAAGTGTATATTTAAAAGTGATTACAGTGTAGTGCAACATTCCAAAAGATATATATATATATATATATATATATATATATATATATATATATATATATATATATATATATATATATATATATATATGAAGTCTGAAACTGAAATCGTATATGGGTCAGAATCTTGTATATGGGCAATAAGAATGCTTTGTTATAACATGTTTTATACAGTTCGTGTCAATTTGACACTTCTGCCAAGGCCTACAAAGAAACAACAACTCCGAAAGAGTATTAAATTACAAAGTATCATACATCTTACCAATAAGTGAATTAAGTTTAGAAAACTGAAAGGTGCGAGAAAAGGGATTACATAGCAAACAGTTGCCCTACAAACAAGCTTGGAGACATTGCACATAGGCGAGACGCACAACATATACACACAAACAAATGTTTCTAAAAGACGTGGTACCATTGCCACTTTGATAAAAACACTATTAAAATTTAAAAGAGAAAGATGTTATCTAATTTTTACGTGCCTTGTTAGTGCACTGAAATCCGTTTTGATCTTAGTGACAGCTGATAGATGGCCCGAAAATAGACCCATAGAGTCAGACGCGGATAGACATAGAGTAGTAATCACATATGCTGACCAAGAGCACATAATAGATGCAAAAAAGGAAGGCGGAGGTGAACTCCCATTGACTCAACAACGGCCATGCAAACTCTACCAGCATAAATCAAGTTCTGGAAATAGAGACAACTAGCTTTATGTAAAATTATTTTTGGCAGAGTATTTGTTATATCCGTCCAACTGAAGCGGAGAGATACGTTACAAGTCATACAAGAGTGTCACATAATGCTATCCAAGCAACTTTATAGCCTGAAAGGCCGCAGGTCAGGTGGTCAAAGAGACTTAAGGCCAGAGCCAGTAAAAATCGACAGAGAAGACAGAGGAAAATAGAATGAGTACCCAAGGAACAGCAACAAGAAGAGGGATTTTTCATTTTTGGCAAATTTTTTGTTATATCCATCCACCTGCCAGTGGAAAGATGCATTAAAAGTAAACAACAATTGTTACCTTATGTTACCCTAGAAGAATGTCGTGTTATACAAATGATGCCTTAAAATTGTCAACTATGTCTAAAATGTGTTTTAGCTGGAACTCTCCTTCATTTGAAATTGACCCTTCCTGCTAGGTTTTGACAGCAGTTATAAAATAGTTGCAAGGCAATTCAAATAATACTTTTAATGACTTTTAAACTAAAACTCTGAAAAGAATTATATTTTCGGGAAACGAATATTGCATAAAATGTGTTCAGCCTGTTCTTAGATATGTATTTGAATTTTTACTTGCTTTCATTAGCCAAATGGATTTTCTGGAAATAGCTATGTCATAACTATTTAACAAACAAGTATTTGATTTTATTACGTTTCTATGAAAATTCGCTAACGTCACACACTTGCTGCTTGCAGACTATTTTCAATAAAACTTGATTGTTTAGTTTAAAGCCTGGCCTATCAATTTTGGGAAAAATAACTGAATTTTTAGTTACAAATTAATGTTACTGCATGGTAAAATAAAAGCGCTTGATCTTTACACGAGGCGTTTGTGAGTATTTAAAACTATGATAAATTTAAAGCTTGTTTCTTTTGCGATCGTTTTCAGAGTACAGGTGAAATTTCTCAGGCTTATCACGTCCAACGGAGCTGATAAGTATCAGCGTACAATTCCAATAAAATGGAGTTGTCGAAACAAAGGTAGGAACGTATGAGATTTTCACTGGTCCCTTAGGAACTAAATCCCACTTTCACTTCAGTTACGTTACATCAGATCACTCCCAAATGAAAAGCGAGTAAATCGCAATAGCATGTTCTATTCTTAAAAGAGACGTGAGTTGCTACACACACAAAGGGCCTATTTCTATTTAGTTTGATTTCATTACACTGATCACCAAGGAAAGTTGTCCTGTTTATTTTACTTCCAATTAAATGATGGTAGCAAATGTTCATTTTAAAAATTTAAAGCTCTCACAACTACTCAATTTATCTTAAAGGTAGAAAGTTACAATTTGGTAGGTACTGCAGCCTCTGCATAGGCAACGTATGCACCGAATTTAATTACAGTAGCTTTTAATTTTCAAAAATAATTCAAAAAGAAAATCCTAAATTTACCCTCGTAAACTGGTGCCCACTTTTCTAGCTAACCAAATTATCAATAAAAAAGTCTGGAGGAAGCAAGTGTGTTAGGGTAGTGAATTTTCATAAAAATGGTTTTAATGGAAAATATGTCTTCTAATAAAATGCATAAAATTTGGTATAACCTACATAGTAGAAATAATGTTCTATATTTCATCAAAATAACTTTATTGTTTGAAAAATTGAAATAATTTTCCGAAAATAAACTTTAAATGTTTCCGACAAAACTGATCCGACATTCCTGGACAACGAATTTGTCCACGCTCTTTACACACCTACCAGGATACCATTAGCCACTAAAAGCTTTTTGACAAAAATTACAAATAAAAATGAGTATTTGCGAACAATTTCTTTAAGGAAAATTCGACATTTTCTTTGCGAAAATTGCTTAAGTAATGTTACACAAAAACTATATTTTTCACGAAAATTTGTCAAACAACTATTTTTCACGACAATGTGAAATAATGTTTTTTTTTATAATAACTTAATGAACATTCTTTAATATCAACACTTCTAAAAATGTTCCAAAAAATGCTTTCAACAAAAACACACAGTACATAATATTTTTTACACGCAAATTTGCTAAAAAATGCATAATATTGAAATTATATACTTAGTATGTATCTAAATTTTCGTATGGAATTCACATTCTCTAATATAAAGGCGGGTACCAAATTTGGCTGCAATATTAGTGCGTTTTTATTTAAAAAAAATCACCGATGGAGAGGTATCGATGGTGAGACTTTGCAAAGACAATTTCAAATGAGCGCGAACTAGGCCCCCTAGAACCCATATCCGGGGTCAGTTTCATTTTTTATGCGTTTATATATATATATATATATATATATATATATATATATATATATATATATATATATATATATATATATATATATATATATATATATATATATATATATATATATATATATATATATATATATGTATATGTATGTATCCAACCGATAACTCAAAAAATAATTAACCGATTTCGATGAAACTTGGCATGTGCCTTTCTTTTATTAATGGCTTGGACGAGTTCGTTAGCCAAAAAAATCGGACAGGGTTTTCCGGGAAAATTTTGAGTTTTCTTTTGAAAAAAATTTTTTTTTCTCCGAAAGTAACAAATCTGTTTCAATGAAATTTACTATATATGTTGCCTTGAGAGATATCTTAATAAGTACTAAAATTCAACTTTCTAAGTTTATAGAAAATTGAGTTATTCAAATTTTCAAATTTCTTTCGAAAAATTTTTTTTTCTCCGAAAATTACAAATCTATTTTAATGAAATTTGGTGGATATCTTGCGTTAGGAAAGACCTTACCACACACCAAAACTAAATTCTCTAAGTTTATAGAATATTGAGTCATTCAAATTTGAAGCATTTAATAAAAATTCACTACAATAACGCACTTGCTGCGTCCCGAGATTTTTTGCTATTTACGGAGGTATAAAAACTTTCAGAAAGACAATCTACAATTTACCAGGAAAACTAGTCCGATTTTCCTGAGAAACTAACCAAATTTTATTAAAATCGCCTATTATTTTCTCAGTTATCGGTGGGTTATATATATATATATATATATATATATATATATATATATATATATATATATATATATATATATATATATATATATATATATATATATATATATATATATATATATATATATATATATATATATATATATATATATATATATATATATATATATATATATCTGGATATGTGTTTAAGAGGCCTAGTTCACGCTTGTTTGAAAACCTTTTTCCAAATTCAAAAGTGAATTTTTGACGAAAAATCCTCCATAAAACCTGTTTGTAACGTTTATTTATTTTAATAAATTTGTCGCTGCTTTTTTAGGAACTGAAAAATTAAAAGGTTCATACTGTCATTTCTATAATTTTTTGTCAATTATCACAGAACGTTACATATGGAACTGGATTAATTATTTAGAATCTAAAAAGTGACCTATTTAGTGTCAATTTTTCTAATTTCCTTTAATAATTATAAATGGCAATTTTCAGTAAATTCGTTTATTTTCTTAGCCCACTGCGTTAAACAAAGTCAACGAATGTGAAAAGGGAGAGGGAAATTTAATTTAAAGTTAAAATAACGAATATAACTTTACTCGAGACGAGGGCATTGTTTCTATTTTTAATATTAATAATGTATATATATATATATATATATATATATATATATATATATATATATATATATATATATATATATATATATATATATATATAGATTAGCACAACGTTAGTTTTGAGGAAAAAATTCAGAAACATGCTGAGAATTACCCCTGTACGGACTAATCGTCAGGCAAATGATGTTCTCTCAACTCCATAGTACAATTAAGAGACCTGAAGCAAATTTGAGGTGCTGTGCAGAGTAAACAAGCTGCAAAAGAGCCAGCAATGCAAACTGTAAAAAAAGTCACCTTACAGAACTTCATAGAAAGGAGAAACTCCTTACCAACCGTACGTGGCCACCAACCTACCACAGCGTTTCTCTATGAAAAACTTCCACATTGTCCAACTAAATAAAACTCGCTTGATAGTCACCTAATCTGATCGTTTATTAGAACTATTAGTTGACCGTAATTCATTAAATTTGCAACTTTGAACGTTATTGATGTTCTTTTGTCATATTACGTACCTCTATAATGCCAATGCCACTGTTTGGCTACATACTTTTATGTGTTTGACATACATCTGTTTCACCATAGAGCATTACGTGTTTGGCAATGACAGATTGAATATATATATATATATATATATATATATATATATATATATATATATATATATATATATATATATATATATACATATACATATATATATATATATATATATATATATATATATATATATATATATATATATATATATATATATATATATATATATATATAAAATAACGGGCAGCTCAGAACTGGTACGGACCGAAGAATCCAATAATATAATTAAAACAAAGCTATTTGTAACACATATTATACATAAACTTTATTTTTCCGCACTTCGCCTCCATATGAACTCTAACTATACCAAATTACATATTCCTCTCTGCTTAAAAAGCGGTACAAAGTTGTTTCGTCACGTGTTAATATATAGAATTAAATAAATAAACTACTGCGAAAGCATTAGAGAAAGGCTCCATTTGAAATTAATTTTCTGAAAATATTTTAACAAACAAACAAACCGAAGACAATGTTTTAAGGTAGCCAATGTAAAGGGGAGACCTTTGTATTGGAATTATGGGTTGGCGGTCGCGAGAGTACCGTAAGAAAGCATCCTTGCCCCGCTGCTTTTCGTCGTCTACATAAATGAGCTTCTCTGTATAACGCAAGAAAAAGTTACTCTCTCCGTTGATGACTCCCTGTTGGTTAAGGGGTATTTTACTGAATCGGTGCAGAATAGAGCGCGCGATATTTTGGTGAGATTAGATCGGTGGTTCTCTCAGCACAATATGAAACTAAATTAAAAAAAAAAAGATTTAGGGGTCTAGCAGGCCAGAATATATCGCCATTATTCGCAATTAATCTACTGTGAAAGTTTTCTTCTGAACGGCATCTTTATGAGCTGGATAACCATCGTGCATAAAACAAGTTTGATCCATGTTCCCCACAGATGCCCTTAGAGCTTTTGCTATTTGCTCTTGCAAGGCCGGAAAAAAAGGTAAAGGTAAAGGTAAGATGCTTACTGGCAATTAGGCCATTGCTGACCCTTTTTGTTCATCTAAACTAACCTACCCTCCACCTTGAGCTCGATCTCAACGACGACAGTGATTTTGAAAAATCATCCGCCGCCGGTGATGCTCGAACCGTCGACCCCCGAGTCCGTATTGGAAAGTCCGAATCGACTTTCCCGCACGGCCACGGAGGCGCTATGCAAGGCCGGAAGATATCTTACTGCATTCAAATTGAAATTAAAAATGAATGGTCCAATTAATTGATTTCCTGAAAGTAATAATTTTAATAATTTCATGTTTAAATTCAGATCGCCTTTCATAGTTATTATACCGCACCAAACGTTGAATCCAATTTTGTTTAAAATTGTCTTGGTGAGATCAGCTATGGGTTTTATATAGCCCAGTTATGGGTATTATGCCTGTTGAACACTCCGTAATTGGTAAATCGAGTTTTGTCAATCCATTTTATTGAAAAATTTTGATTTTCTCGCATATTGTCAATGTACCATTCACAAAATATTACTCTTCGGGGAAACTAATTTTCCGATCAACCTTGTACTATCCTAGGCTTGTATAGATAGGATTTATGAATGTCCAGTATTCGATGGGCGGATGACTTAGGGGTATCAGTTTCATTACCAATTTTTCTAACAAATGATGTGGGTTATTATCAGCATCAATTCTCCCTTGATTTTTCACAGCATATTTACGATTTATGGTTTTTTTAAAACTCCCATAATTAAGCAAAGTTAGTACCAGATCCCTAAAATGTCTTGCGTTTGGTTAATGCCGTTCAGGAAATTTATTTTGGTAAATTTAGACAGCCGCTGTAGGGTTTCTGTAGGCTACGAAGTAGGTTTCTAACATTTCTAATTTTTCTTGATTAGTATAATTAAGAGCTACGTTTAATGGTCGGGTATTTAAATATAATATCAACGTAATGCAAATTAAATCAAACCAAAGAGAAGCAATTAAAGAAATCAGATTGAATTAATGAAAGGCAATGAAAACAATACAGAAGATACTTCAAATTAAACCTAGTTTGACAGTTATAAGATAGACAAATTGTTGGCTCGCATACTATACCGAATCAAGCACATCAGCAAAATTTATTGGGAAACATCTCGATATGTTAATTTCAATATTTAGTTCCAAGAAAATATCATGTTGTGATACAGTTTTGAAAAAGTGATAAAAATGCTATTTAATGCAATAAAAATCCAATATAGCATCCATTATAAAAAACAAAGTTATAATCATTATCTCAAAAACGGTAAAATATATCTTTTGTTTTATTTTTTTACTACAAAGACATTATAAAAGTTCCCATAAAATCTCTAAACCAAAATACCATATCTCCTCAAATAACCGAGATACGGCGGTTTCTTAAAAACGTACTATTTTATTTTTTCGCGATTATTTCAGAAACAAAAACAATTGATAAATAGTGATCCTGAAATGGCAATAGAATCCCGAAAAACATTACCCATTGAACCTACTTTGTAACTCTTACAATAATCGTGAGAGCAATACATGCAGCATCAATTTGGGACACACTGTATGTATATATTTGAGTGTGTCACGTACGTGAAAAAAAGTTATCAAGAATTTGCAAGCTTACAGGGCAATCATTGCCATGACACAAGAAATAGATCACATCTAGCGAATGTCAATACCAGACTTACTTTAGTCCAAAAAATAGCCATTATCAATTAATAGAAATGTATAAATTAACTATCAGACAAATTAACCAAAATAAAATTGTAAAATCTGTTTAACATAAAATATCAGAAAATGGTTTAGTTTTTACTAAAGTTGATAAATACCACTATAGCTATAAGTAGGGATGCATATAACATTAAAATTAATGATTTTATTACTAGAGAAAATGTAATAGAAATTAGGAGAGACCAAACAAACCCATTTCAGATGAAACTAAAAAACGAACTTAAAAACACATATCTGTTTAGTCAACAAGAAAAGAAATATCTTTTATATAAAAGCCCACAACCACCAAAAATATATGGCTATCTGAAAATTCACAATCCAAATATTCAGGTGAGACCAGTAGTTAGCTATGTTAATACACCTAATCATAAGATAGTGAGCAAACTGGTTTCACTTATTAGAGAATACAATTACATTCCAAAATATTCAGTTAAAAATTCGTATGAACTAACACAAAAATTAAATAACTTAATTATTCCTACAAATAGTAAATTAGTCTCGTTTGATGTTTGTAGCATGTATTCTAAAATACCCCCTAGAGAATGTTTATCTCTGTTAGAAAACGTTTTAATAGAAAAAAAGTTGAAATTTAACGCGAAAGAAAAATCTTGTTTCTTGACAAAAGCTGAAGTATATAAATAAGCTTGTACACATTGTAATGCAATATAGATAGGTGAAACTTCTAGAACTTTCAAAACCGGATACCAAGAACATATTTCTGCATTTATAAATAACCACGCTGACAAATCTACATTTGCAAACATATTATTAATACCGAACATAGACCTACAGTAAATAACCGCATACAACCACAACACTTTTGTAATGACAAATATATATTAGACTTTTTGAATCTTCAGAAGTCAAGAAACACACACACACACACGACGATAGCTGCCTTGTTTTAAAGAACAAACTGATTTAATGAATTCCCCTTTCTTGGATATTCTTCTTCCTAATTAAATAAGTTAAAGAAAATAGATTTAACCATTTTTTTTTTCAAACAAGTTTTAGTAAGATAATAAGTTGATGTATGTTGATACTTTCATTGTATAGAGTCTGCTTTATTACTGTTATGGTTTAGTTATTTTATTGTTGTAACTGTTATTATAGTTATTACTGTTATAGGATAGTTCTGTTTTTATGTTAAATATTGACATACATCACGTAGACATTTTGAAAGCCTCATCTGTCATCTGTGTTTCATATTATTTACAACTTTATGAATTTTTTGATCAAAACATAGCAACAGATTTTTATTTGTAGTTGTCATGATTTCGTACTAATTCAATTTTTATCTGTCTGAGGATGCTGTCAAGCAGCGAAACTAATCAGAGAAGCGTTGAAGAACATTCTAGAGCATCTAGAATTCATAAGGGCCTCTTGCTCCACTTAACTTACGCGCTGGCTACGCCCTTCACCTACAGAGACGAAACCCACCAGTGAAGCCAGAGAAGTAATCTCCAAGTCTGTATGTAGTATGGACCAGTTTCACCAAGTAAGGGCAACAACAATCAATGCATTATAAAGGAATTACCAGATGAGAAGTTGGAAAGCCTCTTTGAGCAAATGTTGGTTGTTAAAGCATCTTTTTTTTTGTTTGTTCCCTCAGGGCTCGTCCGCGGTCTTACTCAAAAAATGAATTCTTAGATCTTAGACAATCAACTTTATTTGTAAATCTCTGTGATATATTTAGTTTTTAATTCTGTGTATACCTTTCAAATAATATCTAATGGTTGTTTTTTGCATTGGATGTTTTTATACAGCTAAGTGTGAAGTTTATAGTTTCTAATTTTTAATTTGTATATATTAATATTTTTTGTATATGTTTTATATATATTTATATGTGCATATGTGTGTATACATATGAAATGTTGACTTGTACTGTGCGCTACTGGGGTGATTTGAACGAAAAAACGAATAAATTATCTATCTATTTATCTATATATCTGTCTATCTATATGTAGTGTTTATATAATATATTTCTTGTTGCTGTCTTTTAAAAATCAACTTATTATTTTGAGTCGCGCAGTATTCTAATCTTACAATCTTATCAGCACCATCACCTTTTGCCCATACAGTTCTGCTTTTAGTTAGCCATAACCTAACTTATGTTTGACATACTGCACAGGGAAACATCATTTGTATTTATGAGAATTCAATTTTTTACGACACATATTCCAAAATTCGCTGAATCAATGTATTTTATGCATCGTATAACCTGGTTGAAGTTTGATGTTAAAGAAAGCCGTATAAAATAATGTTACGGTTAGAGACGCAATATTCAAGGCGAGCCGTAAAGGCGACCCTAAGGGTCTGAACTACTAAAACCTTTTTATCTGACTATTCCAGTGCTCAGGTGAGCGTAGAAATAGCCAGGAAAACATTGCCAGGAGGGTCACAATGAATATATATTGTGCAAGCGAGCTCTCTCAACCTAGCGGCTTCAAAACTGCTCCTGGAAATATATATATACACTTACACACAGAAAATACAACCGACTTTCTCCAGGCTAAGCGGACAAGAATGTCGAAAACAGAGACTGAGACTAGAATCTATTGATAGTGGTAGTGAAAGGACTCCCCGATTTAATGGACAGAAATCTAGAAGAATAGAGGGAAAAGTCTATTATAGCGAATTTTCTTAGTAAAAAATATGCAAATTTTTGACCAAATTTGCTTTAGCGAACTACATAAATCGACATATTGAAAAAATAGAGTTTGTGTGTTTTATAAATAATTTACTATAACACAAAGATAATAATGTAAGTCCAATGAGCACTGTATGCCTCCCGCCTTTTAGGGAATTATCTAAAAAAAATTCACTAATGAAGTTTCAGTTTTTATATGTTTATATATATATATATATATATATATATATATATATATATATATATATATATATATATATATATATATATATATATATATATATATATATATATATATATATATATATATATATATATGTATATGTATTACACCGAAAACTCAAAAAATAATCAGCCGATTTTGATCAAATTTGGTGAATACCTTCATTTTGCAAGTGGCTTGGATAAATTCCTTAGCCAGGAAAAGCGGGCCTGGTTTTCGCGGAAAATTTTGTGTTTTCTTTCGAAAAAAATTTATATCTCCGGAAATAACAAAGTAAGGGCAACCAAGTTTGGTACGCGGGTGTATGTCGTTATAGGTACATCACTTCCAAAATTTAGCTTTATAGGTTAAAAACCAAAAAAGTTATAGGCATTTAAAGAAAAATAAATTGGGGTTTTCCTCAAAACGTCAAAGTCGCGATTTAAATCGTCAAAATTGGCAACATTTGGGCAAAGAAACTGAATCTAATACGGGCTATGGAAAGAAAATGTCTCAAGAAGAATGTTTAACACACCCTAAAATCTTAGTTTCAACCGTCTTTGTCCTTCATTTTACTGAAATGTTTCCAGAAAATTCATTTGAAATACACCCTTTCTCTGATGCTTTGGCAGCTATAAGGTTTATCGTTTAATGGTATATAATTTTTCTCGAATTTTCGTAAAAAAATTATTAAGCTAAATATATCCGTTATTATACAACATATGAAAAACAAAATGTATACATTAATTACAGGGTGTTTTGAGCTACATCTTAGAAAAGTATTTCTACAATCACAGGCGGACCCACAAGTCGTTGGTGACACAAATTTTCTCTTCTTTTAGTCGAACTGCCTTATGTTATCACATTTTTGCATTTTTCATCCAAATATAATGCATGTTTGTAAGAAAAGAAATTCGAGACGCAAGTGCGTTATGGTAGCGAATTTTGATTAAATGCTTCATATTTGGATAGCTCAATTTGCTATTAACCTATAAGGTTGACCAAGGAACGAGTTTTTTCGGAAACACTTTAAGTTTACTTACGGAAATTTTTGTACATTTTCAAACAATAAAGTTATTTTGATGAAACATGGCACACTGTTTTTAATATATAGCTTATACTGGTAACCAAATATGATGCATGTTTTTTTTAAACACACATATTTGCTATTAAAAACATTTGTAGGAAAATTAACTACCATAACGTACTTGCTGCGTCCAGACTTTTATACAGGTGTCCCACGTAGACCTTCCATTAGCCGTTTCTGGAGTACGAATTCTGAAAATTCAAGCACGTGGGTTTCTCAAAATTTACAATTCACTGAAAACATTGACGTTACTATGGTACTTCCGGTTATATCGGAAGTATACGTCAACTTTCTCATTTCAAATGGAATATGGTATTTTTTATGACGGATCTAGATTTCTCGTCAAATTTTATGATAGGTTTCACTAACATGTTATGTCATTTTTCTCAACCATTTTCGAGATATTTGACTTTTTTCTGAAATTTATTAAAGACCATAGTCACATTTACACACCTGCATATCTCTTACTTTTCAACCTGAAGAGGTGAAACTTTAAAATGCAAATTCTAAAATGTCACAAAATATTTGGAATTTACTAAAGCTGGTACAAGTTTGACAGGATGTCCGAAATAGACCGGTCAATGGTGACAACTTTAAAACCTAATAACTCTCTTATTTTAAACAGAATACCCTATATTTTATAACGTTAGTTCATGTACTTTTTATTCTACTTTTGATTGGTGTCAGCATTTCCTATACCTAAGTCCCACCGATTTGAAGATATTTAAACATTATTTGCGATAAGAAATAATTATTAGTCAGTTTATCAGGTTGTCTAGGAGAAATTTTAAACGTCAGCTTCCAGCATAAGTAAAATATGCGACGACTTTTGAATATAACTTTTATTTACGAGGAGTATAACCGAATTATTAACAGAATATGTCGTGTGGTTGCAAAGAGATTGCCACATAAACACAGATCAACTCGTTACATGATCAGAATACTACTAAAAACTTAAAAACATTCTAAGAATGGAGTGCTTAGTCCTAAATTTCATAAGAGTAAAGCATTATTAGGGAACAAAGAGATTTGTGTGTTATCACTTCACAATAAATGTTCAAAATTTGCAACGTTCACTTCCAGGCATATTTGCGATAAGAAATAATTATCAGTCAGTTTATCAGGTTGCCTAGGATATGAAAATTTTAAACGTCATCAACATAATGGTTGTACTGTAAAGTACGTTTGTAAATTGCAATTTAATAAAAGAGAGTATTTCCACAATAATGGCACACTTCAATTACTAAAACGACGACTTTTTTAATTTAATTATAAAATACGTACGAATGAAAGGCTAGAGTGTGCACGTGTTGCGATCGCTCCTGCAATTTTTGCAAAAATAAACTCAATAAAGTGACTAGTATTGAAGTGTATTGTGCACACGTGTTCTAGAAGTAAAGTAGTATCTACTGGTGTTACCTACAAGAATGGCCTTTACGAAACGTCAATTAGAACAAATTAATGAATTGATTGAGTGTTGTGTGTCGAAAACTCTAAAAGAAAACTACACGCTCATGAAAGAAATCACGTCTTCTGCCGTGAAGGAAGCTTTACCTGAGATGGAGGAAAGATTAAAAAAGCAAGAAACTCAGTTAAAATGTATATCTGAAGAAAACAAAAAATTAATAAAAAGACTTGATGTATTGGAACAACACAATAAGAGAAAAAATATAAGAATTTTCAATATACCAGCTGAAATCAATGAAAACATTTTAAATAAAGTCGTACAATTTTTCAACAAAGATATGAATGTAAACATATCTGAAAACAACATTCGCACCTGCTACCGTTTAAAAAGCCGGAATAATCAGAAACCTCCAATTTTGGTCTCTTTCACAGACATTGAATATAAACATCGAATAATAAGGAACACACACAGCTATATTAAAAGACAGGGGAATTTTCGTGGCGGAGGACTTGACTTACAGCAATCTTAATCTTCTAAGCAAGGCTAAGGAAGTATATGTCAGAAACAAGGCCTGGAGTTGGAACGGCAACGTATACGTTAATACTGGTATTAAACAGAAGCTCCGCATTGGACCACTGGATGATCTAATCCAAATATTTAAAGTTAAGAAGTTTGATAGTTGCAATTTTCAAATATACCTATGTTATATCTAGTTTGCTTTGTTGAACAAAAGTTTGGTTGTGTTTTAGTGAATTTTCGTAGTAAAAATTCACTAATGGGGAGATCCCGACTTTTGAATTTTGAAAAAAATTATGCAAATGAGCGCGAACTAGGACCCCTAGAACCCATATCCGGGGTCAGTTTCAATTTGTTTATATATATATATATATATATATATATATATATATATATATATATATATATATATATATATATATATATATATATATATATATATATATATATATATATATATATATATATATATATATATATATATATATATATATATATATATATATATATATATATATGTATCACACCGATAACTCAAAAAATAATGGGCCGATTTTGATAAAATTTGGTACGTACGTTTCTTTTGTAAATGGCTTGGATAAGTTCGTTAGTCAGGAAAATCGGACGAGGTTTTCCGGGAAAATTTTGAGTTTTCATTCGAAAAAAATTCTTATCTCAAAAAATAATAGGCCGATTTTAATAAAATTTGGCATATCCCTTCCTTTTGTAAATGGCTTTGACAAGGTTGTTAGCCAGGAAAATCGGAAGAGATTTTCCGGGAACATTTTGAGTTTTCATTCGAAAAAAATTCTTATCTCAAAAAGTAATAAGCCGATGTTAATAAAATTTGGCATGTACCTTCCTTTTGTCAATGGCTTTGACAAGTTTGTTAGTCAGGAAAATCGGACGAGGTTTTCCGGGAAAATTTTGAGTTTTCATTCGAAAAAAAATCTTATCTCAAAAAGTAATAAGCCGATTTTAATAAAATTTGGCATGTACCTTTCTTTTGTAAATGGCTTTGACAAGCTTGTTAGTCAAGAATATCGGACGAGGTTTTCCGGGAAAATTTTGAGTTTTCATTCAAAAAAAAAATTTATCTCAAAAAATAATGGGCCCATTTTGATACAATTTGGCATATACCTTCCTTTTGTAAATAGCTTTGATAAGTTCGTAAATCAGAAAAATCGGACGAGGTTTTCCGGAAAAATTTTGCGTTTTCATTTGAAAAAAAAATTTATCTTAAAAAATAAAAAATCTATGATAACCAAATTTGGTAGGTAGGTTTACGATATAAAAAGTAAACTATACACAAAAATTTAGATTTCTATGTTACAAGAAAAAAAGTTATAATAAAATATTTTGTGCCAGATCATTTCTATGAAAATTCACTACCATAACGCACTTGCTGCGTTCAGAGTTTTCTGTTATTATATATTATGCAGGTTGCTGTCGCGGACTGCCCTCGAATTTCTTATCCTTTTTGATAACTTATCACACTTTATCGTTTCCTTTTTACAAGTAAAAAAGCCTGGACGCAGCAAGTGCGTTATGGTAGTGAATTTTCATATAAATGATCTGGCACAAAATATTTTATAACTTTTTTTTCTTGTAACATAGAAATATAAATTTTGGTATATAGTTTGCTTTTTATATCGTAAACCTACCTACCAAATTTGGTTATCATAGATTTTTTATTTTTTAGGATAAACATTTTAAAAAAATCAAAACTCAAAATTTTCCCGGAAAACCTCGTCCGATTTTTTTGGTTAACGAACTTGTCAAAGCCTTTTACAAAAGGAAGGTACGTGCTAAATTTTATCAAAATCGGCGTATTATTCTTTGAGATAAAAATTTTTTTCGAATGAAAACTCAAAGGTACATGCCAAATTTTATTAAAATCGGCTAATTACTTTTTGAGATAATATTTTTTTTCGAATGAAAACTCAAAATTTTCCCGGAAAACCTCGTCTGATTTTCCTGACTAACGAACTTATCCAAGCTATTCACAAAAGAAAAGTACATGCCGAATTTTGTCAAAATCGGCCCATTATTTTTTGAGTTATCGGTGTGATACATATATACATATATATATATATATATATATATATATATATATATATATATATATATATATATATATATATATATATATATATATATATATATATATATATATATATATATATATATATATATATATATATATATATATATATATACATATAAAAATTGAAACTGACCCCGGATATGGGTTCTAGGGGTCATAGATCGCGCTCATTTGAAGAAAGTTTTTCAAAATTCAAAAGTCGAGATCTCCTCATTAGTGAATTTTTTCTAAGAAAATTCACTAATAAAGCTCTTGCTTGCCTTCTTATCGCTTTTAGTTATTGTATTTATATTCAGCTAAACTTTATTACTTTTACTGCCTATATAATATTTTAAAATATGGATAAAAAATAATTTAATAAATATAGTTTTGAGCATATAAATGTAAGATCTTTACTCTCTGATTTTAATTGAAGAAAATATTTTTTTTGTGGCTGTCTCCGAGACCTGGCTAACTTCTAATGTTACGGATGAGGCTACACAAATAAGAGGCTAAAATATTGTGAGAAAAGATAGGTTAGGTGGCTGCGGTGGTGGAGTCTTGTGCTACGTAACTAACAAATTAAACTTTCTTATAGTTTCAACTAGCGTGAATTCTGATGCCTTTGAATATCTCACTCCGTCAATTAAAATTCATGATGAAAGCTTTTTGATCTGCTGTTTGTACAGACATCCAGATCGAAATCTGCTTAGTGCGCTGGATGGCTTTGATGAGCTTCTTTTTTTAATAGTGCCTGCATATCATCATATTGTTTTATTATCAGATTTTAATATTGATCTACTAAAAAACAACACAGCTATTCTGAAATTTTGTGAAATTCTTCACTCGTAGTATCTGTTACAACTCATACCGAAGCCAACTAGACTCACGCAAAATTCACAGTCTCTTCTTGACATAGTTAGAATTGATAAGTTGCTAGGTGTATCAGAAGCTGATACAGTCCATACTCATGCTCTCTCTGTATATTGCATATTATCTTTGGCTAAAGCAGCCTCGCTATTAGTGATTTTTTTTAAAAATAAAAATTCACTAAAAAGTTGTAATCATTTAAAGAAACAAAAATTGGTTGCCACTGGTGATCTTAAAAACGCACAAGACCAAAATATTGTGTGTTAAAAAGAATCTGTTACAGACAAAGACTATTTTTCTTTGCTCAAAAAGGCCAAGAAATACGAGAAAAATTACTTTGAAAATTTTATAGTTTTTCTTCTGAATATGTCAAAGTGACGATTTAATACGTCAAAATTGATGAGCTTTTACAAAGTTTAAGGTCAGGACAGGCAAATGCATGGAAAATTTTATATGATATGTGCTAAACAAAGTCCTAGATTTCTGTTTTCAGTTGATTAAACATTTGCAAAAAATCTGTTTTAAATAGACATTATTTGCGAGCTTATACCCTGTTCATTACAACAAACCTGTCATGTGCTGCCATAGCCCAGTTTGTTTGAGGGCGCCTTTAATACTCAAACTCAAAGATGACGCGTGTTCAATACCGGTAACTCAAAAAATAATAAGCCGATTTTGATGAAATTTCACAGGTACCTTCCTTTCGTAAATGGCTTGGATAAGTTCTTTAGTCAGCAAGATCAGACCAGGTTTTTTGGCACGACTCTAGGTTTTCTTTTGGAAAATAAATTTAACTGCGAAATTTAAAACGCTATGGTAACCAAATTTAGTACGTAGGTTAACGCTATAAAAGGTACACTATATACCTAAATTTAGATCTCTATGTTACAAGATAAAAAGTTACCAGGATTGGTTTAAAGAATGTTTTTTTGCCAGATCAGTTCTATGAAAATTCACTACCATATCGCATTTGATGCGTCCGGAATTTTTATTTAATAAACATTTGTAGTTTCGTCAAATTCAGTATTTTTTTTGCTAAAATAAGCTGTCAAATGAAACACCCAAAAAATTAAGATATCACGTGTTTCTAAAAACATAATTTTGACGGTGGTTTTTCGTCGTTGAATGTTTAACACTTTAGATAGTTTGCTGGTTCTTCTTACATTGATTATTTGTAATTTAGTAGTTTCGACCATAGTGCGTTTTCTTTTGTCTCAATGTATCAAAATATGTTTTACGTACAATTAAGAAGATAAGAATGTTTCTCATGTTTAAATTAAACAAATACTTAATCACGTTCAAAAATGAACAGAGTGAGTTTGTAAAAACTTTATGAAAAGTAAAATTAGAAAGTTTCGTGTTATTCCATCTAACCTGAAGCAAAAATTCATATTAATGGATTTCCCGAGTAAAAATGAGTGCTCAATATATTTTACACTAGCTTGCTTTCACTTTTTTACTGGCCCCGTAAAGTTTCAACGTTGGCTGAGAGTGGTGTACATTTGTCAGAATTGTGAAGAAAATAAATTCCAATATGAATCGGTTCAGAGGCTCAAACTCTGTAACAGGAGAGCAAAGGTAGAATAGCCGATACCAGTGGCGACTCGTCATATCATAATTTGTTTTACATTTGTTATTAGTGAATTTTCTTAAAAAAAATTCACTAATGAGGAGATCCCGACTTTTGAATTTTGAAAAAATTTCTTCAAATGAGCGCTAATTAGGCCCCCCAGAACACATATCCGGGGTCGGTTTAAAATTTTATATGTTTATATATATATATATATATATATATATATATATATATATATATATATATATATATATATATATATATATATATATATATATATATATATATATATATATATATTTATATATATATATATATATATATATATATATATATATATATATATATATATATATATATATATGTATCACACCGATAACTCAAAAAATAATGGGCCGATTTTGATTAAATTTGGTGAATAAATTCCTTTTGCAAATGGCTTGAATAAGTTCGTTAGCCAGGAAAATCGGTCCAGGTTTTCCCGGAAAATTTTGTGTTTTCTTTCGAAAAAAAATTATATCTCCGGAATTAACAAAGTAAGGGCAACCAAATTTCATATGCGGATTT